>VDFB02379711.1:11639033-11654024 GCA_007258455.2 Sequoia sempervirens
ATAATCTTGGAAAAAGAGGAATTCAATTACCAAACAGGTGTTATATGTGCAGGAATGATGCTGAGACTGTTAATCATGTTTTTCTTCACCGCCCTTTTGTTTCGAATATCTAGGGTAAAATTCTTGTGCTTCTTAATGTGGTCTAGGCTTCCCCTATTTCTGTTGAAGATTTCTTCATGCAATGGTAAGCTCCTTCAAAAAATTCTTTTGTGCAAAAGCTATGGTCTTTTGTTCTACCTTTTGTGTCTTGGAATATTTGGAAGGAAAGGAACAACAGAGTGTTTAGGGATAAGGAGATGTTGGAAGGGGACTTGCATGCTAAGATCGTAAGAGCTATAAAGAAAAATTTATCTTTAATTCCAAGAAAAATGGTTGAGAAAGCTAATTGGTCTCCTTACGACTTTGCCATAGCTGAAAAGTAGAATTCAAAATTAGTTGGGGTAAATGTCACCAAACCTGTTGTTTATGGGAGAGAGAATGCAAGTTGGTTGCTGCCACCTTTGGGCTGGGTGAAAGCCAATTTTGATGGTGCTACTAAAGGCAACCCCAGGAAAGCTGGTAGTGGATGTGTTTTAAGGGACAACTCCGGGGCTTTTATTGTGACTTTAGCTATGGACATCGGCACCCAAACTAATCATGTTGCAGAAGCTATTGGGGCTTATCATGTGGTTAGTTTAGCTTTCAAGATGAACACAAAATGTCTTTGGTTGGAGGGTGATTCAATGAATATAATAAATTGCATTTTAGGGCTTACCCCTCCCTCATGGACCATCAAAAAGTGGATCAAAGATACTAAATTCTTATTAAGTAAATTTGATCAAGTGAAAGTGTCCCATGCCTATAGAGAAGCCAATAAAGTGGTTGATTACTTCACCAATGAAGGGGTCAAGAAGGGTGGGGATAACACGTGGAGGAAGAATGACTTCCTCCACCCTGATGTGAAAGCGCTAATTTATTATGATTCAGTGCATGGAAGAGAAGTTTGTATTCATCATGATGAAGCGGATAAAGATTAGGTACATCGATTTCATTAGATTTGATGGGACCGACGTCATTTTCCTTTTCAAGAAGAGTCCTCGGCATGCTTTCTGGGTGTTTAACAAAATATGCCTAATCAGGACCCAGAGCAACAGTAGGGTTTTGTTTAACAGAGCTCTAAAAATGGGAGGAGAAAAAAAATGTGTGGAGCCAAGCAACTTTAAGGAGCTTAAAAAGAACGACAAAGCTTGGGAAAGAATTGAGAAGGGAGGCTTAGTCCCGTATTTGGAAAAGCTCCATGGTACTGATGAGGGGATGCTGGACTATTTCGTTAAAAACTGAAAAAATGGAGAGATTGTGTTGTTTGGCAGGAATGTTAAGCTGAATGAGGATTTAATCAGTGAGATAATTGGTCTTTCGATAGAGGGTGTGAAATTTTATCATGACCGTCGGTTCTCTAATGAAGCGGTCATTAAATTTCCTAAAAAAGACAAGGAGAAAGCTAAGTTGGTTAAGGTCGCCAATAGCCACTTTAATGTGGAGTCCATCAAATCCATATGGAAATTTTTTTTAAGAGTTATTATGGAGTATATTACGGTTGACGGGCACTTCACCAGAGTGTATGGTTACCACTTTGCTATTCTGAACCACTTCTGTCACAAGGTTCGTATCTCCCTGCCTTTTTACTTATTTTCTTCTTTGAAGAATTACCTTGATGAAGTTGAAAGAAACCCTAGGAAGAATGCTATTATTCACCCTGGTCTTGTCAGGCTTATATTTGAGCATTATCAAAATTTACCTACTTTGCCTAAAATTGTTGATCTCAGAGATTTGGATGATGAGGAAACTGAAAGTAGTAGGGAGACCGACCCCCAGGCCCCCCTGCTTGTACCCCTGATGGTCCTAATACCTATACTCCCCAATCCCAGTCTTGTCGGAAGGCCCTTAAGGATTCTGCTCCACCGTCTTGTCCTAAGTTGCAGCCTTTGCTTGAGTGCCCTAGCCAGGGTTTTGCTTCGCCGCCCTGTCTTAATCCCCAGCTGCCTCCCAGCTGTCCTACTCTGGGCTTGGTCTTTGGTCTTAAAGGTACCTCTGTTACTAAACTTGTCTCGTATTCTAGGAATTCCATGGAAATTCTTTCTGATAAACCTATGGTCAGTAAGGAGTCGGTTCCTAGTGCCCCTGCGTATGGTAGATTTGGGAATGCCCCTTATGATTCCCCTAATCAAGATGAAATTAATTCGGCCTTGAATAAGCTCAATCCTGAGGACATTGTGGGTGTGGCGAAGAAAAGTATGGATGGTCTTTTCACTATTCTCAAGTGGACCCAGAAGGAAATCTATGATTTGAAAGGCTGTAATATGGACCTAAGCAATAGGGTCATGGATTTGGAGCAGAAGATGAGCTGAAGTTGTAAAGAGATTGAAGGACAGGAAACCCCCTTACCAAAGAAAAGACAGCTTTCGCAGGAGGAAAGATTGACCAGTATCAAGTGCAATATATCCAAGATTGGCCAAAATATTAGGGCCACGGTGGCGAACAATCACAAAATTTCTAGGCATAACACCATCATCATCAATGCTATGGTGGAAAAGCTCAAAACAATCAAAAGGGTTTGCTGGTTGTAGATTTGAACGCGGATAGAAGTGGCTGCAGATCTGCTGGTGAAGGGATCTCAACTTGTACCCGGGCTAACACTAAGAGGAAGACCCCGACTTTGTCACATACGACTCAAATCCTCAAGTAGGGGTTACAGGATATGAAGGATGTTGAAATGGAGGCTGGGAAGTTGCTGAACACCTTGGAGTAGTACAGTCGTTGTTGTTTCTGGTTTTTTTGGGTGGTCCTTTTTTGGACCCTGCTGTCTTTTTTGCTGTCATTTCCTTTGTAGGACAGCTGTCTGTTCGTTTGGACTTATTTTGTAATTTTTTGTTGTTTAAACTCTGCGGTTTCAGGTCCCTTTAAAACCCGTTTTTTCCTTTTCAAAAACAAAAATCATTAAAATATGATCAATAGATATAATGCTCTAAAATTTTATTCATCTAATATCTTTATTCCAAATCTTATTCTTAATATTAATTCATAGGTTTTTTTTTTGTTGTAATGTCACTCTATATTTCTTTATTATTAGGGTTAGGGTTGCAACCATAGTTAGGGTTAGAGATAGGTTTAGGATTAGGATGATGGTTTAGAATTTATTGTTAAGGTTAGGAATAGGATTAGGGTTAGAGTTACGGTGTGAGTTAGGGTTAGGGTTAGGTTATGCAAAGAACTAATTAATAATACTAAAACACTATAATTAACAAAACTTACATTTATTTTTATTCACATTAATAAAACTTTTAATTTTTTTCAAATCTAGAAAACAATAATTACAATACTATAAAGGCAAGTACTAGCCACTATGTGACACTTGTTTATAATTATAGGGGCAACATAAGAGAAAAATTATTGTGATTGTTGAAACAAAAGAATAGAATATACTAATCCAAAAATAATATGTCAATTCAACTTAGTTTTTTTCAATTACGATGATTATACATACAACAATACAATAGAAAATATGATTATTTTTTAAATAAAAGAATAGAACTCATCAAATCCACAAATAATATCTTAATCCAACTTAGCTTTTCTCATTTATGATGATTATACCAACGATATAAGAAACAAAAATTATGATGATCCCTGAAATAAAAGAATACAAAATACCAAATCCACAAATAATATCTTAATCCAACTTAACTTTTCTCAATTATAATGATTTTACCAATAACATAAAAAAGTCAAATTACAATGATTTCTAAAATAAATAAATAAAATATACTCAACCTACAAATAATTTCTTAATCCAGCTTAGCTTTCGTCAATTACCGTGATTATACAGACAAAAAATACGATGTTTCCTGAAATAACATAAAAGAAATCGACCAATACTGTATTCATCCAGTTTGGCGTTTCTCAATATTACAATAACACTGATTATTCCAAAAAAATATTTTTTTAAATTGCGATGATTACTATATTTATCCAGTTGTCCTCTCCTGTGTTCTCACCAGGTCATATTATACGGGACTGTATATATGGACTCTAACCTCTCTCGACTGAATGTACTGGAAATTTGTAGACCGGTCAAATGACGGATTGAGTAAACAGCTGACACGTTATTCTTGATCGGCACAATTTTTTATTTGGCCATTTAAGCTCTTTCAACCTTAGCCTGGTTATTATAGGTACTACCTCTTGACGCTTCATCAAATTGATACCTTTTTTCCCCTCTTTCATCTATGGCTGCGCCTCAAATACTCCTCTATCTTATTTTCGTTCATTTGCTCATCTGCGTCTTGGCTCAGAAGCAGAATATCACGATTGGTTCTACTCTTAGTCCTCAGAATTCCAAATGGGTTTCACCAAATGGACAGTTTGCTTTTGGATTCTACAAGCTGACTCCAACACTCTACGTGATTGGCGTTTGGTTTGACAATATATCTCCTAAAACTCTGGTCTGGACTGTTATCAAGGATGATAGGGACCTTCCTCTTGAAAAGATGCCTACACTGCAGCTCACCAACAGAGGCCTCAGCTTGTATGATGATCAAAGAAATCTGAATTGGTCCGTTGCTGGTTCTGGAAACGTAGCAGCGGCTGCAATGCAGGACAGTGGAAACTTTGTGCTATTAAACGCGCAATCTAATCCCATCTGGCAGAGCTTCGACTATCCTACAGACACGCTCTTGCCCGGTCAAACGCTTAAATGGAAAGCTATCATGTTTTCGAAGGCTTCAACTACAAACTACTCTACAGGCCGATTTGAGCTTGCCATGCAAGAGGACGGCAATTTGGTGCTTTATAATGTTGAGCGGAGTGCCGTGCCTGAAGGTTCCTATTGGTCTAGTAAGACATTTGGTGTTGGGGAAGCAAGCTTAAAATTTGATCCGAGCGGGCTCTTGTATATCGTGAACAGCACCAACATGAATGTTGCAAATCTCACACAAGGCCACGCTGGAGATGGGCAGTTTCTTCGCAGATTGACAATCGAGAGTGACGGAATCCTTTCACTGTATACGTGGAACATGGAAAATTCTTCTTGGTTATCGGAATGGAAAGCTACGCAGGACCCGTGTAAAGACGTCAAGGGTCAGTGTGGGCGCAACGGAATTTGTGGACTGGACAGCGAGAACAAAACGTACTGTACTTGTCCTCCTCAATTTAATTTTATCGACAGCAACTATCCGTTTCAGGGATGCATGCGAAATACATTGCAAGAGAATAGCTGCAGCAGTGCAGGAAGCAGCATGTTAGCGGTCGACAACACGGACTGGGGTAGCGGCGATTATTCAGCGTTGAAGAATCTTACTGAAGGTGAATGCCAGCAGGCCTGCATAAATGATTGCATGTGTGTTGTGGTAACACATGGCATATATCAGCCACTTGACGATACAGTTTGCTACATGAAAATGCTGCCTATGATGGACGGCCGTCGAGGAGCTGACATTACTAGTAGAGCTTTTATAAAAGTATCTGGGGACAACGTACCACCATCAGGAAAAGAAAGGAAGCGAAAGATGTTTCTAGAGATTGGCATCACCCTTCTGGCTTGGTCCTTATCTCTTCTTGCAACTGCCATCCTCGTGACGTGGTTATGTCGGAGAAAGCTCCGAAAGGTAAGAAATACTAAACATGAGTCTAACGTTGTGGAAGGGTTGAAAGCTTTTTCTTACAGAGAGATAGAAGTTGCTACAAAAGGTTTCAGAGATGAGCTAGGAAAGGGTTCCTTTGGTAAAGTTTATAAGGGTTCCTTACCTGATGAAAGAGAAGCTGCTGTGAAGACTCTTGTTGATAGAGTAGCAGACGAAGAATTTGGGGAGAGGGAGTTTAGAACAGAGATGAGTGTGATTGGTACATGCCATCATAAAAATTTAGTCCGATTGTACGGTTTCTGCAACGAGGGTTCCCATCGGATTCTGGTGTACGAATACATGTGTAAAAGTTCTCTGGACACAGCTCTGTTCGTAAGTAGCAGCTTTCTTGATTGGAATAAACGTGTTCAAATTGCAATGGGAATAGCAAAAGGTATCCACTATCTGCACGAAGAGTGCGGTACCCAGATCCTGCATTGTGACATAAAGCCCCAGAACATTCTCCTGGACCACAAATACAACCCTAAAATATCTGACTTTGGCTTAGCAAAATTGTTGAGGGCCGAACAGAGTCGAACATTCACTGCAACTCGGGGCACCCCGGGTTATATAGCGCCTGAGTGGTATAATAGAATGGCTGTTACGGTGAAGGTAGATATTTACAGCTTTGGGATGATGCTGCTAGAAATAATTTGTTGCAGGAAAACTATTAAGTTAGATGGCCCAGAAAATCAAATCCTTTTGTATGACTGGATCTACGAGTGCTTGCTACGTGGTAATCTTGTTGAGGTGGTGGAGCAACAGCAAGGCGAAGGTGTCACAATTGAGTTAAGGGAATTGGAGAGAATGGTGTTGGTGGGTCTGTGGTGCATTCAAGAAAACCCTGAAAGAAGGCCATCTATCAACAAAGTTGTTCAGATGATGGAAGGAGCGGTTGAAATTCAATTACCCCCACCTCCAGTTTCTCCACGGCCAGTTACCCCCACGCTCGGATCTTCGAGTGTTTCAACTTCTATGTAAAGCCATGTGCTCCCGATTTGTATGTGTCAACAAGTATTGAACATGTCTTAATAGGTATTGAGAGTGTAGTTTGTTGTCAATAATGTCTCAGTTATTAATGCTCATAAGTTAGTTGTCGATCAGCTACAGTTAGCTGTCAAATTAGTTAGTAGATTTAGAGGAAGATTGTTGAGTTCTATGCAACTATTCATTTGTAACTCAGTTCATGAATTAAAATATGTGATTCCTTCTGTTGTTTTCCTACCCTGTTTTGGTATCAGAGCCACCTTGTCCCATTAATTCTATTGTGTGCTCCTCTCGTTCCATTGCAAGATCAACATTTCTGTAGACTTCGGTAAGTGTTAGCCTTAAACAGCACACACTAAGCATTGACCGCTTAGTGTGGCTTCTGTGGGCCCCTTCTAATTTGTTCACCGTCCCGTTCATTCCTCTTCGCCGTTTCTGTGTACGTCTGCAAGCTACAATCTGTTCACCGTTCTTTGTACGTCTGCAGCTGTAAAAATACTCATATTTTCCTTTAAAAGGCTGCTAAAAACCGGAGCTAAATATTAGTAGCTCTAAAATCACGTTATTAGTATTTGCCGACAATACTATTGCAATGAGTTTTGTTTTTTTCTTTAATTATTTATTAATAAGTTAGCTTTCAACCAATCAAAAATAATTTTTTTTTTTTAAATAATAAAATTTAATTTTATAAAGTGATTTGTAAAATATTTAATTTTATAAATTATAAAAAATATTTTTCTTCAATATGATTGGCTAAAAGGTTTTGTGTGTTATTGACAGATTTTTAGGAAAAATGAAAGTGAACTATTATTTTGCCTATTTTTTTGAAATTTGAACTATTATTTTGCCTAATTTTTTTGCTCAAATAGTGAACCATTTCTATGCATTGAAGGTGTGGTGAGCTCGGTAAATAGTAATGGTGAAGTATAAAATGTCAATTTAACTTCTTAATGCTTTCTCTTTTCTGATTCACCATTGTTTCATGTTATTAATATAGCCATGTTATTTTGTACATTTTAAGCTGATGATTGACTGGCTGATAAAGTTTGAGGTGGAAATAGTGACTTTTTTTTTGTGTTTATAGTTTCTAATTTTTTCTTTTAGTTTTTTTAATATAATATGTCAATGTCCCTAGTAGATGAGGATGGCTACTGGTTCGGTAGACTATGTGTTTTCCCAAATGACTATTAACGATCTTAAAAATGCATTTAAAACTCTTTAAAATTATGACATTAGGGCATGGGATTAGTGGATTATGATCAAATGTCACTTTTATGTGTTTTTAATATTATTCATACTATTTTAATTGTAAATAGGGGCTTGTAATTCAAGATAGGACATTGCACTGAAGACACATGGAAACTCTGAAATACGTTTCCCATTTCCAAGAGATGTCTCGGTACCAGAGATGTGTTTTTTTCTCTAGGATTTCTCTTCGTCTCCATGTACATCTATCATTTATATATAAATGTAGTTACAATATTATATGTCTGGATATAATTGTATAATATAAATTTTATATTTATATAATTATCATTTTTGTACAATCTTGATTATTTTTTATTTAGTTTGATATTTATAAATATCTTTATAATATTATATATATATATATATATATTTTATAGTATTGTAATTATAGTTTTGTAGGGTTGAAAAAAATTATATGTAAGTTTTATTAATTAATTTCATATTGTAGATTATTGCATGTCTTAATGGAACAAAAATTTAAAACATGTAATTATAATTATAGATTAATAAGAAAATTTATTCCAATCACAAGTTTAAACTATTTACGTGACTCCCTACAAAGGCATTAATGGTGAAAAAAGAAAACTGAAAACATTAGTCTCAACCTATAAATAGGTAGGGACTGACTAGGGGAGAGGGGCCCATAGTGGAGTGGGGTCCAATAGTGGGGATAGAAGTAGTCTTTAGTGGGCCCCATAGTGGAGCACCTTAATATCTAATTGCAAAACACTTTTTATCTATAAAGTACATAAACTAACAAATTATGTAATGCATCATCAACACACCAATAAAATATGACTTAGTGCACCACTACCAGTCTCACCTTTTATTGGGCCTTTTTGGACACTTCAACAAAAACCTTGTTGATGTGGCATCATATTTGATGATGTGTCCCTTAAATGAAATATAGAAGTGTGTGAGTTACCAAATAAACTATTATACTTGAAATTGGGAATGATTTGAAATTTCCACATAGGATTTTGAGAAACATGAAGTTAGGGTGCTCCACTATGGGTCCCTGATGCAGGAGCATCCAGGTGCATAGGAAATCAACATCAAACAAAAATAAATACTTAATTTTTTATTTTCCTAAGGTTTGATAATTATTTAGTTGGAGAAATAAATTAAAATATTAGGCCAAAAATTGTAATAAATAATTGGTCTTTTATTTTAATATTGCTAAATTTTTGGAGTGGAGATAGTCTAGGTGGCAGTGTTGAACTTGAGCTTCAAAAAGAAAATCTTGGAATGGATTTTTGGGGGAGTTACAAATTTTTAAAACTCAATTAAATCCTCATAAATTGTAATAATGGAGATCTTGAGTGCCCAAGTTGAATTGGTGGTTACTTTTCTAATTGGATCCCTATTTTCTAGGAGTTGGAATCTTGCAAGTTTGTTATTCTTGGAAATTTCAAGGAGGTGGATTTGATGATGCTTTTTAGCATTTATTATTTTATATTAATGTTATTAATGAAATTTTTATCATGTTGAGACGTTTCAAATGGAAGCTATAGAAAAAAATGGAGATATAGCATAAAAGGGAAGACTTAACAACTTTTGGAACTAGTCACTCACTAGGAGTTCTGAGAGAAGCTGATTTCTATAGAAATTTGGGAAGGAGTGACTCAAAAAGGTTTAGTATGTGATGAATATGTCCATCAAAAATATTGTATTGTAGATCTAATGATGATTGACCATCAACAAAAGGGTTGAGGCTCAGAGGTAGAAGAATCTCTACAGATGCATTGTTGTTGTAATGATGCATAGTGGTGTTTGCATATTTTTGAGGAGTGCTAGCCTTGAGCATAGCAGTTGATTTGAAAGTTGTATATGAATGTATTGCAGGTATTTGGATGTTTCTTTTTAGGTTTTGAAGATAATTTTCTATAGTTGCAAGTTTGGAGATCAAAGGTTCATTGGGCAATGATTTGTTGAAAATTGTTGGAGGATTGTTGTCTACAAGTTTTTAGTTTAAAGGAAGAATGTTGCAGGTGTTTGTTTGTTGGTTTTAGAACTAATTTTTGTGGAGTTTATATCATTCATATGAATATAATTTTCATGTTATAATAGAGCTTAATATCAAGAAATAAAACTTGAAACAAGTTTGTATCACTTGGAGATTTCAATGAAAAATTTGTTGTCAATTTCTAGCATAAAATTCTCTTTTTCTTTCAATATCTTTGTGGTAGTTTTTATGAGAGTTTGCAGTAGTAGAAAGGTGAATCCCTTTTTACTACATTAGTCCCTCTCCCCTAGTCATCAATAGGAGAGTAGCATATTTACTATGATTTCTCTAACTAATAATATTAATATTACTATTTTATATTTTATTTTATATTTATATAGCTATCATTGTTGTACAAAAATTTAATTATTTTTTATAATAATAACAGTATATAAATTTATAAAGATATTACATATTTTATTATATTATTATTATTAAAGATATTTAAAATATAAATTTTATATTTATATAGTTATCATTTTTGTACAATAATTTCATTATGTTTTATTTAGTTTGATATTTATAAATATCTTTATAATATTCTTTTATATATTTTATAGTATTGTAAGTATAGTTTTGTAGGGTTGAAAAAATTAAATGTAAGTTTTATTAATGTACAAATAAAATTAAATATAAATTTTGTTAATTAATTCTATATTGTAGATTATTGCATGTCTTAATGGAACAAAACTTTAAAACATGTAATTATAATATATTTTGATTAGAGGTAAAAAAATGGGTTTTGAAGGGGCCCAAAACCCTTTACAAAATAAAGTAGCTAATAAAAAAAGATAACAACATTAAGTAGCAATTAACCTAACATCAACAAACCACCAGCCAAAAAATAGCCAAAAAGAAGGAAACTAACCAACAACACTACATATTGTTTAGAATATCAACAACTTCCATTTCACTAGCAATCAACTTATGCCCCTTATCCATAGTATCAGAAACCTCAATACCCGAGGCCCCAACTTGAGTTTTCATTTTTTTTCTAGTTCTAACCCCCAGCCCACTAGTTTTTACCTCACCACTCAAAATAATACCTTTAGCAACACCCTTATTAGCAACATAATCCACATCCATCAGCTTACCCCCAGCAACACTAACATCAACAAACACATTCTCCTTTCTCTTTTTAACAGTAGTCACAGGGAAGATAGCCTTAGCATAGTCCAAAATAGCTAGGACCTTAGGGGCATCTCCACCCTTCATCACATCATTCCAAATCTTATCAATTTTATCCTCAAGGGATAGCATTCTTCCTTCCATATTCTATTTCAAATTGATGGTTTCCTCCACCACAGTATTAGCAATAGTATTGAGACCATCCATTAAATTATCGATTTGGCTTCAGATAGAAGGGTCCTCATCCTTGCTAGCAACACCTCTAATACAAGCATTGGTCCTATTGATCTCATGAAATAACCATTTAAATTTTTTTTAAAACACATTAACATTGTCACTGGCCAAGCCCAACACATTAGATAAATTCTCCTTATCAAAATTTTCAATACGTTTACCCACAACAATGTCCTCATCCAAAGAACTCACATGAAATTTTTTAGCAGAAACTTCCTTACCTTTACCAGCAAGGATAGGAGTCTTCATCCTATAAATGGAGCTAGTGATTTCCTCCACAACAACCTTCATTTTCAAAATCCTATCTGCATCCACTTTACTGGTTCCCACAACATGTATGCCACCCACAACACTTTCCTTATCTTGCTTTTGCAACCCAATGTCAGTGCTCATAATATCCTCACCAAAGATACCACCAGCGAGGGAAAGAGGGAAAACCTTCTCCAAGAGTGGACTGAGATTTAGTACCCTTCTCTTTCAACTCCCCTCTTCAGGCTCCTACAAAAATCTAGTCATAGGGGAAGGAGAAGAAGCTTCCCCATAAAGTTCATTTTTATCCTTACCCCCCTTAGAAGGAACATTTTCCACCACCTCATCACTGCATGTTGTATAGCCCGCCTTATCATCCATCTTCCTCTTCCTAGATTTACCCTTAACAGGGGAAATGGGGCACTCCTCAAAAGAGGCGTATGAATCCAAGACATAATCAACTTCATCTTCCCTATTAGACTCAAAATATTTGTTTTAAATAAGCCTCCTTTTCTTCAGTTTCTTACAAGCCCTTTCCTCTCTTGAATCTATTTCATAACCCTCCCTAGGTTTAGCAGGATTATCCTTCAGAGACACAAGAGTCTTTTGCACATCATGAGCTTTAACATGTTCATAAATCAAGAGAATCAATCCTAAATGCAGGACAGGGTTTTTGGGGTTTTTCCTATGATTTTTAATCCCCAAGTCTTGTGACATCAACAAATGTTAGGGAAAGGACACCCATTTCTTATGCCAAAAATGGTTAAGCAAAAGGAAATGATAATTGTTAATAGTCATGTACCTACCTTCCAAGGTAACATACCTCATAATTTCTTTGACAACATCTTGCCACAGAGCTTTCAAGGAACTCCTTAGATATCCACCACTCTTCATAAGCTTCAAGTCATCAACCTCATTCCCTTTAAAGAAAAGAGACATCGTAGCCTATGATTTTTTCTTATCTTTGAACACCTTCATACCCTAAATAACCAAGCGTATAATTTGGGCTATGAATTCTTCATCAACCACAATTTCCCTACCACCCAAATTTAGGGTTCTCTCTTTCCATCCTTTTGCAACCAAATCAGTGACCTGGGGATTGTTGCCATGTAGTTTCTCCATATATGGAGTTAAACGAACCTTAACTAAAATCCCCCACACCTCCTTTCTCTGCTTAGTAGTATCATAGGATTTAGGCTCGATGCAATTTTTGTCCCCATCCATGATAGTAGAAAGCAAAGACCAAGCACATAGCAAGAAAATCAGGAAAATACAACAGACACCACCCAAAATCGAAATACCCAGCAAAAGACTATGGAAACTATGGTGACTAACACCCACAATCTATGGGAAGCTAGCCACAGAACATAAAAGCCATAATGAAATTGAAATTTGTGCCTTGTGATAGCCTTCCCTCAAAATCATAACTTTAACATCCTCACTCATGTCATTCAACCACGTGAGTAAGGACATGCACCCCCTAATAAACAAAAGGATCAACATTAGATTAGCCTTCATTAATAATTATATTCATAGCTTCAAAGAGGATATGATCATTAAAATCCCACACCTTGCTATCTTTAACTCCAAAGTTAGCGAAGAAATCAGCTAACATATTTCCCTCTCTCAAAATGTGGGAGATATAAACATTATCAAAGGAATTGATAATTTCAATAGAATCCTTGACCAAGGCCTCAATAGTCCAAGATGGAGGAGAGACATTCTTCAAATTATTGATAATGTTCAGAGAGTCACCCTCGAAATAGATCTTCCTATACCCTTTGCTTTGAGCCAATTTGAGACCATGATAGGAAGCAACTACCTCCACTTAGTGGTTTATCTGGGCTCCCAAAGGGAGCATCATAGCTGAGATGATCCTACCATTAGAATTTTGAATCACTCCCCCACATCCAGTAGGTCCCGGATTTCCTTTAGTTACACAATCAAATTTGATTTTAACCCAACCACCTGATGGTGCCTTCCAAGCAACATCATCTCTTGAGTATTTCCCTTTTGAGACCGAGAGAGATATATCACAAGGAAACTTCCACTTTTGAGCAATAGAGATATCATAGGAGTAGAGACTGATCTTTTGAATAGCATGGAAGGATATCGTAGAAAGAATTTTTTCCTTAATTCCCACATAGATCTTATAGGCAACAAATAAAGCAAGAAGAACAAAATTCCTAAAAATTATATTGTTGCATTCCAACCACACCCTGCAAATCAAATGAGGCAAAGTGAGAGACCACAAAATATGTAGAGCCAAATTGGATGAGGAGTTAACCCATTAAAACCATAAATGTTTAACAAAGCTAGGGAACACCCAACTAAGATTCTAGAGAAAAAGTACATGTTTCTAGATCGCACCAACATATCTGCACCCAAACAACAAATGACAAGTATTTTCTGCTTCCTCTTCACAAAGAAAGCATCTATTGGGTATAACAAAGCCTATTTTAATTAGATTATTAGTAGTAATAATTTTATTCTAATAGAAGAGCCAAAAGAAGATATTGATCTTAGGAATGAATCTAGAGGACCAAACAAAATCTCAAAAAGGAGGTAGACCAGTAAAGGATTCATTGAGAAGAAAATCCTAAGCAACATAAAAGTTACTTGTAGAAGAAAACTTCCAAACAAACCTATCAAGAGAAGGGCGAGCAGGAATGTGAACCATTGAGATAGCCTTATAAATAATTTCCAGATGAAGGTCCACCTCATGCAACTTCCTTCAACAACCTCCATCAATATAATAAACAAAAAATCTACCAAACAGTCACACACATGGGTCCATAAAGGGTTCAGCCCATGGCTCATCCTTAAGTGGCCTATTACCAAGACAATTATCATCCCAAAATAAAATACTCCTCCCATTACCCATCTGCCAAAAGAGACCCTTAACAACAAGCCTTCGAGCCTTCAACATACAATTCAACAAAAAAAAACCATTTAAAGGGTTAAAATCATAAGATACAACATCTCTAATCCCATCAACACCATGTAAGTATTTACTCCAAGTGATTTGCGCCCACTCACTTTTGGATAACAAGAGATTCCACAACTTTTTTCCCAAAAGGGCAATGTTAAATGGTTTGATATTTTGAATTCCTAGCCTACCAACCCTTTTAGGTCGATAGACGTCATCCCAAACAACTAGAAATGAGTTATTTTTTATCTTCAACACCTATCCATAGGAATCCTTTTTGAATTCCTTCCAAGATATCCAAAAATTTCTTCAGCATGTGAAAGACACTAAGAGCATATAGACCACAATATTCTGAAAGGTGGATTTAATCAGCTGAACTTCACCTGCTTGGCTCAATAAAGCCCCTTTCCACCCACCTAGCTTGGAATTAAATTTGTCGATCCACCCCCTCCATAGGGAATTGTGAGCCTTAGAGCATAAGGGGAGCCCCAATTAAGAAGCAAGCAATTCACCAATTTGACACTGCAAAATTCTAGCAATCCTAATCTTTATTT
>VDFB02379711.1:11654124-11920166 GCA_007258455.2 Sequoia sempervirens
ATGATGAGATGAAGGATGAAAGGGGGAAATTATATGAGTGTTGAATATTTAGGGACTTTGGGTCAATGCTAGACTTAGGGTTTGCTTTTGATTGGTTTGATTTGGGTAATGAACTTGTAAACCCTAAGATGTAAGATATTATCTTAGGATGAACTTGTTCAAAAGGATTGTTAATTCAACTAAATGTATGAGAAAGGATGCATTCCCATACACCTAACTAAACAAGGTGGTTTAGATTTTGATGATTTACCCAAGTCTAGGATGATGTTTCCAAAGCTCTAAAGTTGTTTGTGGGATGAAGATGATACATGTTTGGATGGATGAAGTGTTTGATTTGATCCTAAATGAACCTAGGAAGGACTTGTTTACAAGACCAAGATATTGAAGAACATGCCTTTCTCTAAGAGTAATTCAAAATCAAAAGACCAATTTTTGCATGAAAACCATATGACCAAAAGATGCCAAGCACATATGTGGGGTCCAATTGATTTAATCTTTTCTTAATGGATCCTTTTTACCACAAACACGCTCTTGATTAGATTTTGAATCTAGATGTCTAATGTCTCAACTTTCCCCTTATCTCGCAAAGTGTATTATGCGGAAACCAAGGAAATTTGAGGCAAGAGTTACCTATTGTTAACCTTAGTAGGAGCAAATTGAGATGAAATCCAAATGCTTAGAAGCCTCTAAGGATACAAATCCCAAGGGAAAGCAATAACATGTGAATTTTTTCAAGGATATTTGCTTCTCCTAAAGGGTTTGAGATTTTATGCTCATGTTGAATGTTGGTTTTCAAATGTTTTTGATAAAAGCACTGTGTTTTCAAACTGACTCACAAGCAATATAACATCCTAGCTCGATTGGTACGTTTTTCTTGGTGGGCCTGCCTCATTCGCTTCGTAGAAGAGATGATTTTACATGCAACCAAGGAAAGAGTATAAAGGTATGTTAAGAATGAAGTCTTAACCTCTATACTTTAACCAAGATCAGACATGGTAAGTAACTTATTGGAATATAAGTTCCAATGCACCACTTTGATAAACTCACTCAATGGATCAATTGGTCATACAAAATAAGGGTTATATTTCAGACTTTTCATTCGTGGAGATTGACCCATACGGTGAGATTCCCCTTTCAGATCCATCTCGTCAGAATCAACTGCGTGATATTGGCATTTCTTCCAATACCCACATTTATATCCCGGTTGGAAATACTCTTGGATTTAGAGTGTTACTGGTTGAGTCGTTCCCTTGGGTGAGTAGTTTTTCCCCAAGGTAGACCCTCTAACATAGACAAAAGTGAATAAACTTATTCATAGTTTGATTGACCCTTGTTTAGAAACAAAGGGAGAACACATGCAATAAATTTATCCACACTCGCACAAGATTTTGTTCAATTTTAAACCCATATCGAAGTGTGGAGGTGATTGCTTTATCTCACCCTAAAGTCATGAAAAAGGGATTTTGATTCTCAAGATTTCTATAAAGCACGAGAGAAGTGCATACGTCCTTTTTCAATGTCTTTAGTTTAAGTAAGCTTTCACGAAAAACAAAGTTGCACTTGTTCTTTTTAAATCCACAAAGAAAAATGTGAGTTCTTTTTAAACCCCAAAAGATGAGTGAGAGATACTTTGTTCAATTCTTAACCAAAGACAAACCTTAGTAAGTTGTATTCCTAATGTTTGTTTTAAACCTTCACAAAAAATTGGAAAGATTCTTTTTAAACCCAAATGAAAATTAGTGTCCTAAGAAAGAGGAGATAACAATTTTGTAAAAAAGTGTTTAAACAAACACTAAAGTGTTAAAAAAAACACTTTGATCTTGTGAAATATCTTCCTTATGCTTCTCTTTCTTTCGTTTTTCTTTGTCTTCCTTCTTTGCTTTCCTTCTTTTACCTTCGTTGTCCTTCGTTATCCTTTCACTTTTCCTTTTTCTTTCCTTGTTTTCCTTTGTTTTCACCTTTTACTTTTGTTTTCCTTTTTTGCTTTCCTTTGTTTCCCTTCTTCACTTTCCTTTGTTTCCCTATAAACATCACAAGTAAGGGTTATGGCATGTTTTATAATTTAAAAAAAAACATAAGACATGTCCGTTATTTTGAGAAAACAAAATTGACAAGTCACATGAGTCCTTTACAATAAAATAAACCCATGATACAAGATCATTGATTTTAAAAATTGACAAAATTTAATTGACTTAACAAATAATGAAAGATATCATAAAAGGTATTTTACCATACTATTAAGCCAACCAAAAAATCAATTTATAAAGAAGAATACTCAATAGGTCAAAGAAAGTTTAAATGTGAGAATGAGATAACATGGATAAATGTTATAAGCCCCAACCATAGATATTTAAAATGGTGATAACCACTAGGCACTATTTTCAAGTTAATGTAACTGTGCACATGCAAAAATACATAAATGCTACACATTGGAGAGGAAAAGATGGTGTCATTACTATATGCGTTAGAAAAGTCAGTTTGACTCATTAAAGTGTAGCCAATAAGAATTTATTACTGGGCTTTTCATCCTTGTCCCCCCAAGAAGGTGCGGAAAACATGATTTCCCCTTTCCTATGCATTGATTGGTGGCTAGAAACAATGGTTAAGACAAAGAACTTTTAGCATGATGAGAACAAAATAGTGGTTGACTTATCAAATAAGCTAGGTGCCACAGGTAGGTGAATTTTTAACTTTCAAAAAATAAATGCAGCCTTGCGAGGTGCAGTTTGGACACCAGTAACCGCACCTAGCTTCTGTTTTTCAAAAACATCATTTTGAAATTATGGTGAAGGACCAATGGCACACAAAAGTTTTTGTACCCTGTAACTTCTATAAAATCGTAGCTATCAAAATTTTAGGGATGCCAAAATAATCTATTAGATTGAAAGGCTTTGCAAGGAATTGTTCTTTATCAATTGTTATCCTTCTTTGATATTTTATGAACAATTTTACTTTCAAATCAGTCATAATGCTTGTGTGTAGAGTTAATTGTGCCAAAAGAACATGAGCATATTTCTGTCACATCAAAGATTATTATTTGTGCTTGTTACTAGGGTATGTGCAGGATCATGATGGGCCAAAAAGTGGTGATATAATGGGTATTTGTAGAGTATGTGGCTGATTACTTTTTTCTTACCCAAAATTAATGAAATGAAAAGGGTTTTTAAAGGAAATTCTCAGCTTTCTACCAATATAAATTATGATTTATTTTGAATTTAATAAATAATTATTATTCATTTTCTATTTGAATTATGACTAAAGTCCTTATTGATAGGCTGATTGAAAATCATATATAGCTTTCAAATGATATCATGTTTTTTGAATACAAAACATGTGTCACATTCCATGCTCCATATACTATAGGATTAAAAAAAATGAATTTCATGAATTTTTGACCAACTTAAGGTGATTAGACATACAAGGCTTTTTTTTTTAAAAGTTGTAATAAATAATTCATAATTAATTATTTACTTGGAAAAAAATACAAAAATATGCATCACATCGGGACAGAGTCCTCTACTTATATCTAAAATATTAAAAAAATATTATCATTTTATTGTGGTTAGGGTGGTTGGATAAACACCTACTTATTTTTTCCCTGAAATTTAAGTACTACTACATTCAAATTTTAAATTTTCACCAAATAGATTTTCTTAAAAAAAAAAAAACCTAGTAGTTTAGAAACTAAATTGAATTTGCTACAAATTCTATTCTTACATATTTTTGAAATAATATAGATAAATTATTCAAATTTTTATGTCAAGTTGCCTAGCTCTGAGTTTTCTAATTTTTTTGCCACTTAAGGGCCTATTTTTTCCGTGATGATCCTGAACATACCCACTAGGATGCATTTACTTCTAACACTGTTTGAACAATAGACAAAGAATCTTGACAGTAGCATACTAATTTGCATGAATTTTCAACTTGGACAGGCATATGGATGCTTGGTTTCCTCTCAGCTTTCACAAAGAACTAGTGAATTTACAACCATTCTATTCTCCTCTAACTTGGATACATACAAACAATTTCCACCAACTAAATAATGTATTTGTAGGATAGGCAGAAAAATGTGATATGTACTATAGGATAGGTGCAAAAAAAAAAAAGATTTGTTTAAGATCTGAAAGCTACACCAAAGAGGAAATATTTTGATCAAAGCACAAAGGATAGAAAGTTTATAAATGCTATAACTCCAAATTGTGAGGTACATGCGCATGTCAGTGTGGTAGTGTGTGATTTTTGGAAATGATTGTAACTTTATACAGCATGTTGATTGACCATTACTCAATAAGATATGACCTTTAGCTAATAAGATGTGATAGCTTCAATTCACAATAGATCATTTGGCAGGAAGACAAGGATGCTACTGAATGCTTTAATTGTTTTACCAAACATTCAGTTTATAAACCAATGGAAAGCTAATATCTGGATAATATCAGCTAACATAGACCTATAATCGACTTGTTGCAGGGCTAGAATTTGTATCTTACCTTGTTCATCATACTTTAATGGAAAAGCGAGGTCAATTTAAAATTTATAGCTATTATTTTGTTTGGTTATCATTATCATCTTTCACAATTGATCAAGGCAACGAACACTAAAAATCATGAATTGAAAGAATCATAAAGGAACCTAACTTTGTGTGTCTTCCATAACATGCCAATAGAGCTTACTATAACATGCAAGGAGTAGAAGGTATGGGTCAATGATATTGTCCTCCCATATATATATATATATATATTGATCTCGAACATACATGCTTTAACTACGCCTTGCCCATAATGAACTGCCTCTGCATTTTCTAACTTATTCCTCAACAAAGAGGGGATAGTTAGCTTGCGGGAATCGGTTTATAATGCTATTTTTTGATTATGTAACAACCAAGAAAAGAATCCTGATACTTGCAAAAATGATCAGCATATGCGACTGAGAGATAAAGGATTCAACATAAATACATGTGCCAGAGATTTAATATAATTCAAACTCAATGCAACAGCCAACGTGATTAATTTGAAACACGGTTAATGATTATTATTCTAAGATAAATGTAGCTTTGAAAAATGGAGTTTTCTTTAGTCAGCATCAAGTGAAGAAAAATTAACGTTAATCTAAACTAATATTCTAGCCTTAAGTATAAATTGAAAATACAGTGCATGCCAAACTCATTATTCTTCAGTGCATTCTAGCATTCAAAAAGAAAACCGTTATCTTGTATTTATTTACTAAATGCTTCCCCTTACTATGTTTTTACTAATTCAATCCTTATTGTACAACTAGAGCAAGACACAAAAATTTACAAGGATTTTATTTTTCTATCAAAATAGTAAATATTTCCATCAAATGCATGCAAAACAGTGACGTATCGTTCCTATTGAATGCATTCAAACATTCAGCCAACCTTCTAGCACCATAATATGGATGTCAAATTATGTATTTTCTCAAAACACACACTAGTATTGCCATTAAAACAAAACAAAATAAGAACATCCCTATGAAATAATGAAACATGTTAATCATGCAATGAAAGGAATCAAGGAAACTAAACAAAGAATATAAAAAACATGATCCAACTTTATCTCATAGTGGATTGGTGCTATTGTGGAAAATAGCCCTTTCCCAACCCTTGATAAGCTTGATGTTGCAAATGCTGGTGGACAAAATCAATTCTTAGTTTAAGAGAATGACTTTGCATGAAGATTGTCGAGGATTTGTTGAAGGATGAAGCCTCTATTTAAAGATTCTCAAGTTGAAAGAATGCTCATAAGAGAGAAATGTGGGATAAATATTGGACCAATGAGATGAGGCCACTTGTCAACTTGTGATAGGCTTGAGGTATGAGCACATTTTGGTCAATGTGCCAAAGAGAGGGAGATTTCAAATTTGAATTTGAGAGTTAATGTTGAGTTTGACCTTTGCAAGGGACATGTAAGAGCCATGTAAGAGCTCATAAATGCTTTGTTGGGTGTACATGTCCACTTGTTTTTGAATTAAAACTTGAGGGAATATTCCTCAAAGATGCCATGTTGATGGAAAATGATGATTTTATAAATGAAATAAAATGATTTATTGGTGCAAGTGGGAAAAGCTAGAAGATGTGATGGGTGGTTAGGTTAGGTTAATCAAGGTTAGATTAACTTAATGATGATTAGATGCTTTGACCCCTTTGACATGAACATTTTGATTTATTTAAATCAAAAAGGGATGAAAGGTGATTTTAGACTTAATTAAATAAAGGATTGATTTATTTAATCAAGGAGGGTGATGTTAGGATCAAGTTGATTTATTTAATTTAAACTGATGACTTTAGGAGATTGACCAGATAAAATTGATTTATTTGATGAATGGATGAATATGACCTAATCAAATGCATTATGCCAATTCGAGAGATATAGGAGAGAGAGAGAGAGGAAGAGGAGAGATAGAGGGAGTCAGTGAAAGAGAGGGAGGGAGTCTGAGAGAGATATAGGGTAGAGGGCAGAGAGATAAGAGTGATTGATTGAGAGACTTGGGAGATAGAGAGATGGAGAGAGAGAGAGGGAAAGAGATAATATTTAAATATTTTATATATTAGTAATATATATATTTAAATATTTATACATTAACTATAATATTTAAATAATATTTAAATGTTATACATAATAATATAATATATTATATATTAAAAATACATATTTTGGTAAGAGATTATCATAAGTTGTATATTATATATTACATTATAAACTATATTGTATATTATATATTAAATTATAAACTTTATTGCATTTTTAAAATCATATATTACAAATTGTATAACATTTTTTAAACTCTATTTAAAACATATCAAATATCGGATTCAAATCAGATATCTGATATTTCTGACACAAAATTTAATGCCCGGGGATTAGCCTCGGGCTTGCTTTGTAATTTGGTTCGGACCTGCCAATCCTAAGAAGTCAACAGAAAAAAACATGTTTAACAACTTACCTTTATTTTCTAGACTTAGCCCATGTGGTTGACGACTCTTTTTTTATCCAAAATTGATGAAACAAAAAGGGTTTGTAAAGGAGCTTCTCAGCTTTCCACCAATATAAATTATGCTTTACTTTCAATCTAATAAATAATTATTATTTATTTTCTATTAGAATTATGACTAAAGTCCTAATTGATAGCTTGATTGGAAAACATCTATATATTTCAAACAGTATCACATTTTTTGAATCCAAAACATGTGTCACATTCAATGATTCGCATACTATAGGATTAAAAAAAAATAATTATGAAGTTTTGACCAAGTTAAGGTGGTCAGACATACAAGTTTTTATATTTTTTAAAAGTTGTAGTAAAAAAATAATAATTAATTATTTACTTGGGAAAAAATTACAAAAAAATATGCATCACATCTGGACATGAGTCCTCTACTTGTATCTAAAATATTATAAAAAAATATTATCATTTTATTATGGTTAGGGTGGTTAGACAGACACCTACTTATTTTTCCCTGAAATTTAAGTACTACTGGATTGATATTTCAATTTTTCACCAAATTATTTTTTTTTAGAAAAATAAACCTCTAGTAGTTTAGAAACTACACTCAATTTTCCACAGATTCTATTTTTACATATTTTTGAAATAATATAGATAACTTATTCAAATTTTAATGTCAAGTTGCCTAACTCTAATTTTTTGAATTTTCATTGCCACTTAAGGGCCTATTTTTTCCATGATGATCTTGCACATACCCATAGTAGAAAGTAGATACAAAAATAGAGTATTTAGGACCTAATTTAGACAAAATTGATAGTATTAACTGATTATATTTCTTATCAATACCACATTCTTGAAGTTGCAACCTTAAGAACTTGAACTTAGTAAAAGAGCCTTGAAGAGAAGTAAAGTTTCTTGGACTTAATGCTATGATCCCATTTTCTAGCTCATGACCCCTAAATTCATCTATTTTTCCAAATAACTTATCAAGACCTTCCCAAATTGCATTGGGTTTTTTCAAGGACCGAATATGAAATAGTAATTCAAGTGATACATTAAGACAAAAGAAACCAAAAGCTTGATCTCTTTTATTAAACCATTTTTCCTTATCCTTAGCAGAAGTAGGTTCTTTTTTTGTATTCATTACTACCCTATACAAGCCTCTATTCATGATTGAAATTGGAGTTTGTGTTTTATATTCATGATAATTAAAAGGTGTTAAGGGTTGAATACTTACATTAGAATCCATTTTTCCTTAGTTTCTTGTTGAGTGTGGAAAGAAAGAAGTATCTATTTTTTTACAAAAGTGATACTGAGATACAAAAGCACAAGAGCATACCTCAAGAAAGTGTCAAAAAAACACACACAAGACCCCCATTACTATTTTGATCCCCCCTAAAATGTGGCACTTTATAAAGGAGCATGTGTGGGAAATCCAAAAAAGGCCAAATCGCATCTCATCCCAACAAAAAAATTTGTGAAACCCTTCACATGAAATATGTGGGTCAAACAATGCACCTGAGGATGGTTAGTGCTGATGTGAATCACACTTTAAACAAAGGAAATCACACCTAGTAAAGGAAAAAATTTCCCCTCAATCATGCTTCACAAGGAAAGCCCAAAACTGCAAGTAATTTGTAGGGGTCACAGTCAATGATTACTCTTCAAAAATTGGAAGCTTCCTAGATACAAATGCCCCCAATTGTGTGCACAGTGGTGATCTATGATCTGTTGTTGCAAAGGATTGCAAATCTTTCCTTTGATCATGTTGATCCTAATGCAAGTCGATCTAGATTCTACCCCCAATTCATTAAAGGCCAAAAGGGTCTTCAATATGTGCCAACACAGGGATTCAATACACCTTGAATCTATGACATGAATTGACTATCAAGTTCAATCAAACAAGCAATAAACAAAAACCAAATATTTAGAGATTAATATGCCTGGGGTGGGGTTAGTTCAATCACCTTGGTTGAAAGAGGAAGGGATGATTCACTGCAGGTGCTCTCAAATAAGTTGTGCCTCAAACTAAACAAATCATAGTTAAAATAGCATTCCAGATTTGTCCTTTCAAAATCTTGATTTTCTTGCAAATTGCTAACATAGTGGTTAAATCAAAAAATAAAATTAATGAAATCACCTTCACAGTTTGCAATTATCCTCAACTGCTCTGATACAATGAAGAAACCTACAAGAAAAAAGGATATTCAACAAAAACTAATGATTCCAGAATGCAAAGTTATTGTATTCAACTTAGTGTAAACAATGAGGTTAAACCCACATTATAAAGAATGAGGATGAGAAAAAATCATGCAACAAAAATAGGAAATCACATGCCATGGATCGAGGAGTGGACTCCTCATCCTATAGTGGTGGTGAGTTTCTCTCCTCTATGTAAGGGAGAGGTGTCAAGAGGGATTGGACACCTCTCAAGTCACCTCAACAACCTTGTGTATAAGAGCGAATTTGCACCTTATGTGCAATTCCCCCTTTTTTCCTTTTTCCACCTTATAAAACCAAGTTCGGAGGCTTAATTCCACCTAATCCCACTACTTGCATCACACTTGGCACCTATTTTGAGCGTCGGTGGAGGCGTTTCTGTCGAGGATTCCCACGTAGTGCATAGACATCCACACAACACGCTTATGCCCATGACAGTTTCTCACATCTAGAGCCTATAGTGGCGTTACACTTCCCATTGGAGGTCAATTTTTAACGCCCTCCTCAGTAGACCAACTTGAATATAACCATTTTCTTCCTCATTCCTTCATATCCAGTCCTTGAACTTGCATTTGGGGTTGGAAGATCTCTTCATGACTTTTGGACTTCACCCGCAATCTTCTTTCAAGAATTGAGCTCACTCTTGGCAGCTCTAAGCATTTTAGCAAACACTTTACACTCCACCATGCCAGTAGAGCAAGTGTGGAACAAAAAACAATTGCAGCAAAGGCTTGAGTTCTTCTCATTTTCTCCCCCATTAGCCTTGAGCACTCTTGGTGGAGGTGGTAAGATTTCACTCCTCTCCTCTATTACTTGGTTGAGTAGCATAACACTGTTTTGTAGTGCTTTAGTGCCATCTACTTCATTTCTATTTCTTTATCTATCTAGTTGTCCGTGGAGGTGGGAACACCATAACAGAGTCTGAGTGAGGCAGGCCCCTATATAACACCAATAATTTCTCTCTTCCTATTGTGTGAAGTTTTTGAAGACATTCGTTTGGTGGAAGCTTCATCACCCGCACAGTTGTAAGTATCTCCTTCCTTTCTTCTCCTTATCTTTGTCAATTCTACTACTTTATCACATTCTATCCTTTTCATACATTTTGTAAGTTCTTAGCAATCAGATAAAAGTAGTCACTCAACTATTTTATGAGATAAACTCATTCCTTGGTCCATACGAGACACCAGCGCACCTCTAGGATGTTAGCACGCCACGATGTCGTATGTTTTCTATGCTGACTTGTCTGGCTGAGAGCTTGTCAGTCTGTCTGGAAAACCTTTGTCACCTACTCTTTCAGAATCTAAAACTTCCACGTTGTTCCATTGAGGTAATATAGGGAAGTTCAAGTCATGAGGATCTCTGAAGGAAAAAAACTCATGAGTAGCGAATCCCCCTATATCACACCTTGACACCTCATGAGGAATGAGTCAAGGGTGAATACAACACCTAACTAGGCTTAAGTTAGCCTAACAAGACTAGAACACACTAACAAGTGGCAATAATAGTTTAAGATTTAATTTAATTTTTTATTTGAATTGTCTAAAATTAAATCTCTATAAAATAGCTAATTGATTTTTGTGAGATTTTCTTTAATAAAAAAAAAAACATATTAAAAAACAAAATTTTTTTTAAATGTAAAAATAAGTACATTCATTTATTTTAGAAAAAATGAATGAAATGAATTACTAAAGAGAAAAAAATTAAAATCATTCTAAAAAAATGTTAAAAAAATAGTTTACCTTGCTTTCCCTACAAGTTTTCCCATAACACCTTTGTACTTGCCTTAATAGTATTGTAATTATTATTTTTTAGATTTGATAAAAAATAAATGTAACTTTTATTAATGTGAATAAAAATAAATGTAAGTTTTGTTAATTATAGTGTTTTAGTATTGTTAATTAGTTATTTTAATGACCTAACCCTAACCCTATCTCATAACCTAACTCTAATTCTATCCCTAACCCTAACCCTAACCCTAACCCTATCCCTAACTCTAACCCTAACAATAAATTTTAAACTATTATCTTAATCCTAGACCTATCTCTAACCCTAACTATGATCATAACACTATCCATAACTATAAACCTAATTTTTACCACTAACTTTTAAATAAATAACATATTTAATAAATGTTATATTATGAAATATTATATATTAAATAAATTTAATAAATAAAATAAATATAATATATACTAAAAATCATTAAAAGCTAGTTATTACATGTTTGCAATGCTTCTTCTCTTATTATTAATATAAAATTGCTATATATTAAAATGATTATTTATTAAAAGTTGTTTATTTTTAATTATATATATATATATTAAAAAATAAAATATATTATATTAAATTATCAGATTTGATTCATAGCAGGTCCACAAGTGCAAGTATATCTCGTCATTGAAATCAATAATCGTTAAATATTAACTAATCGATGATCATAGATGGTATGATTTTTTCAAAGTCCATGAATGATAGAGTAAACGCTTCTAGATTAAACTATGTATGCTATTTTGAGTTGACACTTTGAACCACACTAAATGATTCATTGTAGGAAGAGGATAACAAAGAATATGATTGTAGAAATTACCTGAAGAAGAGTTAAGTTCTAGGAGAGGGTAGGGAGGGAGGAGATTGAAAAATGAAGTAAAAGTGAAAATAGGCAAAAAAATGAAGACATAATAGAGAATGAATAATATAGTAATATGATATAATACAAATAAATATATCAAAAAGGTTAAAGTTAAATGTCTCAAACAATGAATAAATAACAATAATGACCTTATGCTAACCCTAGCTCAATGATTCATAATAGGAAGAGGATAATGAAGAATATGATTATAGAAATGACCTTAAGAAGAGTTAAGTGGTGGGAGAGGGTAGGGAGGAAGGAGATTAAAAAATGAAGTAAAAGTAAAAATAGGAAAAAAATGATGAAGACATAATAGAAGTGTAGACACTAAAAATTGACCACTTTAATTTGGTCAATTTACCCCTAATTCGACTAATGTCATATCCTCTATATTAATTAAATAATACCCTATTATTTAACTAATATTCATTATCTCTTGTCCTTTCATCCTAATTTAGAGAGGTGTCACATCTTCCATAATCCCAGTAAATATTCATTAAAGGTAATTTCTTCTATCACCTTTAAATCCTAGCCTAAAGTAAATAATTACCTTTAATTTTGTACTCCCATCTCTTATCCCTTTTCCTCTAAAAAATTAAATAAATAATTTATTTATCTAATTCCCCTCATGTCACATCCTCCATAACCTTTTTCTAATCCTGATTAATTTTCACAATCCTAGATTAAGGATGTGCACATTCCTAATCCTTGATTAGAGAGGTGTCACATCTTCCATAATATGCAAGTGGATCTAAACCATAGATTTTTGGGTGTGAGCCTTATAGGCTACTCTTGCACTCTTAGGATGTTTCACCTAAAAGGAGAGAGATAAATCTCACAAAAAATCAAGGTGGTTCACTCAATTTAAGATGTGTGTGATGTAATTAAGACTAAATGAGATGATCTAGATGCAACTAAATTAACTAATTGACTGATTATGAATGCAAAATCTAAGAAACAAGTGATGTTTGAAAACACAATGTGATATGCAGGCATGAACTAAAAGATGAACAAATGCAAAACAAAAGTGTGGAAGGTAAAATCATAGTGAACATGGGAAAAGAATGAAGAATTTGGAGTGTCTTGAATGTTTATAGAATTCACTGAAAATCACCAGTGGGACTCATTCGCCACTTATGGCAAATTAGTCTCGCTTCTGATGAAAATTTCTAGAAACAGGTTTCTGAGTGTTAGGATCCAAAATCTGACAAAATCTAGATTTCTAGCCTTAAGGTGGGACTCATTCACCACTGATGGTGAATCGGTCCTCTCCCAAAATTTTGTGAAATCAGGGACCAATTATGTGGCACTAGATCTAAGCTTGTCTTCTTGTTAGGTTGATAGTGTCAAATCTGCAGAAAGCAAACTGTAGGTTGTCTCCGAGCTTGAAATACGTTGTAGTTTCCTTGAAACACTTTGTTGACTTGTTGACCACCTTTCAACACCTAGTTACTTGATAAATCTACATACAAAAGTCTACAAACACACATGCAAAAAGGGGGAAAATGGTTAAGGGTTAGGTTATAGGGATTTTCCTTAGTCAAATCCCACTTTGGTAATGAAACCCTTAATGAAGAAATGAAATGAAATGAACAAGGAAAGATGAATAAACAACATGCAAATGTCCTAAACTCACCAACCTTGTTGAAGAAATATGAAGATATATCTATGGCTGCTCCAAAATACTTGATTGATGCTTGATTAAATGAAGCAAAGTGCTTGATCTCTTGAATGAATAGGTGAATTAGTGAACTTGATGAATGGGGTTAAAATGGATGTAAAAACACTTATTTATATACACTTGTTCCTTAGTAACCCGATGATACCTCATCGCAGGTTGACATAAGGTGATTTTAAATAAAAACCCGAAAGAAAATTTGAAATATTTTGAGTTTTGAGCCAAGAGGGACTCATTCACCACTCATGGAAAATAGGTCCTACCTTGGACTTGAAAGTGGGTATTGGAAGTTATCTTGCATTTAATGTTGTTTGTCGGGTTTACATTTTAAAAAAAACTTAATTAAGCCTTATAAGGGCATAAAGGGGTCAAATAAAGCATACGAAAGGTGTAAATGGGAATGTGCAGAATCATCATGGAAAAAACAAGCCCTTGAGTGGCAAAAAATTCAAAAAAATTAGAGTTAGGAAATTTGATGTAAAAATTTGAATAAGTTATCTATATTATTTCAAAAATATGTAAGAATAGAATTTGTAGCAAATTGAACATAGTTTCTAAACTACTAGGTTTGTTTTAAAAAAAAAAATCTATTTGGTGAAAAATTGAAATTTCATTGCAGCGGTACTTAAATTTCAAGGAAAAAATAAGAAGTAGGTGCATGTCTGACCACCCTAACCACAGTAAAATGATAATTTTTTTTATAAGATTTTAGATATAAGTAGATGACTCATGCCCCGCTGTGATGCATATTTTTGTAATTTTTTCATAGTAAATAATTAATTATGAATTTTTAATTAATTTTTTTTTAAATATAAAAACTCATATGTCTGACCACCTTAACTTAGTCAAAACTTCATGAAATTTAATTTTTCTTTTTTTAATCCTATATTATGTGAAGCATAGAATGTGATGTATGTTTTGGATTCAAAAAATGTGATATTGTTTGAAATCTATAGATATTTTTCAATCAGCCTATCAATTAGGACTTTAGTCGTAATTTGAATAGAAAATTAATAATAATTACTTATTAAATTCAAAGTAAAGCAGAATTTATATCGATGGAAAGATAAGAATCTCCTCTAAAAAATCTTTTTGTTTCATCAATTTTGGGTAAAAGAATAGTCATCAGCCACATACCCATCATATTGCCACTTTTTGGCCCATCATGATCCTGCACATACCCAAATAGTGAAATTAAGCCTAGAAAAGCATGAAATATTGTTACAAGATTTAACAATACTTCAAAATAGGACTTGATAAGTGATTTTTAGTTGAATTGTAATGAATAGAGTCTAGAAAAGTGTAGAAATGTTGTACAACACTTCACAACACCTTCACAAGACATCATTATTTGGATTTTTAGGACATAATGTGAATGTTCAAGTCACATTGCAACATTAAATCAAAGCAAAATGGACCAAGCATCATGAAGAAAGACCTAAAAGACCATGAAATTTTTAAAGGGCCATTTTTCTACAACACATTTAGCCCCCACTTTAGTGAGAGGATGAACTTGCTTCAAACTCACACTAAAGTAGCCATGAGCATCGAGAGAGAGGTCTCAATGCACTTATGTTAGCAATATTGAATGAAAATGATCAAGAGCAATGATCAAGACCCCAAGATGAAGATCCCATGGAAAAATAAACATAAGAACAAAGGAACACAAGTGAGAAGAAAGAGAAGAAAAGGGAGAATTGGATTGAGCTTCGATCATTTGTCCAACTAGTTGTGGGTTAGATCTAGGTTGTTTGTGAGAAAAAGAGAATGCATACTCACTATGGGCCGACATAACTCATGGTGGTCTACCAAGTGAGAAGACCCAAAAAGGTAAGATACATACGCTAGTTGGTATGCACTCATAAACACATAGGTGGCTATGGGGAAAGTCGTGCCGCTAAATGGGCTTCCTGCTCAACCATATCAAAGTTATACCTCCTGGTAGCTTTAACAAGGAACCACAAAGGAAAATTTCATTCCATGCTTCATGATACAAGAAAATCTTGTTATACTTAGAACTCATGAACAAAGAGAAAGGTGCCACAAGCATGCAAGTTGTGTTATGCAAGGTGGAAAAAATGCAAAATGCAAAAATGTAACATGTAAAAGATGTTCAAAGGAGTCTTGTTAAGTTCATGCAAGGTCTATCACTTAGGGAACATTGTGTTTAATGTTTCCAAGAGTGGACCAATCAAAGAACAGTATATTCACAACTTAGGGGATGTAGTGCGTCGCATCGGGCCACCAAGAGGAATGTAATATGCTAAGATAGATCACACTTATGAAAGGCATCACACCCAATGTCATCCACAAAATGATAAACACATCGTATGAAGTGACAAGGTTGCACTAAGAACCAAGAATGCAAAATGAAATGATGTCAATGTATACCCCCCACTTTAAAGGAATTGCTACACATCGTTATGTGAGCAATTACTTTAAAGTAGAAAAGGAAAAATGAAGAAAGAAACAAGACATGAGAGCCAACTTGGAAAGCCCCTATGCCAAGTCATATGTTTCTAAGTTAGGCTATGTCATGTAAATGAAAAAGATAACAAAAGAAAAGGGGGTTTCCCCCCAAAAAATAACACACCAAACACATAAGAGATCTATGGATTTGGGGTCAGTATGTTTGTTGCTGCAATGTTTTTATGAAAGAGCCTGAAACTGTTATCATTCCCCAAAGAACATAGAACTGGAATAATGACACAAAAAGAGCGAAAAAAAAAAGAAAAAAAAAGTTTGTTTTGGGTTAACATGGAAGATACATTTCGGTCTCAATGTTTCGCATCATCCCCAAAAAGAAAACACAAGTGAAAAGAAAACAATAAAAGAAAAGGAAAAGGAAAAGGAAAAGGAAAAGATTTTGGGTCAACATGAAGGAGACATTTTAGTCTCAATGCCTTGCATCATCCCCAAAAGGAAAACACAAAAAAAAAGACAAAGTAAAAAGGAAAAGGGACCAATTGGGTCAACATGGAAGAGATGTATAGGGCATCTCAAAACTTTGTGTCATCACCAAAAGGAGAAACACAAAATAAAAGTGAAAAAGGAAATGGATTACTTATAGAAGAATAAAGGTAGATATAGAGGAAGTGTACAAAGAGAGAGAACATCAAATGGATGTTATGGGGGAATACGATACACACATACAATCAAAGAAAAAGGAAAATGAATATAAAAGGCTAGTAAGGTGAATGCAATTCAACCATTAACAAAGTTATTGGCTTCACAAATCTTAAATAGTATTAGTGGAAGGTAAATAACGCAATTAAGAGACAAGAACAAATGCATTACTAGGACAAGGCTAACAACTTCTTGCCCCCCCCCACTGGATCTGAATCAAGAATGAGCCAAGAAAGGTGATAGGAGGGATCATACAATAGTGAGAATGAAAAATTCTACAACTATGGTCTGATAAAAGGATTTTTTTTTAAGGGATGATGGGAAAGTAGTCACTATCAGTGAAGTGATACTTGTTCAATATGTCATTCAATGTCTGGAAGTCTTTAGTTTGATGTCCAAGAACATGATGATATTTGCAATATGGTATGTTAGAATCCTGAGGAGGGATGACCAACCTATTCATAGGTGGTAAAAGTATAAGGACTTTGTTTAAAAGCAATTGAAGTCTCATTTCACATTCGGGTGGAGGATGAGTAGGAAACTTGAGATTTTTCAATTTGTATGGTCATTTTTGTTTGCTAGATTCTTCTTTTTCATGAATGGAAGGAGGAAGAGGACCCTTGGGGATCCTAGCATCCTTGTCAAAAGAATCAGGTAATGGTCATTCACATGGAAGGAGAATGTCTAAGTCAGGAGGAGAATCAAAGATCATTGTACCATCATCTCAAAGTTTCCAATATTCAAATGGAGGTTTATCAGTATGAGGAGGATCTTGATATCCTAATACTGATGTGTTTTCTTTTGTTGGTTTTTTTTCAAGAAGTTGGTGAATGTTATACTCATGTGTTGTGTAATAACCTTGTTTACTTAGCATAGTAAAGCCTTTTCCATATGTTTCTTCAAGGTTAATGGGAGTGTTTGTGACATTTTATGATAAAATGGTTGAGGATGTATTTGTTGAGAGGAACTAGGTCCACTTGATGGAAGGATCTTAGGTCCCACTTGAGTTTCAAGATGTAGGTATCCAAAGTGATCAGGAGGTGCAACGGTAGGAAGATTTGGTGATTTCATGGATGGGTAAAAGGCTGCATTGGCTTCAAGGTTATCGAGACATTCATTTAAGAACTTGTTCATGCTATCATCATCTTCTCTAATGATTTCTACATCAGGAGGAGGAAAATCATGAGGAGTTGAAGGAGCACGAGGAAGCTCAAGATCATTAGGGTCACAAACAAAGGCACAATTGGACATGTCTACCAAGGATTTGAATGAATTCCAAAACTTATTAAAAGAAAATACCATGATGACAATGAATGAAAGTAAACTAAGATACAAGAAATAGAAGAAAATAGAGAATCTAAAAAGTATAACAAAAAGTAATCATAGAAAACTAAAGTGTAGGAAATACCTAGAAAATGCCAAAAAATGTTATTTGAAATGTGTAGGGGGATTGATTCGCCCAGGGTGGTGAATGAGTCCAACTATGAGATTTTTTTGTGCTTTTCAAAAAAATTAAAGTGATTTTAATGTTGTTCATATGCAAACTAAGGATGCAAATGCAGATTTTTAGTTTTTGAATGATATGATGTGCAAAAATGAAGTCTAAATGAGTCTTTCACTAATGCAACTTTAAGAAACCCTAGGATTGAAAAACAATGCAAAAGACAATGCAATTAAGTCCTAGGATGCAAATATAAATGAAAATCAAAAGGATATGATTTTCAATATGTGGGTTCACCAAAAGGAACCATAGATTTTTTGGCATGATGCCTATAGGCTTCTCTTGCACTCTTAGGATGTTTCACCTAAAAGGAAAGAGATAAACCTCACAAAAAATCAAAGTGGTTCACTCAAATTAAGATGTGTATGATGTAATTAAGACTAAATCAAATGATCTAGATTCAACTAAATGAAATAATTAATTGATTATGAATGCAAAATCTAAGAAACAAGTGATGTTTGAAAACACAATGTGATATGCAGAGATGAACTAAAAGATGAACAAATGCAAAATAGAAGTGAAGAAGGTTGAATCAGAGTGCACCTGGGAAAATAATGAAGAATCTAGAGTGTTCTAAATGCTGATAGAAATCGCTGAAAATCACCAGTGGGACTCATTCGCCACTGATGGCGAATTAGTCCTGCTTCTAATGAAAACTTCTAAAAATAAGTTTTTGAGTGTCAAGATTTGGAATCTAATAAAATATAGATTTCTATGCTTAAGGTGGGACTCATTCACCACTGATGGTGAATCGGTCCTCTCCCAAATTTCTATGAAATTAGGGACCAATTCTATAGCACCAGATATGAGCTTGTCTTCTTGTTGGGTTTACGGAGTCAAATCTATAGAAAACGGACTGTAGGTTGTCTCCAAGCTTGAAATAGGTTGTGGTTGACTTGAAACACTTTTTTGACTTGTTGACCACCTTTCAACACCTAATTACTTGATAAATTTGCATACAAAAGTCTACAAACACACATGCAAAAAGGGGAAAAATGGTAAAGGGCTAGGTTATAGGGATTTTCCTTGGTCAAATCCCACTTTGGGAATCAAACCCTTAATGAAGAAATGAAATGAAATAAACAAGGAAAGATGAATAAACAACATGCAAATATCCTAAACTCACCAATCTTGTTGAAGAAATTTGAAGATATGTCAATGGCTACTCCAAAATACTTGATTGATGCTTGATTGAATGATGCAAAGTGCTTGATTGCTTGAATGAATAGGTGAATTAGTGAACTTGATGAATGGGGGTTAAAATGGATGTAAAAACACTTATTTATACAAACTTGTGCCTTAGTAACCCAATGATACCTCATCGCAGGTTGACATAAGGTGATTTTGAATAAAAACCAAAAAGAAAATTTGAAATATTTTGAATTTTGAGCCAAGAGGGACTCATTCGCCACCTATGGTGAATGGGTCCCACTTGGACTTGAAAGATGGTGTCAAAAATTATCTTGCATTTAATGTTGTTTGTCGGGTTTACATTCAAAAAACACTTAATTAGGCCTTATAAGGGCATAAAGGGGTCAAATAAAGCATAAGAAAGGTGTAAATAGTGAAATTAAGCCTAGAAAAGTGTAAAATCTTGTTATAATATTTTACAACACTTTAAAATAGGACTTGATAAGTGATTAAAAGGTGATTTTTAGGTGAATTGTAATGAATAGAGTCTATAAATGTTTAGAAATGTCTTACAACACTTCACAACACCTTCACAAGACGTCACTATTTGGATTTTTAGGACTTCATGTGAATTTTCAAGTCACATTGCAACATTAAATCAAAGCAAAATGGACCAAGCATAATGAAGAAAGACCTACATGACCATGAAAATTTCAAAGGGTCATTTTTCTACAACACGCGATCATATTTAATCCTCATTACCCACCTAATTATTTGCCTAAACCCTCACTTACAGAATCTAATAATTGATTAGCTATCCCAATCAACCCCTTAGTCAACTCTCCCCATCTCCCAAGGAATTTTTAATTCCTTTTTGTCTTCCCAAAGTCCTTTTGAGGAATTTTTAATTACTCTCTCATCTCCCAAGGAATATTAAATTCCTTTTCTCTTTCCCAATGAGTATTAAATTCCTTTTATACTTTCCATGCACATTAAAAATATTTTTTTAATTGCTTTGGTCAACTCTTTGATCTCAACCCTTGATCTCTTGTCCTCTTTCAATCTCTACCATCCATTTCAATATCCCTTGGAAAAATGACTAATACTTAGCCATTTTTGCATTGGGAACCATCTCATGCACACTGCTCTCACACTAGATCTCCATAGCCAAATCCTTGCAACCATAGCCATCTTGCATCCATTTTCTGACCAAATCAAGCTACAACAAGTCATTATTCTACCAAAATCAATATAGAGCACATATATCAATCCATCAATGAGGGCAAGAAAATCCACTCAAACAAGGTAACATCTTGGTATCTTATTTGCAAGTTTGAGTTTCAACTTTAAGCCCTAATATGAGTGTTTTCATTTTATTTTTATCTTCTTGCTTTAGTCTATTTCTTGGTTTTTAGATGGGGTACAAACATTACACACAAGAAGAATGAATAATATAATAATATGATATAACACAAATAAATGGATCAAAAAATGTTGAAGGTTAAATATGTCAAATAGTGAATAAATAAATATAAGAGAATTATAAAGCTAAAATATATAACAAAATGATTGAAGAACAATTACCAAAATTATTAAAAGAAATGAAGGAAGTTATAAAGGAAAATATACTAAAACTTAAAACAATAATAATTTAACCAAAGAAAAAATATGGGATTATATATAAACTATCTTATCTATCTTATTACATAATCTATATAGGAAACACCAAGATATATCAACTTGTTTGAATCCATTTTAGAAATTTGATTGTTGTGAGTTTATCGTAATGGATTCTTTAGTTGCACAATAATATAATATCATTGGCTTATCTTCTAGGAATGTACAACATTGTGACATGTGTATGATATTGAATATAACTGAGGAGAGTGAATATTGTCTAAACATGAGGACATTATATTGAATGGATAAGTATATAATTTACATTAGTTGTATTATAAGGCTTATAGCCTATGATTTATCTTAGAACCCTAACCCTAACCTACCCCTATTTAAATTCAATCCTAATTGAACTATATCCCTAGTGGTAACCCTAACCTATTGAAGTTCAACCCTAATTGAACATAAAAACTAACCCTAACATTAATTCTAACTATAACCCTAATTAAACCCTAACCTTAACCCTAATTGAACACTAACCCTAAACTAACTTTAACGCTAACTATAGTTGAATCCCAATCCTAACCTTAGTTGAATCCTGATCCTAATTGAATATGAACCCTAACCATAACCCTAATTAAGTCCTAATTGAATCTTAACTCTTATTGTAATTGTAATCCTAACCCTAATCCTAGTTGAATTCTAACCCCAATCCTAACCCTAACCCCAAACTTTATCCTAAAACCCTTACCCTAATTAAACATCAATTGAACCCTAATCGTAACTCTAACTAAATCTTAACCAAAATTAGACCCCAGCCCTAACACTAATTGTAGTGCCCTTCGCATTTCACCTTGGTTGTTTTCGCGGTATTGTCCTCTATCTCACTGTGAGATTTGGTACTTATTGGCACATTGAGCATTTGTTTTAAATTGGGATTAATTGTACTAGATTAACTATTATGTTAAAATAAAGCTATTGAAATGTAAAAGATATCATAATAGTTAAAATAAATACTTTATTATAATGGTGGTTTTGATAAAATATTAATTAATGCCCTTATTTGATCTAAATAAATTAAAATAACGATTTTAATAAAGAAATATTACAATAAATATATATTGTTTATTGTGAGGCGAAAATAAAATTTAAAAGTTAAAGTTAAATGAATGAAATAAATAATATTAAAGAGGATTTATGGTGAACAACTAAATAAAGATATTTGATTAATAAAAATATTGTAGAGTGGTTGTAAGATTTTATCAAGCGATAAAAATAAGTGAATTTTAAAAATAGGAGTTGCATGCAACAATAGTTAAGGGGAAGTGGTTAATAAATTAGTTAGGGATAACTATGAGAGGGGATTGTTAGAACTGAGATATAGCTCTTATACCATGTTGGAATTGGCTATGGTTGCCAAGATCTTGAGACCAAATGGAAAGCACAAAAAGAGAGAATAGAATGTGACAAGAATAAACTGTATTCAATGTCAATGATATGAGATGATTGTGTACAATGAGAGACCCCTTGGTTATATAGCCAAGGTTAGATGCAATATGTCATAGAATTATGAAAAGTATCTTAATCATATGACATGAGACAACTAATCACACTTACCTAAGTGCATATGTGCAGGATCATCATGGAAAAAGTAGGCCCTTAAGCGGCAAAAATTTTAGAAAAATCAGAGTTAGAAAATTTGACGTAAAAATTTGAATAAGTTATTTATATTATTTCAAAAATATGTAAGAATAGAATCTATAGAAAATTGAATGTAGTTTCTAAACTACTAGGTTTGTTTAAAAAAAAAATCTATTTGGTGAAAATTTGAAATTTTAATGAAGTAGTACTTAAATTTTAGGGAAAACATAAGAAGTATGTGTTTGTCACCACCCTAAGCACAATAAAATGATAATATTTTTTTATAGGATTTTATATATAAGTAGAGGACTCATGTCCCAATGTGATGCATATTTTTTGGTAATTTTTTTCCAATTAAATAATTAATTATGAATTTTTTATTACAACTTTTAAAAAATATAAAAAACTTGTATGTCTGACCACCTTAACTAGGTCAAAACTTCATGAAATTCATTTTTTCTTTTTTAATATTATAGTATGCAAAGTAGAGAATGTGAAGCATGTTTTGGATTCAAAAAATGTGACACTGTTTGAAAGCTATAGATGTTTTTCAATCAACCTATCAATCAAGACTTTAGTCGTAATTCAAATAGAAAATGAAATAATAATTACTTATTAAATTCAAAGTAAAGCATAATTTATATTGGTAGAAATATGAGAATCTCCTTTAAAAACCCTTTTCGTTTCATCAATTTTGGGTGAAAAAAAAGTCGTCAGCCACATACCCATCATATTGCCACTTTTTGGCCCATCATGATCTTGCACATACCCATGTTCACATGTGTTACAAGTCAAAAGATAAGATAACAACTAATGACAACTAACACCTTCTAGAAATATTCCTTCCTAGGACCTAAGTAAACTTAAGATGTGTAAATAAGTCCCCTAGTAATGAATTAACTAGGTACAAGACTTTATTTACACCAACACCCCCCCTTAAGTACAACTTAGGGAGTAGCAGATTATTATGCAAATGACACAAAGATGTGAGAATGTGTCCCAAATACTAGGCCATGTTAGGTACCCATGTACACATGCAAAGAAATCTCTCACAAATGGAGAAAAGGAGAAAACCCAATGGGACAAAATTCCTCCCCAAAAGAGAGATGAAATACAAAAAATGAAATACTCTCAATGATGAATGAGAAGGTAAAAACCCCATGTGAGGAAAAAGACCCCCAATAAGAGAGAAGTAGAAGAGAGACAAGACAACCCCCCCTTAATGTTGAGTCTCCTGCAATGATGGTAGAAGCTCGACATTGAATGCTAAAGATGATCCAATCACACCAAACAACGTTCCTCCCCTTAGGAAGAAACAAAATCGTGGATATATGTAGGATGTCAAGAAAATGGATGATGTATGATGATGTCTTTGAAGAATTCTCAAGTGTCTCCATGTCAATGTCGAAAGCTGACACACTCCAAAAAGGAATTCTAGGCCACAGTGGTAAAGAGGACAATCCAACATCTAGTATCTAGATGAATGTGGAACATGATCGAAAGATAAGGATATCCCCTCTGAAGACAAAGAAGCCTCCTCCAAATGTTGTCCATAAGCATCCACAATCACGTCAAACTAAAAAGAATGATCATGTAGAGAATGAACAAGAGGGTCAAGGTGTTCCCTTACAACAATTGAGGAAGGAGCATCTTCATCAAAGAGAAGATGAATGCTATCAAGAGTGTCCTACAAATCTGCAATATGAGACTCCACAAACAAGTCTGAAATACCTATCAAGAAGCCATTCAAAGTAGCCAAACCTGAAAGACTATGTATATCATGTTGCACTAAATCACAAGGAGCCAAAGCTATTGGATCACAAGCATCCTTAAGTACAAAAATAGATGAAGGAGATGAAATGCATGACTCAAGAACTAGATCTGATGTGAGTACTCACAAGTTCAAGAAGCCAAAAGTGTCCTTTGAATCATGGTTCTGATCAATAATTGAAGGAACAATGTCATCATCAGAAGCAAAATTTGCAAAGGTATACAATTGAGATGAATGATCAACCACCCCAGTAGAAATGATCTCTCTACACTCCAAGTCTTGAATGATGATAGAATTAGGAGTGAACTCCATAGTTCTCCCATTTCCACCATGTGTAATTTGATAAATGGAAAGAAGATTGTTTGTCAAATGAGGAACACACAAGACATCCTCAAAAGTGTTGTCCCCAAAACTAATAGATCCCTTCCCAATTACACTCATGTGTGTATTGTTTCCCATCAAGATAGGAGACATAGTACAAGGATGAAATGAAGAGAATATGGACTGCAAAGATGTGATATGATGAGATGCTCCTGAATCTAGAAGCCATCTCCCTGATCCTGGACCTAAAAGAGCACAAAGAGCTTGTCCTTTATTTCCTGATGTAGATGCTTGACCTTTGTCCTTTTTTGACTATTTTGAAGTAGAAGGAGAAGAAGATTCTTATAACAATAATGTTCTTCTTGTCCATTCTTCTCGCAATATGCACAAAAAGGCCTCTCCTTAGATGATTCTCCTTTTGAAGAGGATTTTTTCTTTGCTTGATCTGAATGTGGATTATTCTTCATGTTCTTCTATTTCTTATCTGATTTTGATTCTTTCACCTAACTAACCAACAATGCCTTAGATTTAGAAGTCTTGATGAGACCCATTGAGATAAGTTTTTGTTGCTCATGTATCAACATCTCAGAAAATGATGCAAATGAAGGTGTAGTATATGCAGACCCCATAGTCAATCTATGAGTATGAAAGCTAGAAACAAAAGAAGCATAGTCAAGACCAAGTTTTTTCATTGTATTGTAGACCAATTGAATGTCCTTTTTATCAATTCCACATGCTTTACATTGCTCTCTTAGATCATTGACCTTAGTGATGTAGTCCTAGATGTTGTCAAAGTTCTTAGGATCAAGATTCATCAAATCATTATCAATTTGATAGCCTCTTACTTCATCTGTAGTACTATACAATGTTTTCAATTTTTACCAAACTTCATGAGAATTTTTACATGATTCAATTTGGAACAACAATTCTTGAGAAACTAGTCTATGAAGACACCCAAGAGCTTTAGTATGTTTGATTATCCATTTTAACTTTTTATCTGCATATGTAGGTTCAAGTACCTTATTTTCAACATATAGAGTGTGACCTCCTATCATTAGAATACTCCATGCATTTTGATGCCATGTTGAATAATTATATGATGTGAGAAAAGAAACCTTAAAATGATCCATGAAATCGAGAGAGCACAAGCAAACAAATCAAAAAAATGCACCAAAAGACCCCCCCAAATCACCCAATCAAGAAACCCACCAAGTAATATATGATTTGGCACTTTATATTTAGTGCATTTATAGTTTCTAGATGCCAAAAAAAACAAGATAGACTTGATCTTAGTGCTTATAGATGCCAAAATAGGCCACAGATTCAAGTAAGAATTTTGGTACACAATGAGATTAATTTGATCATACCATTGAGAAGTACACAAAAAATCATGCACTTTAAAAAAAATTGCACCCAAAAATGTTACCATAGGAGCAAGATATGAGCTCTCAAAGTTCCCAAAATGAGGACAAAGCAGCAACACCTGTGAGAATCTGCAAATTCTAGAAATACTAGGCACCAAAACCAAAAAAATATTGCACCATTACGAAGAGCATAAAAAATTAGTCCAAATAAAAAAAAATTGCTCGAAAAAAGGAGGTTGTGAGCTCAAGTTATGGCCTTCCAAAGTTGAACTACAAAATTGAAAATGCCAACGGTGAGGGGAGAAATATTTTTTTGAATTGCTGATGTCAGCAAATCACCAGCTTAAATTTGATGGTCAAATACTCATCACTAGAAAAATTCAGCCCTGGCCGGAATCTTGAATGAAATATTCCTTTCGTAGCTGGAATATGTTTGTCCACAGAATCTTAAAAGTCTATTGTTGATTAGAAGACGTGGGGCCCGTTGTATTTATGTGGAAGCCACGTACAGTAGCACCGATGAAGTTTTTTGTTGTCCAGATTTTGCATGAAGTGCTAGTTTATTGAAGCTTTCGCCGATGATTATTAATGAAGAGCCAAAATTATTGAAACTGACTGGGTTTTGAGAAATGTCGGCTTGAAAATGTCGGTTAGTGGAAAAAGGGGGCCCGTAGAGCAGGTGGAGGGCCTGCCCAGTGAATGGAAATTCTCTGCGTGGTAGAGGGGACCTGGCGGTACTAGGTACAGGTATGTCTACGGACTGTACAGTCCGTAGACCTTACAAAAATGTTCTTTTTTTTTACAATGATTTTTAAATACAACTTTTTCAATATGAAATTTAATAGCCCAATTAAAAAATTAAAAATGTTTTTTTCAAAAAATTTCAAATGGAAGTTATATATATTTTTTTTCAAAAATCTTACCATCGAGCAATAATGATGACTTGGGGGTTGTACGACTCCCTAGGCAAAATATTTTTTCCTCATTGGACAACTGCTCCGATTTGGATGATTTGGTAGTCAATCTTAGGGTTTTTGGCCCTTCTGGATGTGATGGAAGGGTTAGATTTGACCCATAATGCTCCAAAAATGTAGCTACCTTTTGGATCTGACAACCACTCTTCAACTTTAGACCCTCATAGATTTGGCCTCGTATGTCCAATTTGGACGAAACAAAAGGAAAAATAGACTTTCTCAAATCTTTCAAACGCAATGGTGAGCTCAATTTTGAACCAGCAAGCTCTGATTTGAACCTACAATAAAGAGCCACAAAATAGAACACCCCGAAATCTAGTATCTCTCTTTAGAAAAATACTCTCCAATGGCACTCAACCCACCCTGATACCATGTTAGAATTGACTATGGATGCCAAGATCTTGAGACCAAATGGAAAGCACAAAAAGAGAGAATAGAATGTGACAAGAATAAATTGTATTCAATGTCAATGATATGAGATGATTGTGTACAATGAGAGACCCCTTGTTTATATAGCCAAGGTGAGATGCAAGATGTCATAGGATTATGACAAGTGTCTTAATCATATGACATGAGACAACTAATCACACTTACCTAGGTTCACATGTGTTACAAGTCAAAAGATAAGATAAAAACTAATGACAACTAACACCTTCTAGAAAGATTTCTTCCTAGGACCTAAGTAAACTTAACATGTGTAAATAAGTCCCCTAATAATGAATTAACTAGGTACAAGACTTTATTTACACCAACAGGGATTTTTGGTTGTTTTTGGAAAAATACGAATCTTACTCTCGGTCGTGAAGCAATTTTCAGGATCTGGGAAATTTTTTCTCTAGATTTGGGGGTTTTGATATTGAAGCTCCACATAGTGTTGGTTTTTAGGAAAGAAATTGAATCAGCTTGTTGTTCAGACCGACATCAAATTTCAGCTTAGTCAATCGAATTAGCCATGCTCCTGTCCTCTGTAAATTTCTTCTTCTTTTGGAATAAATGCTTAAACATTAGATGCTATCTTGGAATAAATGTGTCTGTATTTAATTGGGTCGAATGAAGCATTCAATGAATATATTTTCTAGAATAGTTTCATTACTCCCAACATAATGTTTGTACTTGTCCTATGATTATGTATTCTTTGGTTGTGTTTACTCTTCTACTGCCATCGATAATTGTTAATGTTGTAGGTTTGGTTCTGGATCTTCAAACTGTCTGCCAATCCTTAGCATTTATGCCACGCTATGTATATGGCTTTATGCGTGGTTAAAATAATATGTTCGAGCTTTCCATATATTTGAATCTATATAATATATATAGAAAAACAACCTTAGGTTTATCTTGTTTTATTTTTGTCTCAGGAAAATACTAAGTACAGCCACAAATATCATTCAATTCTCATGCTCATTAATATCAACTATTGATTTGGCTATCACTATCAATGCAGTGAGAATGTCTGAAACACCCAACTGGAGACTTAAAGCCCTACTTGAAAGGATATTGACAATTCTTGATTATTTTGATTGCTTTACTATTAATCATGTATATAGGGAGGCAAATGTGGAAGCAAATGAGTTATCGAAGCTTGCAGTGGAAGATAAAGCAGTGAGGTGGTGGTAGTAAAGCTATGTTAGATGATCAAGGTCCTTTGTTATTGGAGCCATCTTTGCAAGAGACAGTTTGTTCCTTTGGCCACAACACTGGTTGGGACTTAATTATGTCTACTAGAGCTCTTTCAGATGTTTATAGCCTGTCAAAAATAGTTGTTGTTTTGGTTTAGAGTATTAGCTTATAATGATTATCTTGTAATATAAGATGTAAGAACCTTTGATAGTAGATATATTAATAAAATTTGGCTTTTCCTCTTGCTGATCAAAAAAAAAATATCAGCTATCGATTTCGTGCATTCCAGCTGGTATAATGTGAGTCGTGCACAAGTGGAATTCCTTGTGTGGAGACCACCTTACATATAGATAGAGTTTCAATCCATTCATAACCCACCAATTAAAGCTCATCATACGTATTAAGACAATAGTGAGAGGCAATAGACTGTAACTATTTTATCAATGCCAATATTATGTCTTTTGATATGGATTTCTCATTATAGCCGCGAATTGCCTGTATGATTAGAAATTTGATCATTAGATTCTAGTCATGGCTGTATGGAATTGTTAGATGCATTCAAAAATGGTAACCTATATTCTTTTGGACACCAATGTTTATGAATGAGTTAGTGAACCTTGAACTTATGATTCGGTGCCTATAGGATGTGTATACCATGGCTTGTAAAGAAGTCTCTTTTGTATTATTTTCAGATTATTTAGTCGATATAGGAAATTTGATGAACACTATGGGTGGGAATTAGATGGCATGGGAGGAAAGTATTTTTAGGGTGGGGTCCCATGGAGATGCTTCAGGATCTATTTTTAAGGGGCAGGAGGTCTCATGAAGTCAAAATAAAATTGCTGCAGGATTAATTAGAATCTGTTCTTGAAGAATAGTAGCTCCTACCTTTTAGGATTGCAAATTTCAGGGGGTGAAAATGGGGTGGGGCTGGAGATTTCCCCTACAGTTTAGGAATTTTAATTGTCATTTGTCAATCATCTCAACTTTTAAGCTTCCTTAAATTTTGGAGCTTTAATTTTAGGCTGAACTCCACAACCAATAAGTTCATGAGACAACCAACTTCCTTAAAATTTGGAGCTTAATATTTTAAGCTGAGCTGCATTAATAAGTTCATGGGATCACCACCTTTAAAAAATTCCTAAAAATGCTTAGCAGCACCCGTTGAAACTTTTCAGGAAGTCCCCCTCCATGGGACCCCACCCCTAGAAAACTCTTGCTATGTCCGTCAAACTCGTTTACCACGTTTACTCTATGGATAGTAGTGTTTATTTGAGACTATGCCTGAAACTGGAATGGGATTGCATCTAGCAATTTAAACATTACTCTTGTTTTGCCAAGATTAGTGACTAGGTAATGTCCTTTGTGAAGCGCTACCTAACTCTTGACAATTACTGTGTTATGTTCGAGTATCACTTGTGAAGAGAAATGCTTTCCTTGCCTGTAGTTTCCTCTAGCGCATAGAAATCTAGGGCTTGCATATTTAATGGACCCTTCACGAAGATCTCTAGTTTCCTTTCACGTTCTGCTGTCATTGAATGCAAATTGGCAATTGTTTCTTTACAAGGTCTCTATATTAAGAAACTACTATTTATAAAATCCTTAGGAGCTCACCTTCTGTGCGCTGATGTAGGAATCTATCCATTGTATGTGGCTATAATCGTTGTCCTATGTAGAATGTGCGAGTTATTTCAATAGGATAATGGGCGGCTGTTATATGTATTGCAAAAAACTCGTTGATTTTGTCTTGAGAGTAGTTTTTGAAATTGGGGAAAACAGATTTTGATGGGATCCGGAACCCAATACAACCAAAAGCCAAACAGCTAAAACAAGCCAGAAAAGCCAGACTGCAGAAAAGACAGCCTGCAGTTTACAAAAAAACCAGCTCACAACCAAACACCATTAAGTTTTACAATTAGAGTTTCGTTTGTTGGAGCGAAGATTCATATCGAAAGAAGGCCCAGAGGGTTTAGATTTTTTTCCAATAACAGTAGTCCAGCCTTCTTCAACTTGTGTTGCCTTAGCCTGCCAAGCCAGCCCATTAATTTCCTGAGGATGAAAATCCACAACCCGGGAGGTAACAACAGAGTTCGCTTGAAAAGGTGTGGAAATAACTGGAGAGCAATCAGAGGTGGGACACACAGCACCATCAGTAGAGACAAAAACTAGTCTTGTAGTATTCTCAATATGATTTATTATGGTAGCTTCCCCAGCGGAGGAAGGAGAAACTACAGCAGACGAAACCCCAGCATCCTGTGAATCAAAAGCCCCAGCAGCAATTGAATCAAAAACCCCAGCAGCCTATGAGTCAAAAGCTTCAGCAGCATGTGAATCAGAAGCCACCACCTCAGAGAAGCTCCGAAGCGGACCAAACTTCTTCTTTACCGTGTAATGTTGTTGTGAAGCGCCATTCCACCAAGTAGTTGTCTTGAGAGTAGTTATTGATGTCGAATAAATCAAATTCTTCTCCATTGGTTCGAATACTATGCAATATTTATATTATAATTACTTGTATATGGATGTTTTTCCAATTTCTATATGAGACTATAATTATCTAAATTAATATATATATAAATATTCATATGTATGTTACTATTCAATACGAGGGATATAGATGTTTTGTCTTAGTAAAAGACACATGGTTACATGAAAACAATAAATATATGAAATTTTATTTATTTATATATATATTTATTTATTTTGATGCACACAATTGTAATAAAATTTTGGTAGAATGATGGTTTGATTTTTAATATAAGTGTTTTGTGTTGTTAGTATACAATGACATAAGTTTGGAGAAAAAATGCATACTTTTTCTAAAATTTAATGCTTACCTAGATAAAGGAAGAATAGTTTACCTTCTATGTAAGAGAGTAAGGAGATCAATACGAAAATGTTGCTGATTTGATTATTAGATAATCTTGTAAGTGTTATGAATGAAACTAAGAAGGATTTAGATATGAGGTTGATTGGATAAATAGAAGGTTAGATACATGTGGAGTAATGGATTGTTCTTGTTGAGGAAGAATACTTGAAAATGTAATGGCTGCATTGTAAAATCTTTTTGCATGCTTGATTATGTCTTTGAATTGAGTCATTGGATGAACAAAATTTGTGAATAATGGAAATGGGATATTTGTGAGTTTTGTTCTTTGTCTAAATTATTGTGATGTGGATATTAGGAGTCTTCCAGAGGCATGGGGGAGGTTGTCTTTCTAATGGAGTTCTCTATTAACCTTGAGATGATTGTTTAGTATTGAATGAGTATATGATGATTTTTAGCCTTGCACAGTGTATTCACCATTATTGTTGGAATTTGAATACGGGAAGGGTTATGCCTCACCATGTTGTTATGTTAATGAATTCTTGTGAATGTCCAAGTGGCTTTTCTCTTGATTTTATTGGGGTCTACTTGTTGTCAGTAGGGGAGTGGCTCTCAGTGGGGGCTGACACACAAAGAGGCGCTTGGGTAACACATGTGGGAGTTTTGTAATTAAGTGTTAACCTAAAATAAACTAGGGGGTTGGGTAGTAATCACACTAATCAAGATAAGAGAATACCTCACTCATAGCTCAAGTGCTTGTTTAGGCTTGAAATGAGTGGGAAGGGATGGAATGGCAAGATCAACTGCCTGGTCCAACTGTAAGGTATGCTGATACCACATAGTTTGTATGGGGGTCTGGCGGTCGGTAGAGACAACAAGGGTAACCTAGGATGGGGGTCCGGTAGCCTATGAAGGTTATGTGAGGGTAACCCATAGAAAATTATCTAATGATACTCCCTCCTACTGTAACCCAACATCCTCTTGATTCTTGTCTCTCTATGATGTGGTGTGCCTCTAGAAGTGATATTACTCTCATTTGATGTTGTAATTTACTTGTTCATTGATGTCATGTTATCCTTGTGATGTTTATTATCTTTTTTGTATGTTTGTGATGGTGGGACCCTTTGCTATCTCCTAGCACGAGGGTGGACCTTTGGGTTCAAAATGGTTGGGTGGAAAGTGCATTGTTCTCCATTGGGTTCCCTCTCCTTGTTTGTGATTATGGTGACATTTCCTGGATTGAAGACTTCTGCATTTGTACCAACTCATGTGGATTGTTACTCAAGTACTTGTATTGTATCATAATATGTTGCGTCATGTATCATACTTTGATGTACTCTCCTCACATTTATACAAGGAGATATTGTTGTTCAAATGTATCAATTTAATAATGTAAACCAATGTTGAACTCCCTTATGTAAAGGATTATGTAGAAAATGTTATTGGATATGTGATTAATAGAATGATTCAATTGATCTCTCTTGAAACATGTTATGGTTATATCATATTGATTGTTCAATTAAATGAGTTGATTAAATGAAATTTCATATTGTAAATGGAGCTTAATTAAATGTAATGATTTATAGTTCTCGCTAATTTAGATAATGTGAAACTATGTAGCATAGTCACAAACCTTAGAGTACTTAGGTTAGTTTTGAATTAATGTTCTCTTGCAATAGTGTGTTTTATGCACTTCCAAAAAAATTTATTCCTTTTTTTTTAGTGTTAGTGTGTTGTCCTCTAGGGTCTCGTGGTAGGGGCGTTACACTAATTAATCCCCAACCCTAACCCTTACCCTTACTCTAGCCCTAACCCTAATCTTATCTTGGAGATCCTAACCCTAACCCTAATAGATATGTAACCTTAATTGAACACAAACCCTAACCTTATGATATATCTTATAATCCTAACCCTAACCATAACCCTAATCTTGTTGAAATTCAACCTTAATTAAACCATATCCCTAATCCTAACCCATTGAAGTTCAACCCTAATTGAACCTAAACACTAACCCTAACCTTAATCTTAACTGTAACCCTAATTAAACACTAAACTTAATCCTAAATGAACCCTAAACCTAACATTACTTTCACCCTAACTATAATTGAATATAAACCCTAAACCTAACATTACTTTCACCCTAACTATAATTGAATATAAACCCTAAACCTAATTGAATATAAAGAATAGCCATAACCTTGATTAATTTCTAATTGAATCTTAACTATTACCATAATTGTAACCATAACTCTAATCCTAATTGAATTCTAACTCCAACCCTAACCCTAACACCAAAATTTCTCTTAGAACCCTTATCCTAATTGAACCCTATCGTAACCCTAACACCAAACTTTATCTTAGAACCCTTACCCTAATTGAACCCTATCGTAACCCTAGCATTAAACACTACCCTAATGCTAACCCTAACCCTAGCCTAACCTCAACCCTAATTGAAGCTTAATCCTAATTTATCCCTAATCCTAACCCTTTCGCTAATTAAACCTTAATCATAATTGATCATTAATCATAACCCTAATTGTCACCCTAATCTAGCCTCAATCACCCAAACCCTAACTTCAAGCTTTATCTTATAATTCTTATTGAACCCTAACCCTAATTTGAACCTAATCATAATCATAACCAAATTCTAAATAATAAAAAATAAATAATAATGTTATATGAAATATTTTTAAATTATATGATAAAGTTAAGTGAAAATGTAATGCTTAATTACATTAATTTTTTATAGATAAGCTAGTATATATTTGTTATTAGAGAAAGGGTAGGGTGAACACAACACATTGTAGTTCAAAATTTGCATAATTTAGTATAGTATAGCATCATATTTTGATTAGGGTTTGATCAAAATTTTAAATGTAAATATATTTTGTAACTATTTATATAAATAATATATATAGGCTATAAGCCTTTTCCTAAAAAAAAAAACAAAAAAATTGTTATATTTTCTTTGTATTTAATTTTGTAATTTTAAATTGATTTTAGATAGGAACTTATTATGAAAGAATTTTATATTAGATGTATATTTAAGTTGTTATATTGTTTTACTATTAAATCTTTAGTAAAACCTTAAGTTTATCATATTTCTATATATATATATATATATATAAATTTTGAATAAAATAGAATATTAATGATTTTTCCTTTGAAAGATTTCCAATTATTTTAAAAATATTATTTTTTTAATGTTTTAAATATGTTAATTTAGATTGACTTAATATTGATATATTTCCTATGCCCATGATGGCTCTTGTAGCTCTAGCTTTTTCAATTTTCTCTAAACAATGTTTGTCCATTCCCTCCGATGTAAACCCTCCCGCTCCTTCCTTGTGAAATGGAAATGGCGCTGGTGGTCTCACTAGTGTGATGCTAGTAGATTCTTCATGTTTGAGCCCTATTAAGGTTTCGGTTAGGGCATTGTTTTGTACACGAGGCACTACTACGTGAAATAGGGAGGTTGTTTCTCCTGGAAAACCTGAGTCATATAAATTGGTTCTGGGTTTGGATGATCTAGAAGTATTATAGGAAAGGAAGTAGTCTATAATATCTTCCCAAGACCCTCATTTTTCCCATCACTGTGCTTCTTTGAAAACCCCATTCTTAATCCACAGTTCAGTTACGACACTAGAATTATGTTTGGACATCACTTCTGTTAGAGAGGATTTTCTGAAAATTCATGCCTTTATTTACATATTCATGCAAGTTTGACCGAAGTTGTGTGACCTCCACACTTGGATAAGTGAAAACTGGAAAGAATACATGGAGGATAAAATCAACATTTATCCCTGTGCAAAAGGTTTTTTTATTTTGGAATTAGAATCACTGGAAGATAAAGAACTGATCGTCAACATAGGTCCTTGGTTTTATGAAGGAGAAATTCTATGCATGAAGTCATGGTTCCCTCTTTTGATCCTCGAATTGAGAACATTTCCTCTACATTCCTTTGGGTAATATAGTCATACCTTCCTCTACAATTTTGGGAAATTGAGTGCTTGATTGCAATTTCCAATGGCTTAGGTAAACATTACACCATTTCGAAAGAAACAATCATTTATGAAAACTCCACATATGCTTGTTTATGTGTTGAATTTTTGAACCATAGATTTTTGGCACCCTACACCTTTCTAGCTCTTCTAGGGTATTTCACCTAAAAGGAGGAAGATGGGTCAAAAATGCTAAAGGGTTCATTCAAAATATGTTATGTATGATGTTATTGAGGCTAAATGAAATGAACTAAATGTAATTAAATGATCTATATGATTCAATTTGAGTGCAAAACTAAAGATTTTAGCTATGCTAGAAAACACAATGTGATACACAAAACAATGAAATGGGAATGAATAAAATGCAAAATATAAAGAAATGGATTGACATAGTGTGCACTTAGAGGTTTGATGAAGATTTTGGAATATTTTGGATGTTGTCTTGAATCATAGAAAATCAATAGTGGGACAAATTTTCCTAGGGTGGAAAATTAGTCTTGCTTCTAGTGAAATCTATCAGAAACCAATTTTTGAGTGTCGAGATCTGGAATCTAACAGAACTTAGATTTCTAGCCTTAAGGTGGGACTCATTCACCATAGGTGGTGAATTAGTCCTCTCTCAAAATTCTAGTAAATTCGGAGATAACTCTACAACACCAAATATGAGGATGTCTGCTTGTCGAGTTGCCGAAGTCAATTATGCAATAAACAAACAAAATACCTTCTCCAATCTTGAAAAATGGTTGATTTGACTTGAAGCACCTAGTTGACTTGTTGACTACTCTTCAACACCTAAATGCTTGTTAAATCTGCACAGAAAATTCTGCAAACACACATGCAAGAAGGGAAAAATGGTTGAGGGTTAGCAAATAGGGGTGTTCCTTGGTCAAAACCCACTTTGGTAATCAAACCCTTAATGAAATAATGGAATAAAAGATAATGATAAACAATTAACATGAAAATGCTATCAACTTACCAAACCCTTGATGAAGAAAATCTGAAGTTGTGTCAATGGATTCTATTGAATGCTTGATTTGATGTTCTAAAGTGCTTGAATGCTTGAGTGAATGAAAAGATTTCTTGAATGTGATGTGTAATTGTAGGATATGTAAAATGAGATGAAAATCACTTATTTATACACACTTGTGCATTAGTAACCCATTAATACCTCATCATAGGCTGACATCAAGTGATTTTGAATAAAAAACCAAAAGGAAATTTAAAATATTTTGAATTTGGAGCCAAGGGGTACTCATTCACCACCCATGGCTAATGGGTCCCACCTAGGACCTGAAAATGGGTGTCATGAATTAAGTCACATTTAATGTTATTTGTTTGGTTTACATTCAAAAATACACTTAATTAAAGCTTATAAAGGAATAAAGGGGTCAAATAAAGCATAAGAAAGGTGTAAATAGTGAAGTTAAGCCTAGAGAAGCATGAAATCTTGTTACAAGACTTTACAACACTTCAAAATAGGACTTTCTTATTGATGAAAAGGTGATTTTTGGGTGAATTGTAATGAATAGAGTCTAGAAGAGTGTAGAAATTCTTTACAACACTTCACAACACCTTCACAAGATGTCATTATTTGAATTTTAGTACCTAAATATGCATGTTCAAGCCACATTATAAGATTAAATTAGAGAAAAATAAACCAAACATCGTGAAACAAGACCTAAAAGGCCATGAAAATGACAACGGGCCATTTATCTATGACACATTTAGCCCCCACTTTAGTGAGAGAATCAACATGCTTCAAACTCACCCTAAAGTATCCATGAACAACGAGAGGAGGGTTCAAATCCACTTTTGTTAGCAAGATAGAATGACAACAATCAAGAGGGATGATCAAGCACCTAGGATGAAGATACAATGGAAAACTAAGCATAAGAACAAAGGAACACACATGTGCTGAAATGAAGAGATAGGATGAAGCTTCGATCGTCTGTCCAACTAGTTGTGGATTAGATCTAGGCTAATTGTTTGAAAAGGAAAATGCATACTCACTCTGGGACGACATAACACATGGTGGTCCACTAGGTGAAAAGGCCCAAAAAGGTGAAGTACATATGCTAGTTAATATGTACTCACAAACACAAAGGTGGCTATGGGGAAAGTCATGCCACCGATGGGCTACCTGCTCAACCATATTAAAGTTATACCTCCTGATAATTTTAACAAGGCGCACAAAGGAAAATTTTGGTTTGTGCTTCATGAGACAAGCAAAGCTCCCTATTCTTAGAATGAGTTCAAGAACAAAAAGGAAGGTACCACATGCATGCAAGTTGCATTATGCAAGGTGGCAAAAATGTAAAAGTGTAAAAAAATATTCAAAGGAGTCTTGTTAAGTTCATGCAAGGTCTATCTCTTAGGGAACATTGTGCCTAATGTCTCCAAGAGATGACCAATCAAATAATAGTATATTCACAAGTTAGGGGATGCAGTGCATCACATTAGGCCACCTAGAGGAATGTAATATGCTAAGATAAATCACACTTATGAAGGACATACAATTCAATGTCATCCACAAAGTGACTAACACATCATATGACCGACAAGGATACACTAAGAATCAATAATGAAAATGAATTAATGATAATATATGCCCACCACTTTAAAGGAATTGCTACACACTGTTATGTGAGAAATTACTTTAAAATAGTGAAGGAAAAACACAAAAAGAAAACAAGACATGAGATCCAACTTGAAAAGCCCTATTCCAAGTCATATGTTTTGAAGTAAGGCTACATCATGTTCATGAAAAGGAAAAAAGAAAAGAAAAGGAGGTTTCCCCCCATAAAAGAATACACCAAACACATAAAGGATCTATGGATTTAGAGTTAATATGTTTGTTGCTGCAATGTTTTTATGAAAGAGCTTAGAACTGTCATCATTCCCCAAAACATAGAACTGGAAGAATGACATGAAGAGAGTGAAAAAAAGGTCATTTTTGGGTCAACATGGAAGAGACATTGCAATCTCAACACTTTGCATCATTCCCAAAAGGAAAAAACAAGTGAAAAGAAAATGAAAAGGAAAAGCTTTTGGGTCAACATGAAGGAGACATTTCAGTCTCACTGCTTTGCATCATCCCCAAAAGGAAAACACAAGAAAAAGACCTAGTAGAAAGGAAAAGGGACCAATTGGGTCAACATGGAAGACACATAGGGTGTCTCAACACTTTGCATCATCCCCAAAAGCAAAAAAAAAAAAATGAAAAAAACAAGGACCTTTTGGGTCAACATGGAAGAGACATACGGCGTCTCAACGTTTTCCATCATCCCCCAAAAGGAAAACACAAAAGCCAAAAGTGTCAAAGGCAATGGACGACATATGGAAGAATAGAGTATAAATAGAATAAGTGTACAAAAAGATAGAACATCAAACACATGTTACAGGGGAACACGATACACAGATGAAAGAAAAATGAAAAGGAGCAAGTAATAAGAGTGTAAGTCAACCATTAACTAAGTTATTGGTTTCTCAATCTTAAGTACAACTAAGTAGAAAATAAATAACATAGTTAAAAGACAAATGAAAGTGCATTACAAGGACAAGGATACAACTTCTTTCCCCCAACAAAGTGGAAAAGGAAAGAATGAGCCAAGGTGGGTGATGTAAAAAGGATCAAGCAATAGTGAGAATAGGAAATTCTACAACTATGGTATGAGGAAAGGGGATTTTGTTTTAATGAATACTGGGAAAGCATTCAGTATCAGTGAAATGATACTTGTTCAATATGTCATTGAATTTTTGACATTCTTCAGTGTGATTTCCAAGAACATGATGATATTTGCAAAATGGTATGTGTAACGCCCTGCCACACAACCCTAGAGGATGACACAAACACAACAGAAGCATAATTTTTTTTTTTCTAAGAGTGTAATTAATAAAAAGTAGAGTGAACTACACTTAATGCATATATCCTCTAAGGTATGCGACAATGCTTACATTTGAATCCCATAACTTACAAAAGTGAACTAACCATAGCATATAAAATTAAACTCATGATATAAGGAACATAGACCCAAAAGCAGTTACATGACTCATTCATAGATTGCATTCATTCCATAAAGAAGTTACATGACTCATTTCGAAGATGAGTAAGACCATATAATAATGTTGCAATAACAACAATACAAGAATCCTCGAATAAAAATGAGTAGTACATATACATAAGTATCCAACTAAACAAACAATATACACGAGATGGTACATATCAACTAGAACATGCGAGCTCTCCAATTTGGAAGATCCCACCATCACGAATATGTAGTGGAAACCCAATGGTGTAAGGTGCACGTTCCACCCAACCAAGTGGTACCCAAAGGCCCACCCCCCGTGGTAGGAGATAGTAAAAGGGTTTCCTAGGAAAAACTAAGTACCTCAAGACACAGGCAACACAAAATACTATACCTTAAAAGAAAAATACATACATAAAGGTTACATTGCTTCTAGAGTAAAATAATCAAGTATATCAACTGCACAATACATAGTATTGTCACAAGAGGAGTGTCACTGCATAATTTGCTATGGGTTACCTTGGCATAACTTTCCTAGGTTACCGGATCCCCATCTTGGGTTACCCTCGTTGCCTCTACTAGCCACCAGACCCCCATACAAACTACGCTTCTCATCTCACCTCGAGCCTAAACAAGCGCTTGAACCATGAGAGAGACATCCATTATCTTATTTAAATGAAAACTACTCATTCCCCTTAATTCTTTTTAAGTTATCACTTGATTAAACCCTAATGGATTTACCATGACGCCCCTTTATATGCCGAAACCCCTACTAAGAGGCACTCCCCTACCGAAAACATAAGGATCTAATCCACCACCAAGGGTAAACATAGTGCACAAAATGGATATTAAATCCCAATCCAAAATATAAGAGGCAACACATCCCATTTGTAGTAACCGGGTGTTTAACTGATACTCAACCAAGTGCACTACCCAAGGGAATACAAAGGGATAAACCATAACACATAATGACCCCCTCATAAAATAACATCATCTGGAAGACTTTCATACACAACTAACCAATTTCCCAATCTTATGAGAACAAAATAAATCATAACTTAGTAGGAAATTCAGGCAAGAAATAAAACTACCATTAGGATTTCCTAAATCCAATATCTACCGAAATATCAAAACAAAATAACATTAAACTAGAGAAATTTTATTTCCACTTCAATTATAGACTTAACATTTAACAAAACCAATAATCATTATATTACTTTATCAATCCCAAATCATATTGCACATCAAAATACACTTTTAATTCAAACTTGATAAAAATAGATATCATTTAAGGAATACAAACTTCTAATAAGTAACTTTAATATTAAAATTCCAATTTATAATGAAATAAAAATCTAAACTCAATTGAATAATATATATATACTTCCAAAAGAAATTATTATAAATAGAAATTTCAATTAAATTTAACACTATATAAATATCTTTTGAATATAAGCCCACTCTTTTATCTTACACTAATCCCTAAGATTAATTTGATTACACTTTAATTAAACATGCAGATCTAAATTTTGTTGCAGGGCATGCACCATGGAAATACACGTCTAAGTTTATGAATATCAAGCAATAATCTTCTATTACAAAGTACGCATCATGTAAGGGAGAATACATGTAATATATGATAACGGTCGGTTAAGGATTCATGAGTTTTAAACAGAACGACACAAAACTCACGACAAAGGTTAATGGAGATATAATTGACGTCTCCCAGCACACTACGGTTCATGAACAAAAGATAATAACAGAATGGAATCACTGGAATACACAACAGTAAGGTTTAGATTAAAAGCAAAACTCAAGGCAATTCTAAGGTCTAACGAATAGAGACAACAAAAAGATTAGTGCTGACAATAACAAATAGAAATTTACAAAGCAAGAATTGAGGAAATTATGTAATGATTGCTCTGAGAATATTGGTGATGTCAATTGAAACAATCTAAAGAGTAGGCGTGCAGACAAAGACAACCCTGCGCACTCAGGAAACATAGAATGGAGTATATAGCATTAAATGCAAATAATAAAACAGGTGGAAAAGGATCAATGGCGTAGCTTGACGGAAAATAATTCCTTGAGGATCTTAACTCTTAAGTTATTGAATAGATTGAATAGATTTTTCAGATCAATGTAGCCCACTGAAGAAAACAAATTGTATCAATAGTTTATATCTATAACCTCAGAGTTGAGCATGTAAAGAGAGATATATACGCTATCCAACGGGGATTTTTCCATTATCATCAAGTGCTTCAGCTATGATAGGTTGATAATGGAATCAAGGAGATTATTTAAACCTCTACAACAATCTATTTTCAATTGTTGCATCTGCGATAGACGCCAATAGAAAGAGGGAGCTTATTTAAATCTATACACCCTACCATTCTACCACTGAGACAGGTTGCGTATGGAATCAGGGAGCTTATTTAAGCGCCCACTCCCTTCTATGTTCCAGTGTTGCATGAACAACAAAGTATGTTGAAACTCATAAAGTCGATAAACTTCACTGCTAAGAATAAATGTAAACTTCCAGTTTGATCTTGTACTTACAAAATAGAAAAAGAGGCGTCAGATATCTAGGCAAATGATACAGGTATCGACTCCTAGCTATGAAGAATGGACGGAGGAATGTAAGTTTGTAACTATTGTTAGCATTAATTTTACAATCCTCAGCATGGAAAACAACAGTAACCAACTGGGGTAATATCATCAATTGATCGGTGGTTATATAGTTTCCAAAAATTATTAATATTAAACCTGCAGAGAGAAGATGATACGAAATAGCAGGGTGATATGGAATACTCTTAGATCTTAACCAAAACTTTTTTAAGAAAAATAGGTAATAATAATATAGTTGTATATATCCTCTAAACGTTCAGTTCACAAACAGACGACAACACGTATCGGTTGGTCAAAAGAAATTCCACGGCTTTTACAAAAAAATAAAAATAAAGAGATATCATATAAAATGAAATTAAAGACCCCATCGGTTGATACTTCCTCTTTTCAATGATAAATACATTTAGAGTTGCGGTTTGAAGAAATAGGATTAACATATTAAAATTTGACCACTGAAAGATTCCTGGATAAAGCATATGGATACCGATTTGGTTAAAGTAAAGAAGTATACAGGCGACGGCTCCTGCAAAGAATAATCTTGCTAGATTTAAAGATTTATGTTACCTATGGATGCTATTCTAAATCATAGAAACTATATGAGATCTACAGGTGATATAATCTCAACAAGGAATGTATTTCCATCTTTATGGCGTGGACTGCCAGTGTCGATCTAAATAGGTGGTCAGATCCCTTCAAACACTACCATCTATTATAATTCAGTTATAGCAATCAACCCACAGAGTGAAGGTTTCTATCTTGATTAACATGCAAAATTAAAGATTTTGTATAATGACCACAAGTGATAGTGCGACAGATAAACAGGAGGAATGTTGAATCTTCCAATGTTTTTTAGAGCCTAAATATGGCGTTCAGAATTGAAACTTGTACATCACAGGTTATATAGGTTTGACCACATCTGTCGTCAAGGGTGCCTCTAATTAGCAACGAAAGAACATTGTATAAGGAAATTTTAATAAGAAATATGTCGACTCAAGATCTAGGCCCACAGTAGAAAACTACATTGAAAACGGGGAGGCTCTAAAGCTTTTACGGTAATCTTTCCAATTTCACAACATTTTAAAGCTCAAAACAAATAAAATCTTCTTCATTGTACATGCAATCTTTTCAAAGACAATAACTAGTTCTAATAGCTTTTGCCGATTTGTATTACAATAAAAACAATAAAGAACATGTTTCAGATGCTTGATGAAATGATGTTTGAAGTAGAGCTTCACCTTCAGATACCAATTTACCAAAGCTTCTTCCAAATTATCCACTTTTCCAGAAAAATGAAAACAAAACCAGAGCCAAAATTTCCCAAGAACTTTTTTCCCAATTTCAACATCCTCCCAAAATATATTTTCTCATTGTCGTGAAGTAGCCTCTTTCCTCTTTTAGTTACTGCAATTATTCTCTCTAAGAATTAATTCCAAACAATAGTGTTTAATTTTTTTTAACACATGTCACAAATAAAATATATTTTCAACCAAATCACAGATATTTTCTCTAAGATAATTACAAGATATTTATGCATAAATAATAATTCATAATTCACATATTAATTTCTAATTAAATTTAATCTAATTAATTTAATCACTTTATAAAATAAATTTAATCACAAAGATTAATTCACTTTACAAAATAAATTTAATTTAATTAATTTAATCAAATATAAAGCTTCTAGCAACATTAATCAAAATTAATTAAATAATCACTTAAAACTATTTTAAATATTAATTAACATTAATTTCCCATAGAACATACCTTGCAAAATAAATAAATGACAAGGAAAACATGGAAAACATAACAACAAAGCATACCAAAACAAGGACTGATGAACACTATGACTAGGGTAGTGGCTTGACAAGGAAACCCCGTTACTATCTGCCAATCAACTATACCATTGTGCAATGGACATGCTCAAACCTGTGAATCCAGGTGGAGTCGATGTCCTGTACCTGCATTCTTGCAACAAAAACATATGTCATACATATATATAAATTATGAATCAAACACACTGTGAAGAGAAAATTGCTGAATCGTAGGGCACTCACAAGTGAGTGATGCAATCTCGTTCCCTTCACCTATACAGTGTCACACAAAAATTGACAAAACTAAAACAATAATTAACTATAGATGAGTATATATCAAAAACACACTAAAACAACTACCAAAAGAACATAAACAATCTGAAACAAAGTTCAGCAACTAGAGGGGCACTACATCCTCCCCCCTAAGCTTCGACTTACTACTGGAAGTCACAAGATAAGGTACATCATGCACATCATATAGCCATTAATAATTAGAAGAATAGAAAACATAAACATAAGTCTCATGTTACACAGAGTCAAGTTTATCCAACACAATAAAACTCCATAATTCCATGTAACATAAATGTCAATAAGGGAAGTCATAATCATCTAAACCAATCAAAATGACGCAATGACTACCAACAAAATCTCAAAGTACATATCACATCATAAAAAAAATATCAAGTGCACATCAAAAACATAATAAGTGTCATCCTAACAAAGGAAACAAGAAAAATACTATATCCATCATTCCACTAATAGACTACTCGTTATCCAATAGGGGAAACTCCTCAGGGTCCTCATCTGAGTCCATAATTTCCTTCATGGAAGTGGAAGGCTGAGTACGAAGAATTTCCTTCTCTTCCTTAGACAAAATAGGTGTGTTAGGTTCACACCCCATCGACCAATCCCTGATAATGGATGGTTTCTTCATTTTAACTATGTGTCCTGACTCTTCGATCTCTTTTGCTTTTTCCATCTTGAGTTGAGAGAGGGCCTGGGCCAAGGTCTCATCATCAAAAATACAAGGTGGAGTTCCAGTGTGGGGTTTTATTTGATGACCACACTTTTCTTAGCAGCCTTCATTTCCTTTCCTTTCCTCTTTCTAGGCTTCGACCTTCTCATCCCTCCATAAAAACTGGGGTAACATTAGACTCTAATAAAATTCTAAGTCCCAACTAATCCTAACTTAACATACATCTACACACAAGACATCACATTCATACACTACACAAATTTCTATAATACATTCCCAGCAGGAAGGATATCGGTGCATTGCAGACTACATCGAGGGTCCTATCCTCTCTACTAGTTTTCTATACTATTGGACCAACACCACCTAACGACAACTTCAAGGTAAATAAGGGAGATCAACCCAAAGGAAAAACATAAACTCAAGAGTACAACACCTAGGTCTACGTAATGGACTCACAAATATCTAAAGTACCCAGTCTTAGAACCTTGGGCTCTGATACCATGTGTAATGCCCCACCACGAAATCCTAGAGGATGATGCAAACACAACAAAAGTGTAACAATTTTTTTTTTTTAAGTGTAATTAATAACAAGTAGAGTGAACTACACTTAACACATACATCCTCTAAGGTATGCGACAACACTTACATTTGAATCCCATAACTTACAAAAGTGAACTAACCATAGCATATAAAATTAAACTCGTGATATAAGGAACATAGACCCAAAAGTATTTAACTCATCACATAAGATAAAAAGTACATTAATGAATTATTCATAGATTGTATTCATTCCATAAAGAAGTTACAAGACTCATTTCCAAAATGGGTAAGATCATATAATAATGTTACAATAAGAACGATACAAGAATCCTCCTTGAATACAAGTGAGGAGTAGTACATATACATAAGTATCCAACTAAACCAATAGTATACATGAAATGGAAATGGCACCGGTGGTCTCACTGGTGTGATGATACTAGATTCTTCATGTTTGAGCCCTATTAAGGTTACGGTTAGGGCATTGTTTTGTACACGGGGAACTTCTACGCAAAATAGGGAGGTTGTTTCTCCTAGAAAACCCGAGTCATATAAATTGGCTCTGGGTTTGGATGCTCTAGGCATATTATAGGAAAGGAAGTAGTCTATAATATCTTCCCAAGACCCTCATCCTTCCCATCAATTTGCTTCTTTGAAACCCCCATTCTTAATCCATAGTTCAGTTACGACACTAGAATTATGATTGGACAACATAACTTATGTTAGAGAGGATTTTTTGAAAAGTCATTCCTTTATTTACAGATTCATGCAAGTTTGGCCAAAGTTATTTGACCTCCACACTTGGATAAGTGAAAACTGGAAAGAATAGATGGAGGATAAAATCAACATTTATCCTTGTGCAAAAGGTTTTTTAATTTTGGAATTCAAATCACTGGAAGATAAAGAACTGATCGTCAACATAGGTCCTTGGTTTTATGAAGGAGAAATTCTATGCATGAAGTCGTGGTTCCCTCTTTTGATCCTCGAACTAAGACATTTTCCTCTACATTCCTTTGGGTAAGATTGCCATACCTTCCTCTACAATTTTGGGAAATTGAGTGCTTGATTGCAATTTCCAATGGCTTAGGTCAGTATCACACCATTTCAAAAGAAACCATCATTTATGAAAACTCCACATGTGCTCATTTATGTGTTGAATTTGTGAACAGTAGATTTTTGGCACCCTACACCTTTCTAGCTCTTCTAGGGTATTTCACCTAAAAGGAGAAAGATGGGCCAAAAATGCTAAAGGGTCCATTCAAATTATGTTATGTATGATGTTATTCAGACTGAATGAAATGACCTAAATGAAATTAAATGATCTATATGACTAAATTTGAGTGCAAAACTAAAGATTTTAGCTATGCTAGAAAACACAATGCGATACACAAAACAATGAAATAGGAATGAATAAAATGCAGAACATAAAGAAATGGATTGAAATAGTGTGCACTTGGAGGTTTGATGAAGATTGTGGAATATTTTGGATGTTGTCTGGAATCATAGAAATTCAATAGTGGGATGCATTTGCCTAAGGTGGCAAATTAGTGCTGCTTCTAGTCAAATCTGTCAGAAACCAATTTCTGAGTGTTGAGATCCAAAATCTGATGGAACTTGGATTTCCAGCCTTAAGGTGGGACTCATTCACCACTAGTGGTGAATTAGACCTCTCCCAAAATTCTAATAAATTAGGAGATAAATTTGCAACACCAAATATGAGGATGTCTACTTGTTGAGTTGTCGAAGTCAATTATGCAAGAAATAAAAAAAAAATACCTTCTCCAAGCTTGAAAAATGGTTGATTTGACTTCAAGCACCTAGTTGACTTATTGATCACTCTTCAACACGTAAATGATTGTTAAATATGCAGACAAAAGTCTACAAACACATGCAAGAGGGGGGAAATGGTTGAGGGTTAGCGAATAGGGGTATTCCTTGGGCGAACCCCACTTTGGTAGTCAAACCCTTAATGAAACAATGGAATAAAAGATAATGATAAACAAACAACATGAAAATGTAATCAACTTACCAAACCCTTGATGAAGAAAATCTGAAGTTGTGTCAATGGATGCTCTTGAATGGTTGATTTGATGTTGTAAAGTTCTTGAATGCTTGAGTGAATGAAAAGAGTTCTTCAATGTGATTTGTAATTGTAGGAGATGTAAAATGAGATGAAAATCACTTATTTATACACACTTGTGCCATAGTAACCCGTTAATACCTCATCATAGGCCGACATCAAGTGATTTTGAATAAAAAATCAAAAGGAAATTTAAAATATTTTGAATTTGGAGCCAAGGGGGACTAATTCACCACCCATGGCGAATGGGTCCCACCCAAGAACTGAGAATGGGTGTCATGAATTAAGTCACATTTAATGTTATTTGTCGGGTTTACATTCAAAAATACACTCAATTAAAGCTTATAAGGGCATAAAGGGGTCAAATAAAGCATAAGAAAGGTGTAAATAGTGAAGTTAAGCCTAGAGAAGCATGCAATCTTGTTACAAGACTTTACAACACTTCAAAATAGGACTTGCTTAGTGATGAAAAGGTTATTTTTAGGTGAATTGTAATGAATAGAGTGTAGAAGAGTGTAGAAATGCTTTACAACGCTTCACAACACCTTCACAAGATGTCATTATTTGAATTTTAGTACCTAAATATGCATGTTGAAGCCACATTATAAGATTAAATCAGAGAAAAGTAGGCCAAACATCGTGAAACAAGGCCTAAAAGGCCATGAAAATGACAAGGGGCCATTTTTCTATGACACATTTAGCCCCCACTTTAGTGAGAGGATGAACATGTTTCAAACTCACACTAAAGTATCCATGAACAATTATGTTAGCAAGATAGAATGACAATGATCAAGAGGGATGATCAAGCACCTAGGATGAAGATACAATGGAAAACTAAGCATAAGAACAAAGGAACACCCATGTGCTGAAATGAAGAGATAGGATGAAGCTTCGATCGTCTGTCCAACTAGTTGTGGATTAGATCTAGGCTGATTGTTTGAAAAGGAAAATGCATACTCACTTTGGGGTGACATAACACATGGTGGTCCACCGAGTGAGAAGACCCAAAAAGTTGAAGTACATATGCTAGTTAATATGTACTCACAAACACAAAGGTGGCTATGGGGAAAGTCGTGCCGCTAGATGGGCTACTTGCTCAACCATATTAAAGTTATACCTCCTCATAACTTTAACAAGGCACACAAAGGAAAATTTTGGTTTGTGCTTCATGAGACAAGCAAGGCTCCCTATGCTTAGAAATCATGAACAAAAAGGAAGGTACCACAGGCATGCAAGTTGCATTATGCAAGGTGGAAAATATGCAAATTGTAAAATGCAAAAATGTAAAAGTGTAAAAAGATGTTAAAAGGAGTCTTGGTAAGTTCATGCAAGGTCTGTCACTTAGAGAACATTGTGCCTAATGTCTCCAAGAGAGGACTGATCAAAGAATAGTATATTCACAACTTAGGAGATGTAGTACATCACATCAAGCCACCAAGAAGAATGTAATATGCTAAGATAGATCACACTTATGAAAGACATCACACCCAATTTCATCCACAAAGTGACTAACACATCATATGACCAACAAGGCTACACTAAGAATCAATAATGCAAATGAATTAATGATAATGTATGCCCCCTACTTTAAAGGAATTGCTACACATTGTTCTGTGAGAAATTACTTTAAAGTAGTGAAGGAAAAATGCAAAAATAAACCAAGACATGAGAGCCAACTTGAAAATCCCTATGCCAAGTCATATGTTTTGAAGTAAGGCTGCATCATGTTCATGAAAAGGAAAACAAAAGAAAATGAGGTTTTCCCCCATAAAAGAATACACAAACACGTAAGGGATCTATGGATTTTGGGTCAGTATGTTCATTGCTGCAATGTTCTTATGAAAGAGCTCGTTACAGTCATCATTCCCCAAAGCACATAGAATTTGAAGAATGACACAAAGAGAGTGAAAAAAAAAAGTTCTTTTTGGGTCAACATGGAAGAGTCATTGTAGTCTCAACGCTTGGCATCATTCCCAAAATGAAAAAACAAGCAAAAAGAAAAAAAAAGGAAAAGATTTTGGGTCAATATGAAGGAGACATTTCGGTCTCAGTTCCTTGCATCATCCCTAAAAGGAAAACACAATAAAAGGGCCTAGTAGAAAGGAAAAGGGACTGATTGGGTCAACATGGAAGACACATAGGGTGTCTCAATGCTTTACATCATCCCCAAAAGGAAAACCAAAAAAAAAATGAAAAAGACAAGGACCTTTTGGGTCAACATGGAAGAGACATAAGGCGTCTCAACGCTTTCCATCATCCCCCAAAAGGAAAACACAAAATCCAAAAGTGACAAAGGCAATGGATGACATATGGAAGAATAGAGGTATAAATAAAATAACTGTACAAAGAGAGAGAATGTCAAACACACGTTACAGGTTAACACAATACACACATGAAAGAAGAATGAAAAGGAGAAAATAATAAGAGTGTAAGTCAACCATTAACTAAGTTATTGGTTTCTCAATATTAAGTACAACTAAGCAGAAAATAAATAGCATAGTTAAGAGACAAAGGAAAATGCATTCCAAGGACAAGGCTACAACTTCTTGCCCCCAACAAAGTGTGAAAGGAAAGAATGAGCTGAGGTGGGTGATGTAAAACGAATCATGCAATAATGAGAATAGGAAATTCTACAACTATGGCATGAGAAAAGGGGATTTTGTTTTAAGGAATAATGGGAAAGCATTCAGTATCAGTGAAATGATACTTGTTCAATATGCCATTCAGTTTTAGACATTCTTCAGTGCGATGTCCAAGAACATGATGATATTTGCAAAATGGTATGTGTAACGCCCTGCCACACAACCCTAGAGGATGACACAAACACAACAGAAGCATAACAACTTTTTTTTTTTGAAAGTGTAATTAATAACAAGTAGAGTGATCTACACTTAACACATACATCCTCTAAGGTATGCGACAATTCTTACATTTGAATCCCATAAATTACAAAAGTGAACTAACCATAGCATATAAAATTAAACTCACGATATAAGGAACATAGACCCAAAAGCAGTTACAAGACTCATTCATAGATTGCATTCATTCCATAAAGAAGTTACAAGACTTATTTCCAAAATGAGTAAGATCATATAATAATGTTACAATAACAACAATACAAGAATCCTCCTCGAATACAAATGAGGAGTAGTACATATACATAAGTATCCAACTGAACCAACAGTATACACGAGATGGTACATATCAATTGGAACATGCAAGCTGTCCAATCTAGAAGATCCCACCATCATGAATATGTAGTGGAAACCCAATGGTGTAAGGTGCACGTTCCACCCAACCAAGTGGTACCCGAAGGCCCACCCACCGTGTTAGGAGATAGTAAAAGGGTTTCCTAGGAAAATTCGAGTACCTCAAGACACAGGCAACACACAATACTATACCTTAAAATAACAATACATACATAAAGGTTACATTGCTTCTAGAGTAAAATAATCAAGTATACCAACTACAGAATGCATACTATTGTCATAGGAGGAGTGCCACTGCATTATTTTCTATGGGTTACCCTAGCGTAACCTTCCTAGGCTATCGGACCCCCATCCTAGGTTACCTTGGAATTCTCTACTGACCGCTAGACACCTATACAAACTACGTTCTCATCTTACCTCAAGCCTAAACAAGCGCTTGAACCATGAGAGAGACATCCATTATCTTATTTAAATGAGAACTACTCATTCCCCTTAATTATTTTTAAGTTATCACTTGACTAAACCCTTAATGAGTTACCCCAGTTCCCCTTTGTGTGCCGAACCCCCTATTGAGAGCCACTCCTATACCGAAAACATAATGATCTAATCCACCACCAAGGGTAAACACAATGCACAAAACGGATATTAAATCTCAATCCAAAATATAAGAGGCAACACATCCCATTCGTAGTAACCGAGTGTTTAACTAAAACTCAACCAAGTGCAATACCCAAGGGAATACAAAGGGATAAACCATAACACATAGCAACCCCCTCATACAATAACATCATCTGCAAGACTTTCATACACAACTAACCAATTTCCCAATCTTACAAGAATAGAAGAAATCATAATTTAGTAGGAAATTCATGCAAGAAATAAAACTACCATTAGGATTTCCTAAATGCAATATCTACCGAGATATGAAAACAAAATAAAATTAAACTAGAGAAATTTTATTTCCACTTCAATTATAGACTTAACATTTAACAAAACCAATAATCATTATATTACATTAACGATCCCAAATCATATTGTGCATCAAAATACACTTTTAATTCAAACTTGATAAAAATAGATATCATTTAAGGAATAAAAAATTATTATTAGTAACTTTAATATTAAAAATCTAATTTTTAATGAAATAAAAATCTAAACTTGAAAGGGTATGTGCAGGATTATCATGGAAAAAATAGGCCCTTAAATGGCAAAAAATTCAAAAAAATCAGAGTTAGATAACTGGAAGTAAAATTTTGAATAAGTTATCTATATTATTTAAAAATATGTAAGAATAGAATTTGTAGCAAATTGAATGTAGTTTCTAAACTACTAGGTTTGTTTAAAAAAATAAAAATCTATTTGTTGAAAATTTGAAATTTCAATGCGGTACTTAAATTTTAAAGAAAAATAAGTAGGCATCTCACCACCCTAACCACAATAAAATGATAATATTTTTTTATAATATTTTAGATATAAGTAGAGGACTCATGCCCCAATGTGATGCATATTTTTTAATAATTTTTTTCCAAGTAAATAATTAATTATGATTTTTTTATTACAACTTTTTTAAAAATATAAAAAATCGTATGTCTCACCACCTTAACTTGGTCAAAAATTCATGAATTCAATTTATTTTTTTAATCCTATAGTATGTGAAGCATAGAATTTGATGCATGTTTTGGATTCAAAAAATGTGATACTATTTGAAAACTATAGATTTTTTTCAATCTAGACTTTAGTCATAATTTGAAAAGAAAATGAATAATAATTACTTATTAAATTCAAAATAAAGCATAATTTATATTGGTGGAAAGCTAAGTCTCCTTTAAAAACCCTTTTCATTTCATCAATTCTGGGTAAAAAAATAGTCATCAGCCACATAACCATCATATTGCCACTTTTTGGCCCATCATGATCCTGCACATACCTCTCAATTGGATAATATATCTACTTCCAAATCTTAATTAAGAAATTACTATAAATAAAAATTTCAATTAAATTTAACACTATATTTAAATATCTTTTGAATATAAACCCACTCTTTTATCTTACACTAATCCCTAAGATTAATTTGATTATGCTTTAATTAAACATACAGATTTAACTTCGATTGTAGGGCATGCACCATCGAAATACATGTCTAAGTTTATGAATATCAAGCAATAATCTTCTATTACAGAGTACGCGCCATGTAAGGGAGAATACATGAAATATATGATAATGGTCTGTTAAGCATTCATGAGTTTTCAGATAAACCATACAAAACTCACGACAAAGGTTAATGGAGATATAATGGATGTCTCCCAGCACACTACAGTATGTGAAAAAAAGATAACTTAATGGAATCACTAGAATACCCAGCAGCAAGGTTTAGATTAAAAGAAAAACTCAAGGTAATTCTAAGTTCTGACGAATAGAGACAACTAAAAGATCAGTGCTAACAATACTAAATAGAAATTTACAAAGCAAGAATTGATGAAATTATGTAATGATTGCTCTGAAGGATTTGAACCACACCATCAAATTAAAACAAAGACACTTCAAAAGTGCAAAATATATTAGTGATGTCAATTGAAACAATCTAAAGAGTAGGCATGTAGACAAAGATAACCCCGCACACTCTCAGGCAACAAAGAATGGAGTATAGCACATCAAATGCAAATCAAAAATAGGTGGAAAAAGGATAAATGGCTCAGCTTGAGGGAAAATAATTCCTTGAAGATCTTAACTCTTAAGTCATTGAATAGATTGAATATATTTGTCAAATCAATGTAGCCCACTAAAGAAAACAAATTTTATCAATAGTTTATATCTATAACCTCAGAGTTGAGCATGTAAAGAAAGAGATATATGCCATGCAAAGGAGATTTTTCCATTATGATCAAGTGCTTCAACTATGATAGGTTGATAATGGAATCAAGGATATTATTTAAACCTCTACAACAATCTATTTTCAAGTGTTGCATCTACGATAGATGCCAATAGAAATAGGCAGGCTATTTAAATCTATACAACCTACCATGTTCAAGTGCTACCACTGAGACATGTTGTGTATGGAATCAGGGAGCTTATTTAAGCGTCCACTCCTTTCTATGTTTGAGTGTTGCATGAACAACAAAATATGTTGAAACTCATAAATTCGATAAACTTCACCGCTAAGAATAAATGTAAACTTCCAGTTTGATCTTGTACCTATGAAATAGACAAAGAGGCATCAAATATCTAGGTGAATGATAAAGTATTGACGCCTAGCTATGAAGAATGGATAGAGGAATGTAAGTTTTTAACTATAGTTAGCATTCATTTTACAACCTTTAGCATGGAAAACAACAGTAACCAATTGGGGTAAGATGAGCAATCAATCAGTGGTTATATAGTTTCCAAAATTTATTAATATTAAACATACAGAGAGAAGATGATATAGAATAGCAGGGCAATATGGAATACTCTTAGATCTTAACCAAAACTTGTTTAAGAAAAATAGGTAATAATAATATAGTTGTATGTATCTTCTAATTATTCAATTCACAAACAGATGACAACACGTATCAGTTGGTCAAAACAAATTTCATGACTTTTATAAAAAATAAAAAATAAAGAGGTATCATATAAAATGAGATTAAAGACTCCATCAGTTGATACTTCCTCTTTTCATTGATAAATACAATTAGAGTTTCGGTTTGAAGAAATAGGGTTAACATATTAAAATGTGACCACTAAAAGTTTTTGGGACAAAGTATATGGATACATATTTGGTTAAAGTAAAGAAGTATATAGGCGATGACTCCTACAAAGAATAATCTTGCTAGATTTAAAGATTTATGTTACCTGTGGATGCTAGTCTAAATCATAGAAACTTTATGAGATCTACAGGGGATGTAATCACATCAAGGAATGTATGTCCATATTTATGGCATCAACTTCCAGTGTCGATCTAAATAGGAGGTCAGATTCCATTAGACACTACCATCTATTAGAATTTAGTTATAGCAATTGACCCATAGAGCGAAGGTTTCTATCTTGATTAACATACAAAATTAAAGATTTTGTATAATGACTACAGGTGATAATGCAGTAGATAAACAAGAGGAGTGTTGAATCCTCCAGTGTTTTTTAGTGCTTGAATATGGTGTTCAGAATTGAAACTTGTACATCACAGGTTATATAGGTTTGACCACAACCGCCATCAAGGGTGCCTCTAATCAACAACAAAAGAACATTGTATAAGGAAATTTTAATAATACATATGGCTACTCAAGATCTGGGCCAACAATAGAAAACTATGTTGAAGATGGGGAGGCTCTAAATATTTTACTGTAATCTTTCTAATTTCACAACATTTTAAAGCTTCAAAACAAATAAAATCTTCTTCATTATACATGATATCTTTTCCAAGACAATAACTAATTCTAATCACCTTTTCCAATTTGTATTACATTAAAAACAATAAAGAACCTATTTTAGATGCTTGAGGAAATGATGTTTGAAGTACAGCTTCACCTTTAGATACCAATTTACCAAAGTTATCTATTTCTGGTTGAGCAGCTAATGAAGCTTCTAGTAGATTGTGATTTGTAGCTTAGAGTTAGCTTTCAGTAGTTTAAGTTTTATCTTTCCTGTATTATTCATTTCCAGTAATTGAATAGAAAGAAAAGTTGCATGTCTCCAAGTTTATTCTGCATTTTTATTTGGGTATTTCTAGTTTGGCTGAAAAATAGAGCAGCAACTCTGTGTATTTCTGTGCATATAGAAATTATGACATGGTATCAGAGCCATAGGCCCCATTTCCTTGTGAGTTAGGGCTTTTTTTTTTTGGGTATTGAGTATTTTCTATGTAGGAGACATGGCTAGAGATGAAGGAAAGAGCTAGCAACAGCCACCATCCTTTAATGGACAGAACTATGATGTTTGGCAGAAAAAGATGAAGACCATTATGGTTGCAAATGATTTGTGGGAGTTTGTGGTTAATGGGTTCAATGTTGTAACTGGCCTAGTAACATATGTTGTGCTCACAAACAACTAGAAGAACCCATTGAAGGAGTTGAGGAAGAAAGATGCTAAGGCATTGAGTTTGATACAAGTAGCCTTGACATAGGCCATTTTTCCTAGAATAGCAGCAACTAACTATGTAAAGGAAGCTTGGGAAATCATCCAAACCTGTTACAAAGGAACTGACAAGGTCATATTGGTGAAGCTCCAGATGCTTCAAAGAGAGTTTGAGACTTGAAATGAAGGACAGTGAGTCTATTTATTTTTTCCACACGAGAATCTTTGGTTTGATAAACCAGTTGAGAGTGAATGCTGAGATCATTGATGATCAGAGGATTGTAGAGAAAGTCCTTAGGAGCTTACCCACGAAGTTTGATGCAGTGGTGATTTCCATTGAAGAGGCAAAGGATCTCACAATGTTGTCTGTTGATGAGCTAATGGGTTCTCTGCAAACCCATGAGAAATGCCTAAATAGGTCTACAAGTTCCTCCAAAGAGAAAGCTTTGAAAGCTCAGTCGAATGCAAGAGGAAGGGGGAGAGGTAGAAACAATTCCAGGAGTGGTAGAGGGAGATCTAGATGTGGTAATGCTAGAGAAGAAATCTCGGTGTGAGCAAACAACCAAGAGGGAGCAAGCAGCTCTTAGACCAGCTCCTGAAGAGGCAAGAAGAATAACATTTTGAATATGAAGAATGATAAGAGCAATGTTGAATGCTACTACTATCATAAGTTTGGGCATTATGAGAGTGAATGTTGGACCAAGCAAAGAGAATAGTCAAAGAAAAGTGCAAATGTGGTTGATTTGAATGTGGCTGAAGGAAACTAGTCCACAACCTTCACATTGGTGAAGAAGGCAGCCCCGAAGTCTGGTATTTGGACAATGGTTGCAGCAACCACATGAGTGGTAATGAAAGTTTGTTTTCTTTCATTGATGAAAATGTAAATTCTAAAATAAGAATGGGGAACAATGGAGTAGTTCATATTCTTGGAAGATGGTCTATTATGATCCACAACAAGCAAGGTGAGAAGAAGGAGATACAAAATTTATTTCTTGCTCTTGGGTTAAAACATAACCTCATGAGTGTTGGTCAACTGATCCAAAATGGATACAAAGTGCTGATGGAGAAGTGTCAATGCATCATTTATGACAAGAATGAGAGGACGAAGGTGTTTGGAGCAATTCAAATGACAAAGAATCAGATGTTTCATTTGAAGATTGAGACATGTTTCTCATCTTAGTCTGTTGATGCACCTCTCATGAATAGAGAATGTACATTAGTACATCATGTAGCACTCAAGAGAACCATTGAAGATCCCTCCAAGCTATGGCATCTTAGGTATGGACATTTAGGCTATGTTGGTTTGAGTCTTTTCTCCAAGAATAAAATGATTGATGGTTTTCCAAGGATAGTAGAGCCTAATGTTAGATGTGAAGCTTGCATTTTGTGCAAGCAACACATGCAACCCTTTCAATTGAGCAACTCTACAAGGGAAAGAGCAGCATTGGAGCTGGTGCACATAGATTTGGTATGCCTTGTACAAATCATTTATGTTGGTAAAAGCATATTTTTATGACCTTTATTGATGATTACAGCTGTAAGACATGGGTCTATTTTTTGCAACATAAATCTGAAGCTTTTGATAAGTTTTTGTTGTTTAAGGCCCAGGCTGAAAAGGAGAATGGACATTTTATCAAGGTCCTAAGGTCAGATCATGGAGGACAGTATACCTCTAATTTTTTTGTGAATTTTTTCTAGCAAAATGGCATCAAGAAGGAGCTAACAACAAGTTATAATCTGTAGCAAAATGGAGTGGCTGAAAGGAAGAATATGACCTTCATGGAGATGGCAAGGAGCATGATGAAAGCAAAAGGACTCCAAACTGAATATTGGAGAGAGGCTATAGCAACAGCTTTTTATCTGATAAATAGAAGTTCAACAAAGGTGGTACATGACAAGATACCTCAAGAGGCATGGACAAGATGCAAGTGGATAGTTGAGCACTTAAGAGTGTTTGGGTGTGTAGCATATGCACATGTGCCTAAAGAAAAGAGGCATAAATTGGATGACAAGGGTGAAAAATGCATTTTCACAGGCTATAGTGAAGAGTCCAAATCCTATCGTCTATATAATTTGGTCACCAAAAAGATAGTGATTAGTAGGGATGTGGAGTTCCTAGAAGACAAGTCATGGGATGGAGTGACAGATTCTGACAGCTCATAACCGCTCCTGACAGCTCCTGAAGAAGCAAAAATTGAACACGAACTTTAGTAAGATGAGTTAGCAGAGGTTCCTGAAAGCGTCGGATGAGCTCTTGAAGAGCTCTTGAAAGCTCTCGATGACTCCTAACAACTTTTGAAGCTAGAAGATAGTCAACAAGATAGTCAGGTATATTGTCATAGTCATCCAAAGGATTGGCTCCTAAAGGTACTAGTCGAGCTCCTCTGAAGCCCCTGAGAGCTCCTAAAGTTGGTAGACAGTCAGGAAGACTATCACAGATAGCCAAATATTTAGCTACAGTGAGCTCTGGATGAGCTCCTAAAAGTTCCTGAAGTGAGCAGATAGAAAGGCAAGCAACCATAGACATCCAGAAGATTGGCTCCTGAAAGCGCCAGAAGATTGACTCTTGAAGAGCTCCTGAAATCGTGGGTAGAGCTCCTGAGAGCTTCTGAGAGCTCCTAAAATTGCTTGTTCAGCACAACAATAGTAACAGTGAAAGTTCAGAACCGCCTCTCACCTCCCTAATGCCAAAGAAGACCAAGAGTCTAAGGGAGATCTACCATAATGAAAGGTATGATGAATAATTTGATGAGAATGTGAATTTTGCATTATTTTCTCATGGTGATCCAGTTTGTTTTGAACAAGTTGTGAAAGAGGAGAAATGGAGTGAGGCCATGGATGAGGAGATAGATGCAATAGAGAGGAACAACATGTGGGTGTTAACAGATTTGTCTTGAAACAAGCACATTATTGGGGTGAAATGGGTCTATAAGACCAAGTACAATGCCGAAGGAAGGATAGATAGACATAAGGAAAGATTAGTTGTCAAGGGGTACAAATAATAGTTTGAGAGAGATTATAATGAGACATTTTCCCTTGTTGCAAGGATGGAGACCGTCCGGGCAACCCAGCACATGTGGAAGGTACTTCAAATGGATGTGAAGTTCGCCTTCCTTAATGGAGTATTGAAAGAAGAGGTTTATGTGGAGCAACCATTTGGATATGAAGTTCTGGGTCAAGAAAACAAGGTGTATAGGCTGAAAAAGGATCTTTAGGGGCTGAAGCAAGCTCCACAGGAATGGTACAGTAGGATTGACTCATATTTTATGAGCAATGGCTTTAGCAAAAGCGATGGGGAGCTCACTCTTTACATCAAGGCAACAAGTGGTAAGGTTTTGATTTTTTGTCTTGTATGTTGATGATTTAGTTTTTACTAGGGATGATGATTTCCTCATTGCTTATTTTAAAGTGGCCATGAAAAGAGAGTTTGAAATGACAGATTTAGGTCTCTTGAGATATTTTCTAGGCATAAAAGTAAAAAAAATTATGCATGATGGTATATTTATCTCTTAAGAAAAATATGCAAATGAGATCTTGAAGAGATTTAGGATGCTTGAAAGCAAGCCTGCCCCAACTCATATAGCCATAGGTCTAAAGTTGAGCAAGGAAGATTATAGCAACAATGTGGATCTGACCATGTTTAAGAGTTTGGTTGGAAGCTTATTGTATTTAACTGCAACTAGGCCTAGTATAATGCATAGTGTGAGTCTTATTTCCAAGTTTATGGAGACTCCACAGGACACCCATTGGCAAGCGGGTAAAAGAATCCTAAGGTATGTGAATGGAACCAAAGGATATGGCATTTTGTATATAGTAGAAAATGATTTTGGGCTGGTTGGATACACAGACAGTGATTGAGAAATAAGTTTGGATGATAGGAAGAGCACATCGGGCTATGTGTTTCATTTGGGTTTGGGAGTCATCTCATGGGCTTCCAAGAAACAACCCATCATTTTCCTATCTATAGCAGAGGATGAGTATATAGCAGTGACTGTAGCAGCATGTCAAGCTATTTGGCTGAGAAGAATCTTGGCAGATTTGAAAGAAGAACAAGAGGATGGAACCACAATTTTCTATGATAATGTTTCATCGATAGCTTTGACAAAAAATCCTGTGTTTCATGGAAGAAGCAAGCACATTGAAATAAGGTATCATTTTATCAAAGAATTGGTTGATAATGGTGAAATTAAAATGGCATTTTGCAGGTTTGAGCAGTAGCTAGCAAACATATTCACCAAGCCTTTAAGCAAGGAAAGTTTCGAGCATCTAAGGAGCAGATTGGGAATTGTTGATTTGGATCTAGACTAATCCTGTTTGTCGGCTCAGGACCAAGGGGCAGTGTTGGAAAATTAAATGCTCCTGAGCCTCTTCCCATTGGAACCTACCTGTCAAGGGCATTCGATGCCTGCAGCTGAAAGATTGTTTTCAGGATTTCCTTCCCCACTTACTCCTGACGTGCACCTGAAGACTGTAGAAGAAGTTAATGAAGTTAAGAATTTTTGAATTCCAATTCAATGCTGGTAGGTAATTTCAAAATTGAGAGGGAATGAGTTGAAAGAAAAAATGAATGAAGGCAGTTTTATTCTGTCAATAGAAAAGAGTTAGTTGAGAAGACTCAGTTAGAGTTGAAGAATTTTTTGAGCAACAACAATCTGTAGACATAGAATGTTTTTTGTGTGAGCTTCTGAAAGCTCATGAACAATAACAATTGTTTGTTTTGTGTGTGAGCAGACACTGCTCCTGAAGAGCTCTGCGTAGCTCCTGTCGGTTGAGCTCCTAGTAGCTCCTAAAGTTATCTATTTCTGGTTGAGCAACTAATGAAGCTCCCAACAGATTATGATTTTTAGCTTAGAGTTAGCTTTCAGTAGTGTAAGTTTTATCTTTCCTATATTATTCATTTCCAGTTATTGAATAGAAAGAAAAGTTGCATGTCTCCAAGTTTATTCTGCATTTTGATTTGGGTATTTCCAGTTTGGCTAGAAAAAAGAGTAGCAGCCCTGTGTATTTCTGTGAATACAAAAATTCTGACAAGTTTCTTCCAAATTATCCACTTTTCCAGAAAGATGAAAACAAAACCAGAGCCAAAATTTCCTGAGAACTTCTTTCCCAATTTCAACAACCTCTCCCAAAATATCTTTTCTCATTGCCATGAAGTAGTTGCTTTCCTCTTTTAGTTAATGCAATTATTCCCTCTGAGAATTAATTCCCAACAATAGTGTTTAATTTTTTCTAACACATGTCACAAATAAAATATCTTTTCAACCAAATCTCAAATATTTTCTCTAAGATAATTACAAGATATTTATGCATTTAATAATTCATAATTCACATATTAAGTTCTAATTAAATTTAATCTAATTAATTTAATCACTTTATAAAATAAATTTAATCACAAAGATTAAATCACTTTACAAAATAAATTTAATTTAATTAATTAAATCAAATATAAAGCTTCTAACAACATTAATCAAAATTAATTAAATAATCACTTTAAAACATTTTAAACTTTAATTAACATTAATTTCCCATAGAACATACCTTGCAAAATAATTAAACGACAAGGAAAACATGGTCAACATAACAACAAAGCATACCAAAACAAGGACTAACGAGACACTGTGACTAGGGTTGTGGCTTGACAAGGAAACCCCGTTACTATTGCCCAATCAACTATACAATTAAGCAATGGACATGCTCAAACCTGTGAATCTAGGTGGAGTTGATGTCTTGTACCTGCATTCCTACAATAAAAACATACGTTGTACATATATAAAAATCATGAATCAAACACATCGTGAAGAGAAAATTATGGAATCGCAAGGCACTCGCAAGTGAGTGATGCAATCCTGTTCCCTTCACCAATACAGTGTCACACCAAAATTGACAAAACTAAAACATCAATTAACTACAAATGAACATATATAAAAAACACACTAAAACAACTACCAACAGAACATAAACAATTTTAAACAACGTGCAGCAACTGGAGGGGCACTACAGTATGTTAGAATCTTTAGGATGAATGGCCAACCTATTCATAGGTGGTAAAAGTATAAGACCTTTGTTTAAAAGTAGTTCAAGTTTCATTTCACATTTAGGTGGAGGGTGTGTAGGAAACTTGAGTTTCTTCAATTTGTAAGGTCATTTTCGTTTGCTCGATTCTCCTTGTTCATGAATAGAAGGAGGAAGAAGACCCATGGGGGTCCTAGTATCCTTGTCTTGAGATGGAGGTAATGGTTGTTCATGTGGAAGGAGAATGTTTAAGTTGGGAGGAGAATCAAATATTATTGTACCATCATCTTGAAGTCTCCTATATGCAAAAGGAGGTCTATCAAGATTAGGATGATCTTGATATCCTAGTCCGGTTGTGTTTTCTTCTTTCAGTTTTTGTTCAAGAAGTTGATGGATGTCATGTTCAAGTTTTATGTCATAGCCTTGTTTACTTAAAATAGTAAATCCTTTTCCATATGTTTCTTCAAGATTTATGGGAGTGTTTGTGAATTTGTGATCATAAAATGGGTTAGGATGTGTTTGTTGGGAGGAACTAGGTCCACCTGATGGAGGGATCTTAGGTCCTTCTTGAGTTTCAAGATGTAAGTATCCAAAGTGATCAGGAGGTGCAACAGTAGGAATATTGTGTGATTTCATGGATGGATAGAAGGCTACATTGGCTTCCAAGTTATCAAGGTATACATTGTAGAACTTGTTCATGTTATCATCATCATATCCAATGATGTCTACTTCATGAGGAGGGAAATCATGAGGAGTTGAAGGAGCATGTGGAAGTTCGAGGTCATTAGGGTCACAACCAAAGGCACAATTGGACATGTCTACCAATGTTTTAAAGGAATTCCAGAACTTATTAAAGGAAAATGCCATGATGCAAGTAAACTAAGATGCAATAAATGACTAAAAACAAAGATTCTAGAAATAAAAAATAGAAAGAAACTACAAAAAATAGTAATGCAGAAAAATGCTAGAAAATGTTGTGTAAAAAGTGCAGGTGGACTGATTCGCCCTGGGTGGCGAATGAGTCCCAGTATGATATTTTTTTGTGTTTTTCAAAAAATTTAAAATGATTCTAATGTTTTTTTGAATGAAATGAAGGATTCAGATGTATAATTTTTTAGTTTTTTCAATGATATGCAATTCAAAAATGAAATCTAAACAAGGCTTTCACTAATGCAATATGAGAAGTCCTAGAATGCAAGAACAAAACAATACCCTAATTGAATGTTGATGCAAATGTAATCTAGGATGCAATATGTGAATGAAATCAGAAATGAAAAGTGTTCAAAATGCAAGTTCACCAAAATGAACCATAGATTTTTGGCACCCTGCACCTTTCTAGCTCTTCTAGGGTTTTTCACCTAAAAGGAGAAAGATGGGCTAAAAATGCTAGACGGTTCATTCAAATTAGGTTATGTATGATGTTATCAAGACTAAATGAAATGAACTAAATGCAATTAAATGATCTATATGACTGAATTTGAATGCAAAACTAAAGATTTTAGCTATGCTAGAAAACACAATGTGATATGCAACACAAAGAAATAAGAATGAATAAAATGCAGAACAAAAAGAAATGGACTGAAATAGTGTGCACTTGGAGGTTTGATGAAGATTATAGAATATTCTAGATGCTATTTGGAATCATAGAATATCAATAGTGGGACTCATTCACCCAGGGTGGCAAATTAGTCCTGCTTTTGGTGAAATTTGTCGAAAACTAGTTTCTAAGTGTCAAGATTTGGAATCTAACAAAACTTAGATTACCAACCTTAAGGTTGGACTCATTCACCACTGGTGGTGAATCAGTCATCTCCCAAAATTCTAAGAAATCATGAGATAACTCTGCAACACCATATCTGAGAATTTCTGCTTGGCGGGTTGCCGAAGTCAATTCTGCAAGAAACAGACAAAATACCTTCTCCAAGCTTGAAAAATGGTTGATTTGAATTGAAGAACCTAGTTGAATTATTGACCACTCTTAAACACCTAAATTCTTGTTAAATATACAAACAAAAGTCTACAAACACACATGCAAGAGGGGAAAAGTGGTTGAGGGTTTGCAAATAGGGGTTTTCCTTGGTCAAACCCCACTTTGGTAATCAAACCCTTAATGAAATAATGGAATAAATGAGAATGATAAACAAATAACATGAAAATTATATCAACTTACAAAAACCCTATTGAATAAAATTTGAAGTTGTGTCATTGGATGCTCTTGAATGCCTAATTTATGCTTGATTTGATGTTGTAAAGTGCTTGAAAGCTTGACTGAATAAAAAGATTATTTGGATGTGATGTGTGATTGTAGGAGATGTAAAATGAGATGAAAATAACTTATTTATACACACTTGTGCCTTAGTAACCCATTAATACCTCATCACAGGCCAACAGGAAATTTAAAATATTTTTGAATTTGGAGCCAAGGGGGACTCATTCACCACCCATGGCGAATGGGTCCCAGGTAGGACCTAAAAATGGGTATCCGGAATTAAGTCACATTTAATGTTATTTGTCGGGTTTACATTCAAAAATGCACTTAATTAAAGCTTATAAGGGAATAAAGAGGTCAAATAAAGCATAAGAAAGGTGTAAATAGTGAAGTTAAGCCTAGGGAAGTGTGAAATATTGTTACAAGATTTTACAACACTTCAAAATAGGACTTGCTTAGTGATGAAAAGGTGATTTTCAAGTGAAAATTGTAATGAATTTGGAGTCTATAAGAGTGTAGAAATGCTTTACAACATTTTACAACACCTTCACAAGATGTCATTATTTGAATTTTAGTACCTAAATATGCATGTTCAAGCCACATTATAACATTAAATTAGAGAAAAATAGACCAAACATCATGAAACAAGACCTAAAAGGCCATGAAAATGACAAGGGGCCATTTTTCTATGACACAATTTGATGTATCCAAAGGCCTACCAGCCAAAATTTCATTGAAGGTCAGAAACAGATGCTAGAATCAACTGGTAGATTATGAAAAGATTGCTTTTAGATGAAAAAAAAATTCTCAACTACCCATGGTACTCCACATTGTAATAATAAGCAAGCCAAGGTACACAATGTTTATCAACCTTCATGGTGGAATATAGTTGAATCTATCCACTATGTAATTGCTCCTATGGTAAAGGATACTTTGTCTTCTCCAAATTATTCACAGGAAACGTCTCCTCCTTCAATGGCTTCGCATCAAAGTAGCTCACCAAACAAGGTTCCCAAGGTAGTTGGCATCTCTCCATCTCCTTTCGTTCCATCTATACCAACCTCACTAGGAAGTTTTGATTTGCAACCTCCTAATTCTTCAATGATATGAACAACTTTATTATCTGAAACAATGACAAAGAAAGAAAATTCATTTGAACAGAATATCTCTGCAAGCTGGAGCAAGAATGGATGGAAGTTAAAAGGAAAAAATTTCCTCCCTCAAGGGTCGAACACCCAATGACATTAAGATCAACAAAATTTGGGGTGAAAAATTAAGCATTGTAATCAAAGAATTTGTAATCTTGATTTCAAAGTAATAGAAAGAGGGCTATCCTCCTTGATAACAATTTGCTAAATATATATGTGTGTGTGTGTGTGTATATAGAAACATATTTTATGTGTAATAATAAATTTAGAATCCTTTTTATTTAATTTTCAATTTTTTAATTTTAAATAGATTAATTTATTTAGAATTTTTAAAAAGAGTAATTATTTTTCATTCTTTATAATTTTATTTCTATTCTAATATTAAAGGAAATTTTTATAATGAATCAAAGAATATTTTTAATATATTTTTTAATTTTAAGTATATTAATATAGAAACTTAGTTATATATGCAATAGTAAATTTAAGAAAGTTCTTTCATACTTTATCTTATAAATTTTAGAAACGTGTAGTTCTTTACAAATAATAATTATTTTTATTAGAAAAGATTACTTAAATAAATATCAAGAGATATGTTGTTTTAAAATGATTTTGATTTTTTTTTAATTTTAAGTATATTAATTTAGAAACTTAAATGAAATAATAAATTTAGAATATTTTTTTTTATACTTAAGTTTTTAAATTTTAGAAACTTCTTTTAATGTCTAAAAATATAACATATATTTTTTATACTTTATCTTTTGGAACATATTTGTTTCATACTTTATATTTATAAATAATAATTATTTTTTATTGAAAAATATTAAAAAATATCAATCCATATCTTGTGTGATGTCTATTATAATTTTATGTAGATTATTTTCTTATAAATTTATTTTACTTTAGTTAAATTGTAGTGTAAACTTATTTGAAAGAAAAATTCATAAGAACATTGAAAAATTTTCATTGATGATAATCTATTGTGATTAAAAGAGAACCTAAAAAATAAAATAACCTATCATATATATTAATATAAACGTATAATATAAATTAATATATTACCTACACAATGTAGATTAAGGGTACGGTCCCATGGAGGGGGGCTTCCTAAAAAAATTCAGTGGGTGTTGTTGAGAGTTTTTAGGAATATTTTAAAGCTGGTGGTCCCATGAATTCATTTTTTCAATTCAACTTAAAAGCTTGAGCTCCAAAATTTAAGGAACAAACTAAAGTATTTTGATAAAAAATAATAAATAAATAAAAATTCTCTCATTTTTTTGGTATCTTTAGGAATTTAAAATTTTAAGTGATAGACAATTGGTAGAAAAACTTACTAAAAAATTTCTAAGTTGTAGGGGAAATTTCTAACCCCACCCCAATTTCACCAACTAAAAGATGCATTCCTATACTGTAGGGGCTCCTATTTTTCTGGAAAAGATTCTAATTAATCTTGTAGCACAATTTTTTTTTTCCATGGGACCTCCTGCTCCATGAAAATAGAAGCCCAAGCCCCCCCATGGGACCATCTAGTAACTTATTTACCTACAAAGTATTACCTTTAATAACATAAGATATAAATAGAAATAATATGTACAAATTCTACATAAATATAGGATATATATATAAATTAATATTATTTATATATTAAAATAGGTTGTATATTAAGTGGTAGTATATCTTCATTTCTTTTAATAATTTTGGTAATTTTTCCTTAATTATTTTTCTATATAATTCATCTTTATAATTCTCTTAGAGTTATTTATTCATTGTTTGAAACATTTAACCTTTAACCTTTTTTATCTATTATTTTTGTTATATCATACTACTATGTTATTCATTCTTCGGTTATGCTTACATCATTTTTTGTCTATTTTCATTTTTACTTCATTTTCTAATCTCCTCCTTCACTACCATCTCCCACCACTTAACACTTATTAAGGCCATTTCTACAATAATATTCTTCATTATCCTATTCCAATGATGAATCATTGAGTGTGGTTCAAAACATCAATTCAAAATAATATACACAGTTTAATCCAGAAATGTTTAGTCTATCATTAATGGACTTTGGAAAATCATACTGTAGACATGCAAAATTAACATTATGCATTTGATTAGGTTAATTCATTAAATAAACTAGATTTCACATTAAGGTCCATTCATCGCTTTCATCCATTCAATTAGGCAATCTCTTCTCCTAAAGATCATTTATTTAAAATCAAATAAACATTATCATCAACCTTTTAATAAATCAAACATCCATTTAAATTAAATCCTAAATTATATTCCATCATTTTCTGATTTAAATAAATCAAATATCAAAGTCCTAAAAGTCAAACTCACCTAATCACCATTAAGCTAACCTAATCCTAATTAGCCTAACCTAACCCACCCACTTGCATCCTCTAGATATCTCCACTTGCACAAATAAATCAATTTATTGATTTATTAAAACTCTCATTTCACTCAACATGGCCCTCAAATATGAAAATCATGACAAGTTGATTTGTCCCTCCAACATAGCATTTATTGCTCTTTTTCTTGTCCCCTTCTCTAAATTTATTGTAGAATTTGAATTCAAATTCTCCCTCTCATGGGCACTCTTCCCAAATCTTGCACATCCATTGGCCTATCACCACTTGACAAGTGGCTTCTTCTCATTGGTGGATCTTTAATCCCACATACACCCTCTTGGCCAATCTCTCATCAAGGAAATCTATAAAAGAAGGCCTTAATCCTCATTCATCCATCCACAACTTTTACGCAAGGTTACTCTCTTGGTTTGAGAACTCATCTTGCTCTTCATCCTATTTGCATTTGCATCATCTTAAGCTTTGATCAAGGATTGAGAAAGGGTCCATTGCACATGTGACACCAATCCACTATGGAATAGGTAACTTGTTAAGTCTTTCATCATTTGTTGCATTATGAAGCATTTACAAGGTATTTCATAGGGGCATTTTGATGGATTTTTGAAATACTAACGCCCACATGAAGTTTAGTGTTTGCAGATTTTAATGGATGCCTACATTTGGTGCTAGAAGGAGGGCTCATGAACCATATCTTGGCTGTTTGAATTTGACATTCAAAATTAACTTATTATTTTTTTATTGGTTATGCTATTTGATTTAAGTTTCTAATTTTTTTATAGATTACCATGTTTCTGTGAGGTATTTGGTTTAACAATTCATGTGCCTTGTCTTTTGATGGTCGTGCATACTCTTTTAAAAGAGCTACATTTTCTTTTAGCATAGAAAGGATTGCTAGTCAAAAGTTGTAAGTCATTGTCTTCATACTTGCTAATGTTTGAAAGTTTTGCCAAAGGCATTTATGGCCTTGCTTTTATGCCTGCCAAAGACATTTACTTAAATGGCATTCATGGCGTCACTTTTATGCTTTTATCTCTTGGAGGAATTTTGTCAAATGATTCCTAGACTTTATCTATGCTTCCACACTTTGCATATTTGTCTACTAGAATAGTTATTTGGTGTACTTTTTGTGGCTTAAGATCTGCTATGCCAACGAATGTGGATGAAAATGGAAATACAGCATGGTCACACGTGTTTGATATGTTGAATAAACGTATTTAGGACTAACTAGTTTCCATTGTTATTTTACTATATTCAATTCTTATAAACTATACTTCCAGAGCCTTTCCCTATCATTTGAAGTTTCCACCATCCAAGTAAACTAGGCGGTATCGAGTCACAATCAATATGGTATCTCTGGTTTATTATTTCATGCAAGAGTCTCTATGGATACACGATCACAGTATGATGATAGTTTAGTCTTGATGCACATAAATGCTTTCACAACCTGGATAATCGGCCTATTGTTACTATCAATCAGAACAAAACATAAATGCTTTTGACCTACTATTTAGACATGATAAGTTAGGCACGATAAAATATCACAACCTTTATAATCGGCCTACTATTAGTCAGAGCAAAACATAAATGCTTTCACAACTTGTGGTGATAGAAGAAAAAATAAAGTAGAGATCTAACGTGTCTTTTCTATTTTCAATTTACATTCGAAGCATTTTCTGACACATATCTTTCTAAACTATGATCAGGTTGTGTGTAAAAAAACATCCAGGTGACATTGTAGGCTGAGCATTTTATTGTATGTGAGATCCATTTTGAGCTGGAAAAGTGTTAGGCTAGGCTGTGAGAGTCACATTGAAAACACTCATTCTTGCGTGTGAACCTGAAGGTGTTGACCAAAATCTAATGAAACAAATATCCCTTAGTTTCTGCCTGATATAATAAGCTTTTTTATGCCGCTTTTGTTGTCTTTTAAAACCAATCTACTATTGTCATCAATCAGAACAAATGTGAATCTCCTCACAATCTTTGGCACCAACAAATGAACTCAGTTACCTTCAAAATCTGCACTGATAGATATCTTCCTAGGACTACAAATAAATCTTGAATGGATACATTGGTAATTTCATTTAATGTTCTCAACAATCTGATAGATTTTTTGTTGTTTTGGTGAGAAAAATATTTATTGTGATTGGACTAAAATAGAAGGTGTGGCACATTTATAGGTCCTATTTGTAACTTTCCAAATGTAGAATCTTATTGGGCTACCTCATACACTTTGTCATTGACCGTACGCAATAAACGTAGAAACTTTTTTTTTCTGAAATTGGCAATGAAGTCTTGGTGGAAGCTAAAATCTGCTTGGTTTACTTCAAAATGGATGTTGCAATCATGTTATTAATGCTATAAATATTTAAAATGTTCTCTTGAAGACAACAAAAACATTGAATACACGTATGGTTGGTGAGCTCAGAGTTCTGAAGTATGTGGGTTGATTGTCTAAATTAAAGCATTTCTGTTGATTTTGATATGTTGCAAACAACTTATATCACAAGTTTCCTTACTGCAATTAATGTTAGAAAACTTTGATTATTGAGATTGATATCTTGTTTTATCGAATTGAGATAGGGATATATGCAAGGTTTAGCTGATTTAATCTTTAAAGAAGATTTTTTATACAAATCTCATTTTGACTAACGTTTTCTTTAAAGCATAAAGGACTCTTGTTATATATATATATATATTTGTAATCATTGGATCTTTATTTTTCAAATCATTATTTTGTTTGAAATCAATGATTAAAATGAACTTCATTTAAATCCTCAGATGATTGCCTCTTATTTATTGAAAACATAGGAAAGCAAAAAAATGAAACAAAGGAAAAGCGAAAGGAAAAGGTACAAAGGCAAACAAAGGCTAATGAAGGAAAGCGAAAGGGCATGAAGGAGAGAAAGGAAAGTGAAGGTGATTCGAAGAAAGAAAATGAAAGGAGGAGGAACGAAGATGATGGCTTGAGAAGATTAAAGTGTCTTTAACACTTTAGTGTTTACTTAAATGCTTTTACGAAATTGTTACCTTTTCGTTCTTAGGACACTAACTTTCGATTGGGTCTAAAAAGAACACTTTGATTTTTCATTTGCAAAGGGTTAAAATTGAAACTTAGATACCTACTAGATTTCAATTTGGGCTAAAATCGAACAAGCAATCTTCATATTTCCTTTGGTGTTTTAAAACGAATCAAATCATTGCTTTGAAGGATAAAATGAATGTGTGCTTTTATTGTTTTGTAATTATTTACACAAAGTAATATCATCAAAAGACGTATGCGCTTCTCTCGTGCCTCACAACGATCTTTAGAATCAAAAGGCTTTTGGTGACATTAAGTTACATAAATAATTTCCCATACACACTTTGATTTGGGTTTAAAATTGAACAATATCTTGTGCAAGTGTGAGTAGGGGAATTTTTGCGTATATTCTCTTTCTTTGTGCCATCAAATATTGATCGAGTTACGGATTTTGTCTTTGCTTACTTTTGTTTATCCTAGAGGGCCTGCCTTGGGGAAAAAGTACTCACCCAAGGGAACAAATCAACCAGTAACACTCTAAAGCCAAGAGTATTTCTAGCCAGGAAATAAATGTGGATATTGGAAGAAACGCCAATATCACGTGGTTGACTCCAACAAGATGGATCTGAAAGGGGACTCTTGCCACATTGGGTCAACTCCTATGAACAGAAAGTCTAAACTAGAACCCTTGTTTTATAGTGGCCTATTGATCCATTGATTGATTTTATCAAAGTGGTGCATTGGAACTTAGATTCCAAGAAGTTACTTGCCATGTTTGATCTTGGTTGAAAAATAGAGGTTAAGACTTCATTCTTAACATACCTTTATATTTCATCCTTGGCTGCATGTAAAATCATCTCTTCTATGAAGGGCATGAGGCAAGCCCACCAAGAAAAATGTACCCATTAAGCTAGGATGTTGCATTGCTTGTGAGTTAGTTTGAAAATACATTGCTTGATCGAAAACAAATAAAAAACAAACACTTAACATCATCCAAATGTCAAACCCTCTTGGAGACAAATATCATTGACTCAATCCATATGTTATTGCTTTCCCTTGGGACTCATGTCCATAGAGGTTTCTAAACATTGGGTTACATCTCGATTTGTCTCTTTGAGTAAATAATAAGAAAACCCTTGTCTTAAGTTCATTAAATTTCCACATAACATATCTTGTGGGGTTTGAAGAAATTAAGACATTGGACATCTTAGTTTGAAACTTTAATCAAAGAGAGTGTTTTTGGTAAAATAAAGACATTAAGCAAAGCTAAACAAAATGAACTTTCATATGTGTTGAAGACTCACAATTCCCAAAGAAAAAAATCATTGGAAATCTGAAAATGAATGTTCAAATGAAATAATTTCTTGGTTACAAAGGTCTTTAGGAAGCATTTGCATGCTCTTCAATACCTAGGTCTAGGAAAAAAAAGTGTCTTTTTAGGTTCACCTAAGGATCAAAAAAAAAAAACATCTTTCATCCATCTTTCAAAACATCAAATCCATCTCACAAATCATCTTTTGGAAAATCTTGAAATCATCCTTGATAATAGGCTTTGTGGCAAAAAAATAAAAATCATCCAAAAACATTTATCAAAACACCTTTGGCTAGGCATGTGTAGATGCATCCTTTTGCATATACTTAGTCAAATTTATCAAAATCATCTTGTCTAACTTAGTGTATGTGGATGAATCCTTCTTCATATACTTAGTGAAACTATCATTTTATTTGGATAGGTGTGGGTAGATGCATCCTTCTCCTCACACATATCCAAAATCATCATCCTTTGACCAAAACTATCCCTTAGATCATTATCAAACATCTTAGGGTCCTTTTGTTCAAAATCCGAAACAAAATCAAAATCAAAGTCAAGGACAAAATCCCAAATCTGAAATCCAATCAAATCCATGTCCTAAAGCCTAGTGTCTCATTCAAGATTTATCAAAAGCCAAAACATTCATATCATTCATCATCATATCATCACCTTTGATCCCATAAAAGCATCCTAAAACTTTCACTTTGGGACATAAAATAGAGATTAATCCAAATAACCGAGAGATTCATCTCCCATATTCTCAAAGATTGATCCCCGTTTTATGGTTCTAACTAGATCTCAATACCAAAAGAGTATGGAAGCCAACAAAGAAACACCCGTTTCAAGTGATCTTAGCCAAACCACTCCTGAAATGAATCCCATTGGGGATGGAAATCTCACAATTAGCCTTCCAACATCATCGCAAAACCCACAAGAAGAAAACCAAGGAGGGGACCCTACTTTTGGAATGTCTCATGAGGAAATGACGGAAATACTCCAAAATCTGGATAACCATCGAATCATCAACATAATGATGAGACTCAACCATTCATTATACATGCTTGAATTAGCAAAACAAGGGGCCAAGTTGCCTTCAGAATTTGATGTGAGCACCATAGTGGAGACATCATTTCCACCAATCTCATCCACCATCCCCATCTCATCCACACCTCCATCCCAAAATATCACACAAAACATTCCACAAATCACGACATCAATTGCTCCAACTCAACCAAATTTCAACAAGGGAAACACATTTCTCAATGCTCTTCAATCACATCCCCTTGTTAATAATCAAAGTTTGGACGCAAACACCATATTGGAGAAAAACATACCCCAAAACTCATTACACAAAAATGCTCCTCTCACCTTCCATCACGATCCATCATCATCATCTTTTCACGCAACACCTCAAACACGCTTTCTCACAAATTTGCAAGAGGAGGGAGATATGTTTGAACCAGGGGGCATATTCAACACCACGACGTCTTCACAACAACTCACATTTCTACCTCTTCCGCCATTCCCATTATCATCTGCACCACTCCTTGGTCTAGGGCTTCCTCCCCTACCAAGTATCAATCAAACATACATCCCAACCATCAATCAAAGCATTGCACCAAACACTCAAAATTTGTCATTGATATCACAACAACAAATGACAAACACACAAGCAATGGCAACATCATCAAACACACCTCTCACAGCACAAAACATGGTCTCTCAAGGACCCATCACATCAATACCATTATCCAACATGCAAAACATCAACACAACATCATCATCTACCACCATTCCAAATCCACCACCACCCCCACCACCACCAACGTTCACCACATCAAATTAATATGATGCGGCATTGCAAGCTGCTTTTCAAAGAGGATACCAACAAGTTCAAAAACAAAAAACCGTGCAATAGGCCACTCAAGCTGCACAAGCTACCAAAGCTGCACAAGTTGCAATACAAGCGCAACAAGCACAACAAGCCTAAGAATTATTGCAACAACAACAACAACAAGCCACCCAAGCTACGCAAGAATTGCAAGCACAAAGGGTCACTCAAGCACAACTATTATTGCAGCAACAAGCCATACAAGTGCAAGCAGCACAAGCCCAAGCACAAGCTCAAGCGCAAGCTTAAGCACAACTTCTTGTACAAGCAGCGCAAGTGCAGACATATCAACAAGCACTAAAGCAATACCAAGAACAGCAAGAAGCAAAAAAATTGGCAGCCCAACAAGTAGTGTTGTGGGAACAACAACAAGCATTGTTGGAACAACAGCAAGCGCAACAACAAGCACAAATCCTAGCGCAACAACAACAAGATCAACAACAAGCATTGTTCATCCAAAAGCAAGTAGAAGCCTACTTCACCCGCCACAACATACCGATACCATCAAACAATGTACCGACCAACCCGTCAACCCAACCAACGATTGAAACACCTCAAAATACTTTCATCCCACCCCCTAATCCCCAGAATGATGTGATGACACAACTCAGGTTGCTCTCGCAACAAGTGCTCAACCTTCAATCAGGGCGGACAACCAAACACAAAGCAAATTGTGACCCTATCCATTTGATAGGAGCCTAGACATGAAACCATTCCCTAAGGGATTTGAAATCCCAAAATTTGACAAGTATCAAGGGATGGGAAACCCTGAAGATCACATCAGGGAATTCTAGGTTCATTGTATGGAGGTCACATATGATGATACTTATCTAATGCGGCTATTCCCTAGGAGCTTGGTAGGTCCCGCTATAGAATGGTTTTCCCACTTACCTTCAGGCATTAGAACATTCCAATAAATCAGAGATGAATTCATTAGGAACTACACATGTAACATCACAATGGATGTTAGTCTCGAAGAATTATACACTCTAAAACAAGGAAAGAATGAATCTTTTGCTTCATTCCTTCAACGATGGCGATCCAAGGCCAATCAGAGCAAGTGGACCATGCCAGAAGAACAAAAATTTTGCATGATTATAGCCAACCTTGAAAGCCACCTGTCATTTCATCTCAAGGTTCAGGGAATCACCACATATGAGCAATTAATCTCTAAGGTGCTTAACATTGAAAGAGCCCTTGTGACCCAACCTGCTGAATCAACGTCATATCATGAACCGCAAAACAACCTCCCATCATCTAATTACAATGATAAACCTCATACATGGATTAGAAACAAGAACATCACTAATGATGGCATCATCGATGCCAACATGGTCATTAGTGGTCCATGCCAAAATACACCTACACCGCAAATCCAACCACAATGCCAAAACACTCATCACACAACATACCAACCCAATAATCCCACCATCAATAACCTCAATGACCAAAAAGGACCACCCCAACGCAAAACTTATCCAAAACATAAATACGCCATTTTGGGGGAACCATTGGAGGACATAATGAAAAATTTGATTGCCTAAAAACTCATCCAGCCTCCTACATTAAAAAATTACCAAGAACTCGATGTCAAACCTCCTTGGTAAAACAAGAATCAACTTTGTGAATTTCACAAAATAAAAGGTCACACCACAAACAATTGCATGAGACTCAAAAACATCATCCAAGATCTCATTGACAAGAAAATCATAAACGTGGAACAACCTACAGGAAATCAGGACCTTAAAATCTACACGAATCCAATGCTGAATCATGGAAACAAAGGAAATAGAAATGATAAAGGGAAGGGTAGTGTAAATCACATGTATGAAATAGTCATTACCTCCCTAAATGAATATTGCATGGCCATCACCATCAAGGGCGCCCATGTCAAAGATTGTGGAGTCACCACAAGAGGCGGTAAAGTCACCATTACAGGATCATCCCAACCAAATAGAGTCCCTACATCAAGAGTCGTTCCATATAGCTACAATGTTGTAGACCAACTCAAAAGAATGCCAGCACACATCTCCATCATGGAGTTGTTAAAAATCTCATCAACGCATAAAAATATCCTTGAGGAATCATTAGCCCCATCCACTGTCCTTGCAGATCTTTATGTGGAGCAATTCCAAGCTATGGTCGCAAATATCATAACACCTAATCTTCTTACATTTTTTGACCAAGATTTCCCCACCCAACCATCTCACAACCACACACTTCACTTGGAATCCATTGTAAAAGAAAGCAAAATCAAAGGGTCTTGGTGGATGGAGGTGCAGGTTTGAACATATGTTCTCTTAGCCTCATCAAGTAGTTGAAAATATCAGAAGATTCCATTGACAAAGGCAAGGGCATCACAATTAGAGCATATGATGACCAAGAAAGAGTGTCTCAGGACACAATTAAGCTCCCTATCCAAGTAGGGCCAACACTCATGGAAACCACATGTCAAGTCTTGGACCTCGAATTGCCATACAATATCCTCTTGGGACGCCCATGGATTCATGCGATGAAAGCCGTAGCATCAACCTTCCACCAATGTGTGAAATTCACACGTAATGGACAAGAGGTTATCGTCCATGGAGATCCTGAGCCGTTTTCATATTGCAAGAATCTTGAAGCCAAGTATTACAAAATTCCCCAAGTGCCAAAAAATGATGAGGGACCATCCTTACAATACATCGATCCCACCACTCTCATGTCCACTTCTGTGACAGAGACACCTGCCATTCCCACCATATCCAACATCAAGCTTATCATCTAGGAGGATGGTTGTGGAAGTTACAGGATCCCTAACAATGCTTTTGTGATAGGAGAGTCACCACAATCTCCTAGATCATGAGGACGCCCACAAGAAAATCAAGCTTCCACATCACAAACGTATCTTGAGGATTATCCCCAATTCACAAGATGGGGAGACCTTGGTCATGAGGTCACTGAAGCAGATCCATCTCACATGTTGTATCAAGATGAAAGACCGACAACTAATTTACCAATGGACGAAAGAAGCAAAGGCCTACACATGATGCTTGCAATGGGCTATGACCGAAATCAAAGACTGGGACAAAATGACAATGGGCTCATAATACCTATCATGCCAGAGACCCAACCCATAAAATATCTTGGTCTTGGATGTGCCACTCTAAGAATAACCATACGTGGTTGAAGTCCTCCGGTTAGAGCCGCTAATGTTTCTCCTCAGCCAGTACTAGTACAAGTACACTCACCAATAGTCACAAGTAGGGACACACATAATTTTATAACTAAGCCCTATATTAGTAGTGATGACGAAGATACCTTATCCAATCTACCTAAGCTATTCAAAGATACCACCCTGTGTATGATTAGTACCATATCCTTTGAACCAGATAGTCAAAATCATGAGATTTGTTTAGTCTACCCCCAACTGATCGACTATGACCAACGAGGACCACCAGTTCTTGATACATTTGAAAATGATGAAGCGCTCTCAGAATTCATGGGATTGAGGGATAACATTCCAGATAGAGATCATAAGGCAGGATTTATAATGGAATTGGAAACACATGCCTACTATGGGGAAATGATTGAATCCTTCAGTCGCAAAAGTGAGAAACTAAGATCATATCCAAGTCCTTGAGTGAAAACCACATTATGGCACTCTCTGAAAAGAAAAAAGTAAAAAGAAAGGACGTATCCAACGGTGAAAACATCTCTAAGGCGCCCGAGGATGAAGGATTCAATCTTCCTCTAAGAGCCATTCATCAAGAGAAGTCAGTAGTCTTGGCCGAAAAATGCAATCCGGTCAACCTAGGAACAGAGGAGACCCCACATATCACATTTTATGTGGAATCACTATTATCAGAAGAACAAGAACTCCTAGCAGCATTTATAAAGGAAAGGCAAATAAACTTCACATGGAGCTACATTGACATGCTAGGACTTGATCCAAAGACTGTGGTTCATCACTTAGCAGTGTATCCAGATGTAAAACTTGTCAGACAAAAACTCCAAAAAATGCATCCTCAAATTGCTCTATTAGTCAAAATGGAGCTCAAAAAGTCGTTAGATGTAGGATTTATCCGACCAATTGATTATCCAGAATGGGTGTCAAATTTGGTACCTGTTTCAAAACCTGACAGAGCCATCAGAATCTATACGGATTTTAGAGATTTGAACAAAGCATGTCCCAAGGATAATTTCCCACTTCCCAATATCGACATGATAGTAGACATGACAGCAGGGGATGAGATGCTATCACTAATGGATGGATTTTCAAGATATAACCAAATCATCATAGAAAAAGAAGATCAACATAAGATGACTTTTACTTGTCCATGGGGGACCTAATACTAGAACATGATGCCATTCGACCTAAAGAATGCAGGAGCAACCTATCAAAGGGCCATGACACTAATATTCCATGACATGATTCACAAAACAGTCGAAGACTATGTCGACGACATTCTAGCTAAGTCAAGAAAAATACAAGATCATATAGCAACCCTAGGTGCTATCTTTGACATACTAGAGGAATACAAAGTCAGATTAAATCCCAAGAAGTGCGTCTTCGGCATACAATTAGGTAAATTGCTAGGATACATAGTGTCCATGAGGGGTATCAAGGTGGATTTGGCAAAAGTAAAGGCAATCCTTGAGACGGAAGCACCAAAGACATTAAAACAATTGAGAGGTCTCCAAGGCAGGCTTCAATCCATCTGACGATTTATAGCACAATTGGTAGACAAGCAAAATCCATATTCTCACCTACTCCACAAAGGGGTAGCGTATAAATGGGACACAAAATGCCAAGAGTCATTCAACAAAATCAAGGAATATTTACTAACACCACTAGTGTTAATGCCACCTATCCTATGAAAGCCATTGATCTTATACGTGTCAACAACAGCAGCAGCCCTTGGGGCTCTTTTGGCCCAGCATGATGAAAATAGAACAGAGAGGACCATCTACTATATCAGTAGGACAATGGTCGGTCACAAGCTAAATTACTCATTCATCAAGAAAGCTTGCCTCGTAGTAGTGTTTGCATCCCAAAAGTTTAGACATTACATGTTGGCACACAAGATAAAGCTAATTGCCAAAATTGATCCCCTCAAGTATCTCCTATCAAAGGCAATGCTCACATGTAGAATGGAAAAATGGGTAATGATACTATCAGAGTATGATATCGAGTATGTAGAGAGGAAATAAATCAAGGGTCAAGTTATTGCAGATCAACTAGCAGAAGCACCCATTTATTCTGAGAACCCTCTTGGTTCAGAATTCCCAGATGAATCCATCTTTAACATCAATGTAGCTGACCATTGGAAATTATAATTCGATGGTTCATATACCCAACATGGATCAGGAGTTGGTGTCTTCTTCATCACCCCATAGGGGGACTGCATACCAAGGTCATACAAATTAGCATTCCCTTGCACTAAAAACATTACTGAATACGAGGCTTTGACTATAGGTGTCAGGATAGCAGTGCAATGGAATATCATAGCTCTCAAGGTATATGGAGACTCTCAGTTGATCATAAATTAGGTCAATAATGAATATTAGACAAAGGATGACAAGCTAACCCCATACAATAAATTGGTGGAGACTCTAAAGGAATCCTTCACCAACATAACATTTGAGCAGATTCCAAGAACCAACAAAAGAGCCGCTGATGCCATGGCTACAATTGGGTCTCTAGTAGGCATCCCTCACAACGTGCCGAAATACAAATTTTTGATCGAGCAGCTTCTCGTTCCCACATTCAAGGTACCAGAATCGGAATATGTGTGTCAAATCGTTGGTCCTAGCGATCCTTGGTATCACGACATCTACACATATCTTCGCATAGGAGTCATACCCGCTAACCTACCATTGAGCCTAAAATGAACCTTTATCAAAAAGGCATCTAGATTTGTCATCCTAGGTGATACCTTATACCGTAGAAGCATAGAGGGTACTTTACTACACTGTCTAAATGTTGAGGAGGCATTAACCACTCTAACTGAGGTTCATAACGGTATCTGTGGCTCACACTCGAGCGGAATAACCATAGCCAAGAAACTGTTGAGGCTGGGGTATTATTGGCCCACAATGGAGCGAGAAGCACATGATCATGCTAAAAGGTGTTTACAATGTCAGCAGCATGGGGACCTCATCCATGCTTTAGCTCAAGAGCTTCACCTGATTATCACACCATGGCCCTTTTCATAGTGAGGACTCGATCTCATTGGGAATACCTCACCCACCTCATCCAATGGCCACAAATTCATTATAACTGCAACTGAGTACTTCACAAAGTGGGTGGAAGCCATACCCATGACATATATCACTAGGAAGCAAATCTCAAAATTTATCCTGAACTATCTCATATGTCATTATAGTGTTTCACAAGCCATTATCTTAGATAATGGGACACCATTCAAGAACCAGGAGGTTCGTAACTTGTGTGAGAAATTCAAAATCTAGCATCGCTTCTCCACCCCATACTATCCCCAAGGCAATGGCCAAGCATAAGCCATGAACAAAACCATCCTCAAAATCCTCAAGAAAATAGTCAATGATGTAGGTCATGACTGGCACTTGCAGCTTAATCCCGCCCTCTAGGCTTATCGAACCAGCATCCACACACCCATTGGCACCACCCCTTTCTCCTTGGTCTACGAATCAGAAGTTGTACTCCCCATTGAGATTGAGCTCCCCTCCCCCAGGATATCATTGCAAAACCTCATCATGGATGAAGACTACCAGGTGTCAAGATTAAACGAGCTAGAGCTACTAGATGAGAGAAATAATTGATGCTTTGAATCACTTACAAGTCTATCAGAATAGACTCAAACAGAGCTACAACAAGAGGATTAGAAGCAAGAATTTCCAAGTCAGAGAATTGGTCTTAAAAGAAAATCAAAAGAATGCCCCAAACACCAATAGCTAAGGCAAGTTTGAACCTAATTGGTTAAGACCGTTTGTCATAACAACAAGTTACAAATTAGGGGCATATCAACTATTAACACCCGAAAGGGAACCTCTACAAGATCCAATAAATAGCTCCCATCTCAAAAAGTTTTATGCCTAATTCTTTCAAGGTATAAAACCAAAAAATCCAAAAAATCAGAAAAAGTCCTAAAAAATGGTTACTTTGGCAAAAACCTGGTAAACAGGCGTCTTGGTAACAACAAAAAAAATCAAAAAAGCAAAAAATCCAAAAAAATCAGAAAAAGGATAAAAAAAAATCGTCCTCTAGTGAAAACCACTTTGGTGGCACTTTGGGCAAGTACCTTGGTGAAAACCTAGTAAACATGCGCCTTGTGTAAATAAGCACTTTCCATCAACCAGGACCTTTATGGCTTGAGGATCTGCATCATCTCTTCATTTCACTTCCATCATCCATTGCATTTAGCTCTCCATCCATCACACATCCATTCGCATCTGCATCATAGCTTGGTCCTGTGTTTGTATCATGATCCCTCCTAGTACTACTTGGCCCATCCTCAAAGTCAGCTTGTCCTGCCTTTATTGGAGTAGTCTATTACATCACGTTGGGGGCACGTTCTCATCGGATCGGATTCGTGTATGGTCTTAAAGTCCTCAAAAAATTAGAATATCCAAAAACATTAGAAAATCAGAAAATCCAAAAACATCAAAAAATCAGAAAAATCCAAAAACATCAAAACATCAGAAAAGCCAAAAACATCAAAACATCAAAAAATCCAAAAACATTCAAAACATATCAAAATCCAAAAACAGGTCAAAAAGTCATTCAAAAAAATCCAAAAACAAGGTGATCTTGTCGAACTACGTCATCTCTGAGCTTGAACGTAGTCAAGGTTGATCTTTGATCATCCCTCAAGACATTTAGGTCAGTCCTATAGGAGTCCATCATAATAAGCTGACATCTCATCATGTATATCATCATTTGTAAATCCGTCAAGTTTTCAGTCGAAATACGTGGTCTCTACGTGTATAACATAGGCAAGGCTAATCTGTTGATCAGCCCCCGAGGCCCCTAGGATAGGTCGTTAGATTAGTATCTTGGTCAAAATCTCAGAAAATCCCAAAAACATTGGAAAACTGAAAATCAAAACATTTGTAAAACCTCAAAAAATACCAAAAACAGCCTCAAAACATTGCAAAACATCAAAAACATCCAAATATTTGAAAAAATCCATCTGCCTCATCTCGCATACACCCGCAATAAACACCATTCATAATAAACTGATCGTCATCATCAACCTTTGGTGAAATAATTAGAAATAAGTCTAGCAGCTTAAAAGAGTAAAAACTCAAAAGTGTCAAGTCTCAAGTCTGAGTCAATACGTAAACAAGTTGGTCAAGTATTTGTATTGATAGTCCATCATCCAAGCAGTCCCATATCAATCATCTGATAACATCATGTCCTAGGATGAATCCTTCCTACAAGGGGCATTATTTATCAGAAAGAACACTTTGGATAAACGAAATGACGTGCCGCCATCCACTAACATGTCCTAGGATGTATCCTTCCTACAATGGGCATTATCTTTAGGCAATAAGTTTCGGTTCTTATCCTTAAAAACACATTCCCTTTTGGTTAGCAGTATTGAAGAACATCAACTTGTTTGTGTGCTTTATCTTTTTCTTTTGACTTATCTTATTGTGCTCAGTCCAAGGACCTCTCAATGATATCCGAATGAAGGATTTAGAGAGATAGGAATGGGGCAACGATCATTATTCTTTTGTCTAATGTGCTTGTTGGATGTTCTTGTAAAATAGCTTGGTGAATACTTTCTTTGTTAGATATGTATAGAGGATGTTTTGGATGGCTTGTTGACTATTGCATTGATTGGTTATACCTCTCTTTGTTTTGGTCCGAGATGTTTGAAACTTCTAAAGTGCATCCTAGCAAGGTTTTTGTATGTCAGGTGTGAACAGGAATACTCCTATCTATTTGTCAAGTCAAAGTCCATCACACTAAGTACAACGCCATCTTGGCCCTTTATACCTTGATGCATCGTACTTATGCGTGTTATCAAACATAAAGTAAGTGACCCTTTGAAAATCCCAATCCTTGATAAGCAAATAATCCATCTATCATCATCATTTCTCATCATCATTTCTCATCATCATCTCTCATAATGTTGGCTTCTTGATCCTCTTGTCATCATCTAATTTCTTCATTTTCCACACTAACATCACAACATGAATAGTTAATCATCATCACCAATTAATCCATCATTCATCCATGATGCATCCATTGTGCATTCATATCATCATCATAATATAGGTCTATTAGTTTAAGCATCTCATAAATCATCCATTGCATAATTACAACATATCACATCATTCACATCATCCATCTCATCCATCATCACATCATATAATTATTTAAGTTGTTTACGATAATATAGATTTGTTATTCTAAGCATCTTAAAAACTCATCTCATTTGCATCATCTCATCATAACCATCCATTTTGAACCTCTTTATTGTGAGATTGACCGTCAAATTGAATATTTTTGCTCGATCTCTCGAGGGGGCAATGTACTAGTGTATTTCTTTCTGCTGGGGCATCCAAAAAATAAAAAATAAATTGAATTTTGATCATGATAAGTTTATTCTTTGAACCAACGCAACAAGTACATTGCTTCAAAGAGGGGGAAAAATGTAGACATGCAAAATTAACATTCTGCATTCGATTAGGTTAATTCATTAACTAAACTAGATTTCACATTAAGGTCCATTCATCACTTTCATCCATTCAATTAGGCAATCTAATCTCCTAAAGATCATTTATTTAAAATCAAATAAACATTATCATCAACCTTTTAATAAATCAAACATCCATTTAAATTAAATCCCAAATTATATTCCATCATTTTCTGATTTAAATAAATCAAATATCAAAGTCCTAAAAGTCAAACTCACCTAATCACCATTAAGCTAACCTAATCTTAATTAGCCTAACCTAACCCACCCACTTGCATCCTCTAGATATCTCCACTTGCACAAATAAATCAATTTATTGATTTATTAAAACTCTCATTTTCACTCAACATGGCCCTCAAATTTGAAAATCATGACAAGTTGATTTGTCCCTCCAACATAGCATTTATTGCTCTTTTTCTTGTCCCCTTCTCTAAATTTATTGCAGAATTTGAATTCAAATTCTCCCTCTCATGGTTACTCTTCCCAAATCTTGCATATCCATTGTCCTATCACCACTTGACAAGTGGCCTCTTCTCATTGGTGGATCTTTAGTCCCACATTCACCCTCTTGGCCAATCTCTCATCAAGGAAATCTATAAAAGAAGGCCTTAATCCTCATTCATCCATCCACAACTTTTACGCAAGGTTACTCTCTTGGTTTGAGAACTCATCTTGCTCTTCATCTTATTTTCATTTGCATCATCTTAAGCTTTGATCAAGGATTTGGAAAGGGTCAGTTGCACATGTGACACCAATCCACTATGGAATAGGTAACTTGTTAAGTGTTTTCATGATGCTTTTAGTTTTCTTTCATCATTTTTTGCATTTTGAAGCATTTACAAGGTATTTCATAGGGGCATTTTGATGGATTTGTGAAATACTAACCCCCACATGAAGTTTAGTGTTTGCAGATTTTAATGGATGCCTACACATACCATCTATAATCATTGGTTCATTAATATTTAACAATTATTAATTTGAATGGAGAGATTTAGTTGCACTTGTATCTTCTGTGAATCAAACCTAATAATTTAATATAATATATTTTATTTTTTAATATATATATATAATAACAACTTGTAATAAATAATCATTTTAATATATAACATTATTTTCATTAATTAAGTAGGGTTAGGGCCCTAATCCCTTACAAAAAGTAACAAATTTGTCTAGAAAAAACAAGTGGACTAGAATAGCAGAGAACTAAAGAAACAACAAGAGAAATTAGCACAACGTCTCCTTACCCCAAGAAACAAAGAACAAACATCAACCAAGCATCATGGGGATAGTGCAAGCACCCTTATCCATGTACCAATATAGTATTTTAAAAACCATAATATCATTAACCCAAAGACTATCAAAAGGAAGAAAAGACCAATCATGAGTTCCAAGATAGCACATAACCATAATAACAGAGATTAAAAATATATAGTAAAAGTTTGGGCTTAGAAAACCAATATCAGTCTTAAAAACTACATTAAGGAAACCAAAATGAATAGTCAACCAAAGATGTAAGCCAATATTTTTCCTTGGCCTCAAATTTTTTTTTGATGTAGGTTTGGTAGTTCCCCAAGCTTTTCTTGGCTATTTTATTTTCTTCGTATCAAAGACTAGTGGCTTGAGCTATGAGTTTTTCATCTACTATAAAATGAAGCCCTCCCATATTTACCTCTTCATCACTCCATGTATTAAAAAAAATGTAACTAAGCTCTTCACGGTAACCCTCCATTTCTTCAAAGAATGAAGTGAGTCGCACATGTTCAAAGAGACCCCAAAGCTCTACATTATGTCTTAGATAATCACAATTTCTTGGCTCACATTGCAACATGTTATATCTAAATTTTAATTATTTGCAAATTACATATTATATTTATTTTCTTTATAACATTTATTAAATATATTATTTATTTAAATGTTAGTGATTAAAATTAGGTTTATAGTTATGGATAGAAACCAATTTTTTTCCTTCATTAAGGCATTTTGCTTAAAATGGTCTAAATCTTGTTAAAATGATGTCAAAAGTTAGTTTTTGGGAAAATAAAGTATGGGGTTTTGGTCAGTGTGATGTCTATAAGATATTGACAAAATTTGAAAAAAGTGGAAATTAGGTTTCTAGATCGCTATTTTTAGGTCAAAAACCCTAAAAAATTGAAACTTGTCAGAATTGGTTGAAATTAATTTTGATTGGTTTATTTCACATCACAATCACAATGGTGAAGTCAGTTTCAGTTAAAAGTTAGTTTCAACCTGGTGGGTAGTTTTCACTTTTTCAGTAGAAAAGTTAGGACCTCTGAGGTCATCAATGGTAGTTGGCCAGTACCAAGTGTCTAAATCTAAGCCTGAAACTCAACATAGAAGATTCTATGAGGAAAGATAGTGAAAAAGATGCTTCATGATGGAAGGGATTTTCAAATAGCAAAAGATGGAAAAAATATTCTAAGTGTGGAAACACTACACTTTGCTACGTGGGAGATGCTTGCACAATCCAACTTTGCAGTGTTAGTACATGCAAAAATGGTGAAATAAAGTCACGCTCATGCATCAGCATCAATAGTGCTTCTACGTGGTCAACTCAACTAGCAATACGGTGTTTGCCAAGCGGGAAATGGAGAAAATCATCAGTTCTAGAGAAAATTTGTGCCCTTGCAAGCTAGGGGTGCCCTTCAATTTGAAGGCTCGTATTTAGTTACTTCTATTTGCAAATACATTCATTCTCTTTGGAATTTTGTCACCTTTCTGACAAGCTATCAAGTGAAACCATTGGGTTAGCAAAACTCCTGCAATTGGAGATAGAAGCAGAAGGTATGGAGAGTTTACATATCACAGACAATCAAATTTGTAGTTTCTATGCCCCTGTAGCCCAGGGGCGCCCTTGAATTAGACTTGTTAGATGATGGAATTTGCAAATTTTGTTTCTTGGGGATCTCTTTTGATTTAGCCCAACTCTGTGATGCATTCGTTCACAAGTACGTAAGATATGATGAGTGATTGTGACAATTGTTCCAACGACCACATAAAACAGAGGGAAAATAAAAGTGAAAATATCAAAATGTACCTCTATAGGCCAAAGGCACCCAACCTTTTGGTCAGCTAGATGAGGTTTTCAATAGTTGTCATCTTCACGAGATCTATGCAGAATCCTCCTAGCTATTCAGTGAATCCAACCACCAGCCCTCAAGATCAATCAAATGTTCGTAGATGAAGACTTAGCGTAAAATGACGAAGGATGCAAATAGGAAGAAAAATGGCTAAGTATGGAATTTACACCCTTAGAAAATGTGCCATTTTACTCGAGGTCTTAGAAGGAGTTTTCAAGCTTCGTCGCTTCCAAGAACATCTCTTCCAAATTGTTCCATCTCCATGATGAGATCAACAACATGCATATCAGAGCAATCTAGCTCCTAATAGTGAGGGTGAAAGTGGAGCATTTCGTGAAAGTTGCAAATGACAAAATCATTATAAAAAGTGTAATTGCGCTCCTGCAAGCTAGGGGCACCCTTACATTTGAGCCCACCTTAATTCAACTTTCAAACGTCATATATATAGTCATTCTTTGTGGAATTCTTCCAGCTATGCAATGGATCCAACATCTAGTCGATGAGAGTCATCATTCACTGGCAGCAATAGATTGAAGCATAGAGAGGCAAATTAGGAAAATGGTTGTCTGGTGTCATATGCCCCCTTTTGGGAAAAGGCACCCTAGTTTTTGAGGCATCGGACTCAGTTTTTAGCTTTTGTAGCTCCCAACATGTCATCAGACTTGTTCTAGCTACGTAGTGGATGTGTCAACTCAGCTCTAGGGTCAATCAAGCATCTAGAAATCAAAGTTCAATAGAGGTTGTTGTGACATTTTCAAGCAGCTAAAAAATAAGAAGTTAGCTAAAAAACTCAACTTTTGAAGGAGGGCAGCTAGAAAGTCAAAGTTTGACTTTTTGGAATCAGGAAGAATATTCTAGCCAACCTAGAAAGGTGGAACTCAATTAACTGATTAAAAAATATTAAATTCTTTAATTCCAAGCATCAATTTTCGCTTGCAAAGAGGCCAATTTAATTTTGCATGTTTTGCATGTTAAGTTAAATTGAACTATAAAGAGGTCGTGCCTAATTTAGGGCTTAATTTTCATGCAGTTTAATGAAGTATGGTCCAATGGGAAAATTTCATGCTAGATTTAGGATTATCTCCTAAATGTAACACCTAAGATCTTCAAAATTCTTTATATATGCATAGAGGCATCTATTATTCTAAGAACAAGTTGAGTGCAAACAGGTTTTCTCTCGTACAAACAAAGATTTGAAGGAACCACATGTGTTATTTTTCAGAGTTCTTCATATATACAACTTCAAATTGTTCACCAGACTTCATTCAAGGATAGGTAGAGGTAGATTATAACTTCTATTTGTCTCTCTCTTATTTCGACTAGATAATTCCAACATAATTGATGAAAAAGGCCAATGAATTTTGGGGAAACATTCTAATCTAAATGTCCAAAATAAAAAATGCTTGTCTTTTCATCTTCAAGGAGATGAATCGATGATCAAAGAAGAAAGGTGCCAAATAGTAAATAATGAAGAAAAGAAAAATTCGGTGAAAATGAAGAGAACAACAGTGAATGGGGAAGCATAGCACGCCAAAACCCACTGCAGGCGTTGAAGTGAGAAGAGGAACCTATATGGTGGAGAAAAAAAAGGCAGAACAGAGAATGTGAAAGGCACAACTGTGAAGAATGAGTGTGTAGTAGGGGAGTAAAGCATGATGCATGTTTGTGAGTAGATGGTGTGCATCATCCAGATAAAATAGAGGAATTGCTTAAGGCTTTGTTTTATTTTTGACCCAGTGGTGAAGTGGTCAATTTGATAGAGACATCAACTTGAGCATAGGGTAACAACTTGGTGAGAAGGTCGAACATGAGAGGAGCCTTCCTTTATAATTCCTTTGTAAACATTATGTTGTAGAAATATATATATGTATGTGGTGTGGATTTAATCAATAAAACAAAAATTTTGTGTTGCAATATAAAATTTGTTTGGATAGCAAAAACTCCTTTCCATGGAAATGTGAAATTGGTTGAAAGTTGAAATTGTCTTTTGTGAATTGGGTCAAATTGGGTGGTTGTTGTTGTTGTCTTGCATCAATTAGGAGGTTGTCCTATAAAATGACATGATATTATCAAGTATTTGCAACATATTTACTATTATACTCTTCTATTGTGAAAGTTATTTCATTATAGAGAGGGATATATTTGCAAGTTGGAGAGCTGTAATATAACAAGAGTACTTTAAACTACCTATGTTAAGGTGTATTTTGGAGTAATTTTCCATGTCTAGATTAGGTGGTGGAGTTTAGTTAAGAGTGTCGTTATTTGCACATCTTGGGTGTGTTTTTATAGGGGAATATGCTATTTAATTTTAAACAAGAGTATTTATATCATTTTTGTTGATTATTCCCCAAAAATGTTGTGGAAACCTTACACTTTCACGTGTGTAATACAATTAGTTTTGAGAGTCTTGTAATTTTATAATATTGTCATGGGACGGTGCTTGTAATAGTATGGGATTGTCATAATATATATTTTTATGAGATTTTCATGCATGAGAAAGATTCTTATAGATGGTAATTGAATTCACTCAAATTGTTAATGAATGCATAGCTAAGATCATTGATTTTTAAGATTGTTGATTCTCCTCATAGATAAGTTGTTACCTTCATCCTTGTAAGTGTTAAAAGTGTTTCAACTTGTTGTTTTAATGTGTGAGAGTTAGGATTTCAAGATATTGGTCACCATTCATTTGGTTTCCCAACCTTACTTATATTATAAGACATAAAACAATTTGATTTTATACAAAATTGCATCATTCATCAATATATCAAAGTACTCTCTTCAAACAAACATAAAACCAAATGAAAAATAAAATAAATATACAATTTTTACTATAACAATTATACACACCAATAAAAATTAAAATTATAAAATACAGTCTAATGAAAAAAAAAAGTGTAGGTCTATGCACTTTTCACCATAGATATCAAGTTTTTAAATTAGACTTCTGCTCTTTGAAATTTATAAAGAAACACATTTGGTATGTTTTCAAATTTTAAATCATGTTTTAAATTAACATTTTTTCAATCGTCAGGAAATAATCATGCTCAAACTAAGTTGTAATAATTTTTTTTTAAAAAAAAACATTATATTTATATTTTTTATTCTTTGAATATTTGACATTCATTTTTGGTAAGTGTTGTGTGGTCTCACAACATGCCCCAAGACTGAAATACTTGGGGACCCAAGTGAAAAAATAAGTCTTATGGTACAAGCTAGCAAATTGAAGGATCACCGAAAATGAAAAAGCAAAGAGAAATCTTTAATAAAAAAGTACTTCGTAATGTAAGTGTTTCGGGTATCGGGTACTAGAAACGTTTGAAAAGGAAAAAGGTAATATGAGTTTGAATGGAAGGATCCAGACCAATGTTTGTACTCTGGTAAGATGGAAATCTGGTGGAACCGAAGTCTAGGAAAGTTTGTGGGTAAAGCTGAATACTAGGTACCAAGTTGCAATGTGAAATGAAATTTTAAAAATTTGATATTATCTAACGATTTTGGTAATCCGATATATATGCGAGGATTTATGATATGCTAGAAAGTGTATTATTTATGAGACTTTTGTACTAACTATAGACACCGAAATCTGGTCTAAGCCTGTGACTTCAATATTTCTTCATAATTCGTATTTCCATGGTCATGATTAAATAATGTCAATTATTTAATTATTCTCTAAATTTCTTCATTTATTTATTAATTAATTAAATCTATTTATTTAGTTAATTCACTTTAACCTAAATTCGTCTATTAATTAAATAATCTTAATTATTTAATTAATTCACACTTTTCTTTATTATATCTGATTAATTAAATAAATGCTTTTTTATTTAATTATGGTACTAATTAACCTTATCCTTCTTGTCAAATAAGATAAATCCTTTATTTATTTAATTATTCATTTAATCCCTTCATCACTTAATTAAATAAATCTTATTTATTTAATTATTCTTCAAATATCAAATCTTGAATTAAATGAATTATTTAATTCATAAAAATCTATTTTAACCCATTCTTCTATATTTAGATAATTGTGTAGGTTATCTAAGTATTCACTTTGACTCAACTTGAGATCTATTTAAATTGGTTAGTTAACTCTTGATTTAATGTTTGAGTTGCTTTTGCGAGTAATCTATTTGTCATATCATTCAGTCATCTAGTTCTAACTCGTTAGCATGTACATGTGTATTAATTAAATATCTTTATTTAATTAATTAAATCTTGTGCATGCATTCAAACAGAGCGTTGCTTTAATTCTATCTTTATTTTTGGCATGCAAAGACTATTCTTTTTTTTCAAATACCAAACTCGAAGATTGAATCATTTATTTAATCTTTATTTCTATTTCTAGTTTTTATCACTCATGTCACTACTAACAGTTATCATAATGCATGTCTAATCTTTTGATCTCAACCATCCATTGATCTTTCAATCCTGGGCTATCATTCGAATGATCAATTTTCTATAAATTGATTTGTCTTTCATCATTTCAATCTCTCCCAAAATCTTGTGACTTTTAGAGCAATTATCTTAAACCTTCGATGTTTCATTATTATCACAATCCTTAGGCTATGCTTGCACACAAATACTAAAAATCTAAGGGAAAGTACACTACAAAAAATGAAATGGAGAAGGACAATAGAGGTTATCCATGGAGTTACATCGATCTTTGGTGAGATTGTTTTATTTTTTAGCTTGTTTCCTTTGTTCTTTGTTGTTTGACTTTAGATTGCATTTAGAGCTTGAATTGCATTATTATGTGCTTTTTGACCTTTCATTGTATTTCCTAGATGTTACATTTGGTGAACTTGACGTGAAGACACCATCTTCATGTATCCATAGACTTTTATTTGATTTTTGTAGGTTTTTGTACGGAATGACGCATCTGTTTGATGAAACAATGCAACTGACATTCAAAGACGCATCTGCTTGATGAAACGACACAATTGACATACTAGACCATATTTGATAACAAAAGTGATGCATTTGATGAAATCCTATACATCTGTTATTTTTCGAACTGCAACTGACTGGTAAAAATTTCACAATGCATCTAACAAAGAAAATGATGCATCCGACTAGTAAATTTCTAGGTTAAGATTTTCAATTTACAACTTTCTTTCATGTTTTTATTTTCACTAATATTCTATTTTTAGTGTGTGTCTTGAGTAGTTAACAAAGATTTTGTAGATCGATAGTCGAAGATCAATATCAAAACTACTAATGAATCTTTTTGCAGATAGCATGTCAAAGACCATAGTTAAATTTTTGAAACAGATTGTTTGGTAATGTAGCAAATCTTTCATTTGGATTAAAATTATCAAGTGTCTACTGTGTTTGGTGTGAAAGCACGCCCTGTGATTACCCTCACGATTCAGTATATTGAAGTATCCTCTCCCCTTGTGCATGTGTGCAATCCTGGGTGTAAGAGAAACAATTACTGACTCTAGAAATTGGGCCTATCCTGGTGGGAAAAAGTACTCACCTTAGGACGACTCAGACTGGTAGCACCCTGAACTCGAGGGACTTCCAGCTGGAATATAAAAGTGGATTCTTGGGGAAAGCTCAATGAATCATGCATATGGTTTTGACAAGATGGATTTGAAAGGGAACTCTCACTGCATGGATCATGCCCTATGAACGAAATGCCTGAATTAAACACCTTTTTTGTAGTGTCTAAAATCCCTCTATTTACTAGTACAGTAGGTCGGACCTGTGATGTCGTCTAACGTCTTTACGGTTCATTTGTAGAGATGAAAGTATGCCATGGGATTTTCATGGGTACTATAGCTTGGCTACCCTAAATGATGTTAATAAGCTGTGGAGGGGAGCCAGTGGGGTCAAGCTACTAGTCATCTGCCTTGAATAAACGTAGTTGGGGAAACCCAAGTGTAAATTTAGTAAATATTGTCCTACACAGCCTAGAATGTGCTTGTATGCTATCAAATTAAATGTTCTTTGAGTCCAAATCAAATTGAAAACACATTGTCTTATGATTGTCTTTGTTTGCCAAAACTTGATAATGAAATAGAGTCAATTTTATATCACAATTCACTAGAAAACTACAACTGTCAAATAGAGTCACAACTGTTCACCAAAAATTCATAATTGATCTTTAGAGTCACATTTTTTTAACTCTGACTTGCATCTCTCAGTATAGCTTGCATTTGTTTAATTTAGAGTCACATCTGTTTTAACCTAAGTCGTATCTGTCAGAAAAACTTGCATTTGTGTCATATTACACCGCATCTGATAACTTAGTTGCATCTATCATAGCCCCTATTACTGGAAATCCACAATTGATACCTTCTATGATGCATCTGACTAGGTGACCCATATCTACAGTCTGAAAGATGCATTTTACCCTATCACAAAAACAACCTTCTTTTACTAGTACAATCACTATTTAGAAAACCTGCATCTATTACAGTCTAAGTCACAATTTCCATTATGAGTCACATTTGTCAAAAACTACACCACAACTATTTGATACTAGATACTAAACTTCACCATAAATGTGCAACTGATTACCAAAAAATTGCAATTGTGAAACATAACCGCATTTGTGTGATTTTGTGACACATCTTCCTGAGTATTAGAAAACTAGAATTCACGGTCACAGTCTAGGTCATACCAGTCTTTGATCTGTCTTTTCACAGTAGTCCATGAACAAAAACCTAAACTGATTTGTTCAATTTTGCATCCTTTAGGTATCATTTAGTCATTACCATAGTCATCCTAATTCTGAGTTTTAGTTTCATCTTAGAGTACATATTACCTTTAGATCAAACTTTTAGGACAGTCACTTTTACAAACTTTAGAATAGGTCCACTTTCTACACTTTGGAAAAACCATAGCATCAACGAAATTTGTCATTGAATGTAGTCATTTCATCATATCTTTTTCTCCTATAGTGAGTCCTCCTAGCTCATTGGTCTAGTTAGGAAGCTCACCTTATCTTTGGTCCTTATCCGACATAGGTTCCTTGACATAACTAAATTGATGCCTTGGTTAGATTTTAGGTAGTTGGTAACCTCGTCTCAGGTTCACAAAAATGATTACCTTAGAAGCTTGCTTAGACTTTGCATATTCAGATACTGTCATCCTAGACTAGCGTCATCTTAGACATACCTTATTCAAACATAAAATACCAAAATAATAGTTGCACACATTCCTTATTTGCATCCATAAAATCCCAAAAACATAGACTAGAGTCATACTATCCATAGACGTAGTTTTGCATTCCTCACATATTGAGCTTATCTTACATGGTTGAAACTAGATCTAAGAGAAAAGAGAGATAAAAGATGTCTAACCCAAATGAATTCATCAATCTATTATCATCAAGACCTCACAAGAATTTATTAGGAAAAATTCACCACTAGAGACACTCGAGGACACATTAGAGCAAAAGATATAGAGGTTGTTGCACACGACCCTGAGTTTGCCTCTTTTGTAGATGAGTACCTAGCAAATGATCGTCAATGATACTTAGCCAAATTGCTAGCTGAAGGTGCTACCTTACCTATAGGATTTGATATCAGTACCCTACAAACTCAACCTACATAAGGGACAAACACAACGACTGCTAGTACCACTATACCTTAGGTAAATACAACCATATCATCTAGCATACCTACATAGAGCATGATAGTCCATATGTCTCCATTCAGTACATCTAGAATGACATCACTTGAGATTTAATTTCACTGTAGGGGCATCATCGTCCACTCCATTCGGTCCTCTTGTTGGGAACAAAAGATCTAAAACATCAGCTCCTACACCAAATGCCAGTGTCACCAGTACCATACCACAGACAACACTATAAGGTCTAGTGTTTATGTTTCTAGTACTATACTATAGACTACACAAACATGAGACATACCCTATATCCAATATGGTAATCAGAACCCATTCTCATAGATTCTAGGTCAAAACCCATAGATTCCAAGTCAAAACCCATTCTCATAGATTCCAAGTCAAAACCCATTTACACAGATTCTGAATCAGAATCCATTCTCGTAGATTCCAAGTCAAAATCCATTCACATAGATTCTAAATCAAAATCCATTCACCAACATTTTGAATCCAAATCCACTTTACATACCCATGTTTAACCAAAATCCATCAAACAATGCTGGATACCAAAACACGTACATAGATCCAAATAATCCAGCTAGCACATCGTTAACTCAAGTCGATGTCCTACGGACACGAATGCAGGAACTCCAAACACAAATGGATAATATGGTTGTGTAAACTTAAAAATCCTTTTCAGCAAAATATCTATGCCCTTTTCCCTTTGATAAATCATTGTACATGACCTCTTTCCCTCATGGGTATGTCATACCAAATCTTCCAAAGTACAATGGAAAACACAATCCTATAGAACACATAAGGGAATTTTCGACCATGTGAATTGATGTTGCCTATGACCCCACTTATCTTATGAGATTATTTCCAAGAAGTCTTGTAGGAATTGCACTCGAGTGGTTTTTCAGTCTAGACTATGGCAAAAATCATGGGGTGGACTGGCTAAGAAATTCATTGAACAATTCTCCTTCAACATAGACTATGAGATTAATATAGCAACCTTGTGTCACACAACACAAGACGAAGGAGAAACTTTCATCGCTTTCTTCCAGAGATGGAGGACTATAGCCAACCGATGTCCCATCAAGATACCTAGAAAACAAAAAGTCACTATGTTCCAAGAAAACCTCAATCCAAAATTGAGAAGTAACTTAAGGGTACATTGTTGCACATCCTTTACGGAACTAGTCCAAAAGGGCCTCATCATAGAAAAAGATCTCATTGAAAAAGGAGAACTTAAGACACAGACACCCAAAAAAATCCAACTGTGCAAAACACTCCCAATGACAGAAACAATTTTTTGTCTCGAAACAAAAACACTACCAATGATGGGGTAGTTGATGCTAAAACCTTACAAGCAAGACTGATCATTACACTGCGAGGACATAACACCTCTGCCAACATGCTTAACATTGTCAATCAACCTCCCAACATTGTCTAAAATACTTAACATCCACAACAACAATGGAGGTTTCAGAAACATGAGTTCATGCCCTTAGGGGAACCCATCGAGTCAGTATTCAAACAACTGTTGCAACAAAATCTTATACAGCTTCAATAGCCAAGACAATACAATCCAAGACAATTTAAACCAGTTTGGTGGGATGACAATGAATTCTGTGATTATCATAGAACTAAGGGACATAACCTACAAAATTTTCAGCAACTAAAAAATATCATACAAGATCTTGTAGAGAAGAGAATTATTGAAGTTAGCAGACAAAAACAACATTCATCAAACACTAATCACAAAGTCTTTTCGGATTCACTACATGACCATGGGAAAGGAAATGTCCCCAGTTCACGTAACAAGACTAATATGTCATCCAACTACGCTAATATTAAGCATGATTATAGTAGTGGAAAAATCATAAATCACCTTCGTGCCACCGATGAGAATATCAATACCATTACCATAAATACAACTCCTGAGTGTATTGTCAACACTCATCAGAGTAAGATCACTATCCAAGGTCCTCTATTGAAGCAAACACCATAGCCTTCCAAGTTGCAGTATAACATACTTGATCAATTGGGGAAGACCCCAGCCCAAATCTCCATCCCGGAATTGTTACGTATCTCCCCTGAGCATTGATTTGTCTTAGACAATGCTTTACAAAGCACCACTGTCCCTAATGATCTCGATGTCAATCATTTCCAGGAAATGGTAGGCTACTTGACCAATAATCATCATGCCACATTCTAAGAAGACAAATCATAACAACCCTTTACATCTTGAAGTCCTTGTTGACGATACCAAAGTTAGATGAGTTTTAGTAGAAAAAGGAGTAGGGTTAAATCTTTGCACTTTAAAATTGATTAAGGCACTAGGTTTCTCAGAAGCATACGTAGACACAACCAAAATTATTGTCATTAAGGCTTATGATGATGAGGAACAAAAATCAAAGGGGGTGGTGACACTTCCTATTAGAATTGGTCCTATAGTAATGGAGACAAAATTCCATGTCTTTGATCTCACCCTTCCATACAACCTTCTGCTAGGCAGACCCTGGATTCATGCCATGAAGGAAGTCCCTTCCACATATCACCAATGTCTCAAATTTCCTTACAATGACATTGAAATAACAATAGATGGTGACCCAGATCCATTCTAATATTACACCAATCTAAAAGAGATACCCCAATGTCAAGTGCCAATAAACTAAGAGGCTTCATCATCCAATTCATTTCACTATGTCAATCCATCCACTCTCACTAGAAAATCCATTTCACCATCATTTCCTTCCACTCCTAGGGTTGAGATCCAAGAAAAGGGTTGTGGAGAATATCACATAAAGACATCTTATTGTGTTAGCCATTTGATTCCTCCTAAATCATAAGGTTTACCTACAACAAATAGGAGATAGTTAGTGGTCACTATACACATCCCTCCCTCCACAACATTTGTAGAATGGGGAGAATTAAGTAAAGAAGCAATACATGTAGAAGATGTCACCTCCTGGTTGTATAGAGAAGACCTTGAAGAACCTCCCTCACTTGCTCACATTCCTACATATCAATATGCAAAAGGTTTTACAATCATGTAGAGCAAGGGATATAATGGACATAGTGTTTTAGGCTTACATCAAGATGGGAGGATTGAACCGATCCTTGTTTCTAAGTGGCCGAAAGGCTTAGGGCTTGGGTTTCAATTGATTCAAATTGGAATTCCTAGTACCACATCACCCTTAATCAAGGAAGTAAGTGCTTTAGAAGATATTGAGACATCTCACGAACCATTTGACCAACACTACTATGACTCCCCCAACTCAAACGAATACGACCTGGATTCACTATCCTCCACCTCTTCTATGGACCTTGATAAACTTTTTGGAGAACTTGACTTAATGTTCAAATCCATTGAATTCCTATCCACCTAAGAATATGATGAAAGAGGAATGGTTTAAACATTACTATTGGGAATCTCTTGATCGTACCTCTTAGAAACCTAATACATTTGTTTTAGATAACAAAACCTTAGCATTAGGCCCACCTCTCAATCCACCTAGATCTAAACCAAAAAGAAAAAAGGACTTGGTATACAACTTTTGTGACCATATGAACAACTCATTCCTTACCTTGACTTCTTTGAACTTTGACAACTTTGATGATGACATGCCATTAGTTTATCCCCAACTCATTGATTGGGACCAACAATTCACACCCATCTTAGACATTTTTTAGAACGACGAAGCAATTGTTGAGTTCCTGGGACAAAGAGAAGGCATACCTAGTGGTGATCACAAGGCTGGTTTTACCATTGACTTGGAAAAAAAAGCATATTTTGGGGAATCTATTCAACCCTCCAATCACAAAAATGAGAAAAAGAATACAAAAGATAAAAAAGACGAGTCTCTAAGTGAAAACCGAAAGGCGCCTCTAGATAGTGAAAAAAACAAAAATAAAGGACGCATCTGAAGGTGAAAATCTCTCTGAGGCACCTAAGGATGGAGGTTTGAAAATTCTCCCTATTACACAAGAAAATTCACCCATGCTAGTTGAAGAATCAGTGGAAGTCAACATAGGTACAAAAGAGAATCCCCAACTGGTATATTTTGTAGTATCATTGACAAAAGAAGAACAACCATAATTACACAACTTCTTTACACAAAGATAGATTAATTTTTCTTGGTCATATGTAGACATGCCTTGGTTAGATCCTGCACTTGTTCTACATCACTTTCCCTTACAACTAGGTGTAAAACCAGTGAAACAAAAATTGAGGAAAATACACCCACAGATTGCTTTACTAGTCAAGGCAGAACTCAAGAAACTATAAGATGTTGGTTTCATTAGATCAATCAACTATGTAGATTGGATTTCCAATCTTGTACTAGTCAATAAACCAATAGGGGGCATCCACATTTGCAAAAAATTTAGAGATATCAACAAAGCTTTCCCTAAGGATGACTTCCCTCTGCCCAACATTGACATGATAGTAGACATGACATCCGGATATGAGATGTTGTCCCTTATGGATGGATTTTTAGGGTATAATGAGATCAGAATTTCAACTAAAGACCAACCCAAAATAGATTTCACGTGTCCTTGGGGAATGTATTGCTAGAATGTTACGCCCTTCGAACTCAAGAACGCTAGAGCAACCTATTAGTGTGTCATGACCACTATTTTTCATGACCTTGTACACACTCTTATGGAGGATTATGTCGATGACCTTATTGCTAAATCAAAGACAAGAATAGATCATTTACAAGTTTTAGACAAGATATTTCAAAGGCTAGAAAATTATAAAGTGAGACTAAATCCCAAGAAATATGTGTTTGGAGTGAAATCAGGAAAGCTTTTAGGGTATATCATTTATAGACGAGGCATTGAAGTGGATCCGGCCAAGGCAAAAGAAATCATAGACATGCCTCCACCAACTAATCTTAGTTAGCTAAGGACATTACAAAGGAGACAACAATCCATCAAAAGATTTATAGTGTAGTTAGCAGATAAGACACATCCCTTTCAACATTTACTTAAGAAAGGGGTACCCTTTGCATGGACAGTTAGGTGCGAAGAGTATTTTCAACTGATCAAAGAATATCTACTCACACCACCAATTTTAATGCCACCTGTTGAAGGACAACCAATGATTCTTTATGTTTCAGCAACCCAATCATCACTAGGAGCATTGCTTGCACAGACTGACGATGAAGGTCATGAAAGGGAAGTCTACTATATCAATCAAAATTTGGTAGGTTATGAGCTCAACTAAAGTACCATTGAATGTGCTTGTCTTGTGGTAGTATTTTCTACTCAAAAATTGAGGCACTATATGCTAAAACATCACACAATGTTGATTGCCAAGATAGATCCTTTGAAATATCTTCTAAGAAAACCAACATTAACAAGGCGACTAGCCAAATGGGTTATGATACTTAGTGAGTATGATATCCATTACATAGAGAGAAAGGTTATTAAAGGACAAGTCATTGTTGATTAGTTAGCTGACACACCAATACAAGCAGATCACCCATTAGTTGTAGTCTTTCCTGATGATTTTATATTCATAGTTGACACAAACACAACATGAAAAATATACTTTGATGGCTCACATACAAACCACGGCTCAAGGGCTAGTGTATTTTTTATCACACAATATGGTGATTCCATCCCTAAGTCATTCAGGGTTGTATTCCCATGTACCAACAACATAGCATAGTATGAAGCTCTAGTGACAGGGTTATGCATGGTAGTCAAGTGGAAAATTAAGAACCTATAGATGGGTATGTGCAGGATCACCATGGAAAAACAGGTCGTTAAGTGGCAAAAAAATTAGAAAACTCAGCGTTAGGAAACTTGATGTAAAAAATTTGAATAAATTATCTATATTATTTAAAAAATATGTAAGAATAAAATCTATAGGAAATTGAATGTAGTTTCTAAACTACTAGGTTTGTTTAAAAAAAATTAAAATCTATTTGGTGAAAATTTGAAATTTCAATGTAGTAGTACTTAAATTTTAGGGAAAAAATAATAAGCAGGTGTCTGTCTGACCACCCTAAGCACAATAAAATGATAATATTTTTTTATAATATTTTAGATATAAATAGAGGACTCATGTCCTGATGTGATGCATATTTTTTTGTAATTTTTTTCTAAGTAAATAATAAATTATGATTTTTTTATTACAACTTTTAAAAAAATTTAAAAACTTGTATGTCTGACTGCCTTAACTTGGTCAAAAAATCATGAAATTCAATTTTTCTTTTTTTAATCCTGTAGTATGCAAATCATAGAATGTGATGCATGTTTTGGATTCAAAAAATGTGATACCGTTTGAAATCTATAGATTTTTTTCAATCAGTCTATCAATGAGGACTTTAGTCATAATTTGAATAGAAAATGAATAATAATTACTTATTAAATTCAAAGTAAATCATAATTTATATTGGTGGAAATCTAAGAATCTCTTCTAAAAACCCTTTTCATTTCATCAATTTTGGGTTAAAAAAAAGTTGTTAGCCACCATACCCATCATATTGCCACTTTTTGGCCCATCATGATCCTGCACATACCCAGATATATGGTGATTCTCAACTGGTTATCAGACAGGTAAATGATGATTATGAGACTAAGGATGAGAAGCTCGGTCCATACAAATGCATGGTAGATAGTTTTAAGGAGTACTTTGACAAGGTTGAATTTCATCAGATACCTCATGTTCTAAACAGGGTAGTAGACGCTATGGCTACTATTGCAGCACTTCTAGACATTCCTAGCAATGTGCCTAAGTTCAAGTTCTTGATAAAACAAATTTTGGTCCTGACCTATGATATCCTGGATTCTGAGATGGTATGTGACATTATTGGTCTTGATTCCCCATGGTACAATGAAATCTATGACTACCTCCATGCCGAAATCATACCCACTAGCCTTTCAAATAACCAACGTAGGAAATTCCTTCACAAGTTAGCCAAATACACCATCATCAGAGACACCCTATATAGATGCACCTTAGATAATACCCTACTAAGATGTCTTGATTATGATGAAGCATAAGAAACCTTGCATGGGGTGCATGAGGGTATATGTGCTTCCCATTCTAGTGGTCCTACCTTAGCTAAAAGGATTATGAGATTGGGTTACCATTGGCCTACCATGGAAAAAGACATATATTTTTGTAAAGAAATGTCCCCAATGTCAGGTACACGAAGACTTGATACATGCACCAGCACAGGAGCTTCGTCCCTTAACATCACCATGGCCCTTTGCCCAATGGGGACTTGACCTCATAGGTAAGATCCATCCCACATCATCCAATGGCCACAAGTTCATCATAACTGTCACTGAGTATTTTACGAAGTGGATTGACACTATTCCCATGAAATACATCACCGACCCACAAATCTCTAAGTTTATCCTAAACTATATCATATGTCGGTATGGTATCCCTTAGTCCATAATCATAGATAATGGTCGTCCATTCAAGAATCAATAAATCGGCCATATTTGTGAAGAATTCCATATTCAACATCATTTTTCCACCCCATACTACCCACAAGGTAATGACCAAGTAGAGGCATCTAACAAAACTATCATTAGAATCCTCAAAAAAACTGTCAATGATGATGGCCGCGATTGGAATTTATAGCTTAATCCTGCCTTATGGGCTTATTGCACAAGTATTCATACTCCCACTAGTGTGACTCCATATTTACTAGTATTTGGTTCTTAATCCATTCTACCTATTGAGGTCGAGATTCCTTCCCTAAGGGTATCCTTCAAAGGGCACATTGATGATGAAGAGTACAGAGTATCAAGACTACATGAGCTAGAATCCCTAGATGAGTGGTGGTAGAAGGCAGTAGACCTTCTCCAAGCATATCAAAATTTCCTTCGTCGTAGCTATAATAGGAAGGTCTTGAACAAAAACTTTGATATTGGTGACCTAGTCTTAATGGAGAACCCAAAGAATCAAGCAGAAAGAGAGAAACCAAGGAAATTTGAACCTAACTAGTTAGGACCTTATATTGTCATAGAAGCCTTTGGATTAGGAGAATATCAACTCTCTAGTCTTGAAGGAGAACCTTTGTCAGCACCAATCAATAGTCTTCATCTGAATAATTTCTACGCATAGCTTCTGAGAGTCTTTTCTTAATTAACAAAATACAAAAAAAATAAAAAAATCAAAAAAATTGTTACCTAGATGAAAACCTGGCATACGGGCATCTTGTTAATATCAAAAGAATCAGAAAACCAAAAAAAAATAGTAAAGAGAAATAATTTGTCCAATAGTGAAAACCACTTCGATGGCACTTTGGATAAGTACCATGGTGAAAACCTGGCAAACAGGCGCCATATGTAGTTGACTTTTCTCCTTTGTCTATTATCATTCTAATCTAACTTCCCTGTACATACTATCCATCAATGTACATAGTCCACATCCTTGTACATATCCCTTATCCATGTACATACTATTTATCCATGTACCTATCTTTCCCGTCCATTGCTTGTACATACCATTCATAATAAGTGGTAGTCTTTCCCATAACTTGGAATTATTGACATCAAGAGAAATTCATATCCCCCATTTTATACTATTCATAATCAATTGTTCTTATACTCGACTAGGGTAAACACTTGACGTATGTCATATTGGTTCTTACATTGGTTGTACTGAAGATGTCAAACCATAGAAAAATCCAAAAAAAATAAAATCACAAAATGTCCTAAGAAAATACAAAAACATAAAAAAAGAACTTCAAAAAGACAAAACAATCAAAATATGTCGAAAATCCAAAAACAGAGTCAGAGTTAGTCAGACTTGTCAATTTGTGTCATCATCAAACTACATTGCCTCTGTGACTGGACATAGGCAAGACCATCTACTGATGTTCCCTCGAGGTATTAGGTAATTCCTTTTCGGTTTGTTTGTATCAAATCATGATTCAATCCATTTGTCTCTAAGACAAGGTCATTGGTCATGTCAAACTACGAGGTCTCTATGTGTATAACATAGGTAAGGCCATCTATCAATGAGCCCCCGAGACCGCACTAGGTTAGTCCATTAGGGTTCGTCACATTCACTATCATACACATCTTTTATTTGTAGTCAGTCTTGTTAGTCAAAGTCAAGTCAAACTACGAGGTCTCTGCGTGTATAACATAGGCAAGGCCATCAATCAATGAGCCCCTGAGGCCGCACTAGGTTAGTCCTTTAGGGTTCGCTATCACACATAGTCAATTGTCAACACATCATAAAAAGTCCTGCATCAATCTAGTGAACAAGTCAGCAATGTCTCTAAGTCAAATCAAACAAATTTCCAAAGCAACAACCAAAACAGATCAACTAATGTCTACTACAAGATGTGTCCTTGGAAATAGACATCATCAAAACAATCAACCTGTGTCTTATTCAGGGTGAGTACTTCCTGAATACCGATATTAGCAAAACAATCTATGTCTTATACAAGATGAGTCCTTCCTGCATATTGACATTGTCAAACAATCAACATAGCCTTACACAGGTTATCACATCAATGGCATCAGACTCAATGTCTTATACGATACATGTCTTTCTGAAACCAGGCTTTGTCATGCCTTATACAGACAGTCATAAAATTGAATCCGGACTCAAAGTCTTATCCAGTATGTGTATCTCCTAAAACCAAGCTCTATCAGTCAATCTTTTTATCAATCAAAACAATCAAACAAATAGATCAAGTTTTGGAAAATATTTTCTTGGCTTTTTGACTTTATGGCTTATTTATCTTATCATTTCATTTGACTTTATGATGGGAATTATGTTACTATCTTTCTCAAGGAGGTCCCATGAAGGATTTAGAGAAGCAACGATGTATCACAATTCTATTTTCTTTGACTATTGTATGTTTACTATCTTTTCATTTTATGATTGGAATCCTATTACTAGCTTTCTCAAGAATTTCCCATGAAGGATTTAGAGAAGCAATGATGTATCTGAATTTTTTTTTCTTTGACTATTGTCTGACAACTATCTTTTAAATCTGATTTTGAGTCATGTTACTAGTTTCCTCAAGGATGTCCCATGAAGGATTTAGAGGAGTGATAGCATCTCATGACCTGTCTTTTATTTTGTTTGTTTTTTGTGGTTTGTCTTAACAAAAAGACTGGGGAATTTGTGCCCTTAGTATGAGTTAACGATAGTCCTTGTCTGTGACTGTGTGTTGTTAGAAAGTGGATGACCTTACACACCTTGATCTATGTCATATCATGGTTTTTTTCTCCATTTGTATTAGTCCCACCCAATGATGATAAAGTGCAATGCCTTTAGTGATACAACAAAACATCCAAGATTGCTAATACTAAATTCCATCTCATTTCTTTATTATTTATTAATCTTTCTTTCTGCACTAACAGTTTTTCTTTCTTGCATTATGATGGAGTCCTATGACACACACAAATATAAATCATTCTACATACACATTCATGTTAGAAATATCATTCACCAAATCATATATTATCAATCATACATACATCTTGCATTTGAAATATATAAACATATAGGCATTTATCATATCTAGGATATCATAACATAGTAGACATTCATCATCATAGATAACATATCATAAGAATTACATGTACATAACAAATGTAAACAAATGAATCACATTACATCCATCAAATGTATGGCATCACATGTAGAGAGCATTGTACATATAACATCATATCACATCTCATAATCATAAAGTACATACATCATCACATAGAATCAACATCACATCATAGGCTGCATAAATACATTATAAAGTAGATATGATTATCCATCACATAGGCATCTCATATAGAAATAACATGTATAAATAAATGACTGCATAATCAATAAATATCATGAGGATCACTACCAAAATCATATATATATATTGCTCAAAAGTGTCACATCAAAATGTCATAATGTATCAATAAACATGGAAGCCCACAGGCTATATGATCATAATACAATGTCTCAATACATATCAAGAAATGTCCCTATCCAGAACTGCCACTACTATCATGACTAGAGTGTGTGGATGAAAGATGTCGAGGTCCTGATGACCTATGACCTGAATGTGGCCTACCGTATGGACTAGATCTACGTGGTTGCTCAACATCCTATGTGCTCACTATCCTAGTATGAGTCCTGGTGTACGTCCCACACTGGGACCTACCACTGCGTGCCTGTGAGAAACTAGGAGCTCATCTCTCTAGAGGATCCTTTGCCTCATATAAATCTCTATAATAAGAATCCCTCTCACCATATTTGACTAGCTCTCAAGAAAATGCATTTGCTAGACCATTGCAAAGAGCTCTGATCTTTGAAAGTCTTTGTTTGATCTCTTGTCTCCAAGCTATCTTGATCCTTATCCATATAGGCTTTGTCCCTCTCCATCTGTAGTACATCTCGTTCAGACATCAAAACCATCATCTGCTCCTCCAAATATGCAAGCTAAACATGAAGTGTAGTAGTGCCAGGATCAACTATCCCTATATCATCTTGTCTTACCCTATCCAACCCATCATCATCATCCTCTAACTCCTCCAAAATCTTGTCCTAAACCTTGCGCTCCTGATCACCCGCCTCCTCATCATCATCCTGATATACACCAAGTAAACCAAGGGCATCAATCTCAACCTCCTCTCTACCTACCTCCTCCTCCACATGCTCCTCTGGAATATCATCCTGATCCAAATGCTCCTCTCCCTTGATCTCGACCTCCCCAATAGGAGTTGCCTCTCCCCCAACAAAAATATGTACCTCGTCCTCACCTCTACCAATATCTCCAATTTGTACATCGTCTCCCTCCCAAATGGGTGAAAAAGGTGGACCTCATGCCCTATGTCCATGTCTCCCTCTCCCACCACCCGGTCGACCACCTCCATGATCATCTCCATCATCACCCTAACCACTGCCACCTCTTCGACCTCTGCCTCTGCCATGCCTTCTGCGTGGTCATGTCCCTCGTCGCTCTATCAGTGCATCCTAATCTGGGTCTATAAGGGGAATCAGCCTGTGAACAACCCACCATTGATCATATGACTCAATGGTACCTAGATTTTCCAAACCATTTCTCCACCCCCACTGCACTAACTGTAATGCATCAATATCTACCTCAGTAGTGGCCACTGGTATCTCGGCACCCCACAATGGGATCTCTCGTGAACTTGGATTGTCCTCTAGGCTCATCCTGAACCTCTATGAACTGACATAGAACACGATCTAGAAAAAGTCTCTCTATAATATGCACATGTGAAACAATCTGCCCAATCAGATACTGTGTCTGACGGCAATATGGAAAATGATCATCCTCATCTGACCACCCTATACAACGCAAGTATGGTCTCCATGTGAATTGTACCATGGTATCAATAGCATGTCTGCAAAATCCAGTATCTCCAACATGGTGTTGAGTATTAGCCCCCACATAACAGAAGGCATAGGGTGCTCCAAATTGACTAATCAGGACTATTTCCAAAAACAATTTGAAATTTTTCAAAAATTGTCAATTCTCATGAGGGGGCATACCTTCACCTGTTTTACACTAGGGCATTACTGGGGCATATTTTTGATCAATTTTCTTTGACACAATGCCGAAATGACATTGTATCAAAGAAGGGCAAATGTAGAGACCGAAATCTGGTCTAAGCCTGCGACTTCAATATTTCTTCATAATTCGTATTTCCATGGCCATGATTAAATAATGTCAATTATTTAATTATTCTCTAAAATTCTTCATTTCTTTATTAATTCAATAAATCTATTTATTTAGTTAATTCACTTTAACCTAAATTCATATATTAATTAAATAATCTTAATTATTTAATTAATTCACACTTTTCTTTATTCTATCTGATTAATTAAATAAACACTTTTTATTTAATTATGATACTAATTAACCTTATCCTTCTTGTCGAATTAAATAAATTCTTATTTGATTTCCCCTTTATCATATGTCAACTATAATTAAATAAATCCTTTATTTATTTAATTATTCATTTAATCCCTTCATCACTTAATTAAATAAATCTTATTTATTTAATTATTCTTGAAATATCAAATCTTGAATTAAATGAATTATTTAATTCATACAAATCTATTTTAACTTATTCTTCTATATTTAGATAATTGTGTAAGTTATCTAAGTATTCACTTTGACTCGACTCGAGATCTATTTGTCATATCATTCAGTCATCTAGTTCTAACTCGTTGGCATGTACATGTGTCTTAATTAAATATATTTATTTAATTAATTAAATCTTGTGCATGTGTTCGAACAGAGCGTTGCTTTAATTCTATCTTTATCTTTGTCATGCAAAGACTATTCTTTTGTTTTCGAATACCAAACTCAAAGATTAAATCATTTGTTTAATCTTTATTTCTATTTCTAGTTTTTATCACGCATGTCACTACTAACAGTTATCATAATGCATGTATAATCTTTTTATCTCAACTGTTTGTTGATCTTTCGATCCTGGCCTGCCATTCAAATGATCAATTTTCTATAAATTGATTTATCTTTCATCATTTCAATCTCTCTCGAAATCTTGTGACTTTTGGAGCAATTATCTTAAATCTTCGATGTTTCGTTATTATCACAATCCTTAGGCTATGCTTGCACACAAATATTGAAAATTTGAGGGCAAGTACACTACAAAAAATGAAATGGAGAAGGACAATAGAGGTTATCCATGGAGTTACATCGATCTTTGGTGATATTGTTTTATTTTTTAGCTTGTTTCCTTTGTTCTTTGTTGTTTGACTTTAGATTGCATTTAGAGCTTGAATTGCATTGTTTTGTGCTTTTTGACCTTTCATTGTATTTCCTAGATGTTACACTAACATTTGAATAATGGTTTTATTTACATGAGATGTTATAAATGTTTTATTTCTTTAAAAGGGATTTAATGTGTGAAATTTGTGATTGCAGGAGATATAGATTGTGATGCAAAGTTCAGGTATGGATGGTCAAGAAAACTTGAATTGTGGATAGAATTATATCCGAGTCGGTTCACTTATTCTTGGAGGTTATAATGCAAAGGGCTTTGGGTCCACTAGAATGTTGAACATCTCGGTCTTGCACATGTGGTGGAGACAAATTCCAATCTTCAGGAGAGCCCATTCCTGAGAGTAGCAAATCCATAGCCAAGTGATATGTGGGGGAAAAAATTCCACTTATTCATTATGAATGTATGGGAAGTCCCTACACACTATCCTGATTCGAAGTATCATCCTGGTGATAATTAAATATTAACACCCAAAGAGCTTCAATGTGTAATTGGAGTTGACTTCCATTGACTTTGATTGCAATTCTCCTATTCGTCACTACAACCTTTGTGCCTTGATGTGCTTGGTCCTTTTGATTTCCTCTCATGTATTTGTGTTATCCTATCTAAGCCTTGCGTTCCATAAAATGCCAGAGGATCCGCCTTTTATATTATAAGTTTAGAATTTGTGGATGTCGGAAGAGCATTTAAATTTTTTCAAGTTTTGTACTTTTTTCCTATTTTCTGAATCATTCTGGCATAAACCTTTGTATGCATGTAGACATTGATTAATATCATAGCCAATTATATAGCTACCTATCTCATGAATCTTTTGTAGCTGGTTTTGTTAGTTCAGTTGAACAAGCCTGTATGTTGTGTCATTTAAGGGTGCATATAGAACCTACTTAGTGTCCAGAAATGAAACCCCTCTCTTTAAAAGCTCGTATCATTTTATATGCAGCTGTGAAGCAATCTAGTGAAGTATAAAGCAGTTTGCTTTGTTTTAATTGATTCTTTGGGGCATGCATGGAGAATAACTAGGGGAAACTTTTAAGTTTTAGTATTTTTATGCTTTATTTTAGAGTAGATGTTTAAATTCTTGAAAATGTTCAAAAATTAAAATGAATGGAAGGAATTTTATTGAAAATATTTCAGTTTCTATGAAATTGTTGATTGCTTAATGCTAAATCTACTTAAGTGATAGAAAAGAATTTGTGATGTTCATGAAATATTATTGCAAATCTTTCGGTTTCATGATACTTGTCTTTATGATCCAATTGAAAATTTATTGCCTAAAATATTTAATTCTAAACAATCATGGTCCCTTTGAGATTAACAAAAATATCGTGCATCATACCCGAGAGTGACCCTAGTGCAATCATGACCTAGTTATCAAAGACTTGGGATTGGACTAAAGCCAATCTTTTCCTGTTAAACTAGAATCCCCCTTTATGTTGTCTTTGTTCCATATCTTTCAAGAAAGATAGGCTCTTTGTGGTCTTGTCTGTGAATAATTTATTCACCCTATTTGTTGTGAGTAAAAATGTCACCAACAGGAACTGGCACTAGAAGGAGGGTTATCTTTAAATGTTTTAGGCCTTATTCTTTTTTATTTGGAGGGATATAATTTGAATTATTAGTCTTGAGTTTGGTGGGAAGCTTGTAAAGTGAAATTGAGTGCAAGCTGGCTTTTCAGTATGGAAGTTGGAAAACTTTGGAAAATTTTAAACTAGAAATTATATCCTTTAAGTTTATTCACTTTTGGTAGGGTCACCGAGTGTAGAATTCACGATACAACTGATCATGGTGAACTCAAGTGTGAATTTTTTTAACTAGGGTAAGTTTGGCCATAAGTAAAGTAATTCCATTAATAGAAGAAGTTCTAACTACTAAAATAAAATAATTGTTAACAAGAAAAATGCTTAACCCTAGTGGAATTGGAAATACTAAAAAAATAATAGATACATCAAAACAGTTGGAAAACTGCAATTATTATAAAGAAGATCCTAACATTTTGTAGGGAAATAGGTGAGAATGTCAAGAATGAGAGGCATTACATCAAAAAAAAGGAAACGACATTGATGAATCATCATTACCCTTATATGTGGAAAACACAAGTAACGAGGAGTGGGAAAATTGAGCAGGAAACACGTGTATTTTTCTCCAAGTTGAAAATTCACAAACTATAAAAGGAAATTTTCCTGATTTTATACAAGATATAGAGTACCAAAATTTTACTTTTTCTCTCTCTGATAACAATATAAATAGAGATATATCTCGCTCTAACAAATGCAAAGTGAAGAAAGGACCAAAGACATGAAGATTTTAAGAGGAGGAGAAAATAAAGAAATGGACACAACCATTTATATGGAAATGGACCAGGTCTGGAGAAGGTAGAGTATGGTCACATCAGACGAAATGTGTGAAATTGATCTTTAATGAGGTTGTTTTCATACATATGAGCCAAGTCATTGGTAAGTACACTTTTGAATTTACGATTATTAAACACAAAAAATTTAAGATAATTCTTTGTTACAGTAGAACATTGGAAATTTTGTTAAATAAATTTAAAGATAAACTTGCTATAATTCATACCAAAATTGCATTAGAAATAGTCATAGAAATTGAAATAAGATGCTTTATTAGGGTTAATATTTTGTTATGCTAGAATTAGGGTAGTTAGGGTTAGTTTTTTTTTTGTAGGGTTCTATTTTGTGTTATTTTCTTTCTTCGTTTATGTTCTTTTCTTTTGTCTAGCCTTTGCATTAGCAAATTCTGCTTAAACCTACCTTACATATGAGAGTTAATTCAAACATTTATAAAACTGAATTGTGAAATGTAAAATGATAAAACCATGCACATTAAAACATGCTTTAAAATGTACCAAAAAAATTTATATATATACACGTGTATATCACGTGTATACATGAGATATCGAAAATCCTTGTTTCAAAAAAAGTAAAAAAAAGGAGTGAGCAAAGTTGCAGATGGTAGTAGTCATTCAGTCGATATGGGACACCTCTTCTATCAGGGCTAAATACCCTATATAGGTGAGTTTCCGATGAAATTCAAAGTTATGAATGTGGAGATCAGTAAGGAAAGGCCAAAGTGGAACCACTTCCCTGTGTTCCAGGAACCGAGGAATATCATCCATGGGGGGAATCCCAATGGTTGGGTGTGCAATAGATAAAATAATATCTAGAATCTCTAGATATTTAGGTCTCACTATCAAATTGGTTGTAGAGCGAACATCTTGAATACGTAGCCCAATATCTAGAAGTGACTCTACAAAGTGAGAAGCCATATCAAAATAGAAGCAAAAGTAGTGGCTGGATTCAACATACTTTTCCCCAAGGTCTAAGCACAAATTTGGCACAGTGAAATTGGAAGTCCTAATGAAGAAAACCTTTTCAAGCCTTTGTGGTGTGATGCTCCCTAAGAAAAAATTTTGGCGGCAAGAGTAGCTTAAGAAAATTGGAGTATCCATGGTTGAGAAGCAAATGCAAATGCATAGAGAAAAATTATAGAAATAAGACAAGAAAGCTAGAAAGAAAAAGTGTGAAGAATTCGAGAATAAATGAAAAATTTATAGAGAACCATGAGCAAGCCACGGTACATAGTTGCCTTGATTGTATTCTTGGAAATCATAAGCAAGGTGGTAGCTGGATAATTATCTTCAGAGCTTAAGTTTAAATCAAATTAATTCTTTTCACATAGTTGGTGATAAATTGCTACAAAGTTGAACAGTACGAAGATTGCGAATCAAGCAAGCTAAAGACTTTGAAGTTAATAGTGGTCATTTCATTTTTTTAAGAGTAGTATTAATTATGGAGGTGCTTATGTGTGCGGAATATAAAGGAAAATGAAACTGGTAGGGCAGTAGACATCATCACCTGAGTAAGTTGAGAGAATAACACGTGCGGAATAAGGCATGCGAATTTAATGAAGAATAATGTGATTGTGTTTCAAGGTAATAATGACATTTTTGATCCATTAATGAAGTGCAGTGCCATCAAATCGAAATTGCTAGCAGAATTTTTAGTAGTTTTTATAAAATTTAATCGGAAGGGTTGTAACTAATGTTTCTAAATTTAGATTTAAATTTGGGTATTAAATTTTTGGTTGCTAAATTTTAATTTATGCATATTTTGTAATATATAGTGAGTTACAGTTAGCTAGGATTTGGCATAAAGTAGTGAAATTTAGCTAGAAACACACACTTACAAGAAATTATTAAATGAGTTTTTGGGAAGTAGTGAATTGATGAAGGGATTTGTATTGAATGAAAAATCAAAAACTAACTGAACCATCAATTTTGGGATGTGTTATATGTGCTTCTCTTGCACTTTTAGGGCCTTTCACCTAAAAGGAGAGAGATAAAATACTAAAATTGATGTAGTTCACTCAAATAAAGGAGTTTAGGATAGAATTGAGGTTAAATGCATGATCTAAATGTAGCTAGATGATAAAATTGACTGATTATGAATGCAAAACTAATGAAATATGCAATGTTTGAAAACATAGTGAGGTATGCAAAAATGAACTAAAAATATAAACTAATGCAAAAAAAATTGAATGAGGTCTGACAGAGTGCACCTAGAAGTTGATTGATGATCTTGGAAGGTTCTGGAAATTGGCAGAAATCACTATAAATCACTAGTGTGACTCATTTGCCACTGATGACGAATCAGTCCTCCTATTGTCAAAAACACCTGAAACTGCTTTCCGACTGTTTGGAACTAGATTCTGACAAAATGAGCTTTTCCAGCCTATAGGTGGGACTCATTCACCACTGATGGAAAATCAATCCTCCTCAAAAAATCTACAAACTTAAGAGGCAATCCTATAGCTCCAAATCTACACTTATCTTCTTCGTAGGTTGATAGAGTCAAATATGCAGAAAACAAACTATAGGTTGTCTCCAAGCTTGAATTAGGGCTTAGTTGACTTGAAACACTTTGTTGACTTGTTTTCCACTTTTCAACACCTATTTTCTTGACAAATCTGCATACAAATTTTTTCAAACACACATGCAAAAAGGGAAAAATGGTTAAGGGTTACAGTATAGGGAATTTCCTTGGTCAAATCCCACTTTGGTAATCAAACCCTTGATAAATAAATGAAATGAAATAAGCAAGGAATGATGAATAAACAACATGCAAATGTCCTAAACTCGCCAAAACCTTGTTGAAATCTGAAGATATATCAATGGCTGCTCCAAGATGCTTGATGATTGCTTGATCAAATGATGATATGCTACTTAAGTGGATGAATGAGATTGAATGCAAGGATGAATGCTTGAATGAATTAGTGAATGAATTAGGTGTAAAATCAATAGAAAAACACTTATACCCTAATAACCCAGTAATATATCATCACAGGCTGACATAAGGTCTTTTTGAATAAAAACCCAAAAGAAAATTTGAATTATTTTGAATTTGGAGCCAAGAGGGACTCATTCACCACCCATGGCGAATGGTTCCCACCTTTGGCTTGTAAGTGGGTGTCAGGAATTTAGTTGCATTTAATCTTGTTTGTTGGGTTTACATTTCAAAATACACTTAATTAAGTCTTATGAGTGCATAAAGGGGTCAAATAAAGCATAAGAAAGGTGTAAATAGTGATAACAAGCCTAGAAAAGCATGAAATATTGTTACAATACTTTACAACACTTTGAAATAGGACTTGATAAGTGATAAAAAGGTGATTTTTAGATGAATTGTAATAATAAGAGTCTAGAAAAGTGTATATAAATGTGTTACAACACTTCACAACACCTTCACAAGATGTCATAATTTGAATATTTAGGACCTAATGTGAATGTTTAAGTTACATTGCAACATTAAATCAAATAAAAATAAGCCAAGAATCATAAGAGAAAGACCTAAATGACCATGAAAATGTCAATGATCCATTTTTCTATGGTATAGTTAGCCCCCACTTTAGTGAGAGAATGAACTTGCTTGAAACTCACACTAAAGTAGCCATTCATATCGAGAAGGATCCAATTGTACTTATGCTAGCAAGATGGAAAGACAATGATCAAGAGGGATGATCAAGCCCCCAGGATGAAGATCCCATGGGAAACTAAACATAAGAACAAAGGAACACAAGTGTGAAAGAGAATGAGAGAGAAAAGAGGAAAATGAAAAGTTGGATCAAGCTTAGATTGTTTTTTCAGCTAGTTGTGAATCAGATCTAGGTTGTTTTTCCGAAAAACAAGATGCATACTCACTCTGGGGTAATAGAACTCATGACGGTCCACTGGGTGAAAAGGACCAAAAGGTGAGAAACATACTCTCAGGTGGTATGTACTCACAAACGCAAAGGTGGCTATGGGGAAAGTTATGTCGTGGAATGGGCTTCCCACTCAACCATATCAAATTTATACCTCCTGATAACTTTAACAAGGTGCCACAAAAGAAAATGTCAGTCTGTGCTTCATGAGTCAAGCAAAGCTTCGTATGCTTAGAACTCATGAACAAAGAGGATGGTACCATAGAGATGCAAGCTACTTTATGCAAGGTGGCAAAGATGTAAAGTGTAAGAAAAAAATAAAAAAAATGCAAAAGATGTTCAAAGGAGTTTTGTTAAGTTCATGAGAGGTATATTACTTAGGGAAAATTGTGTCTAATGTCTCCAAGAGATGACCAATCAAAGAATAGAATATTCAAAACTTAGGGGATGTAGTGGGTCACATCAGGCCACTAAGAGGAATGTAATATGCTAAGATAGATCACACTTATGAAGGACATTACACCCAATATCATCCAGAAAGTGACAAACACATTGTATGAAGTGACAAGGTTGCACTAAGAACCAAGAATGCAAATGAATAATGGAAATGTATGCCCCCCCTTTAAAGGAATTGCTACACACCATTCTGTGATCAATTACTTTAAAGTAGCCAAGGGAAAATGAAAAAAGAAAACAAGACATGAGAGCCAACTTGGAAAGCCCCTATGCCAAGTCATATATTTCCAAGTAGGGCTGCATCATGTGAACAATAAAGATAACAAAAGAAAGGAGAGTTTCCCCCCAAAAAGGAACACACCAAACACATAAGGGATCTATGGATTTGTGGGCAGTATGTTCATTGCTGCAAATTTTTTCTTAAAGAGCTTGAAACTGTCATCATTCCCCAAAACACATAAAACTGGAAGAATGACACAATGAGAGTGAAAGAAAAAGAAAAATAAGTCCATTTTGGGTCAACATGGAAGAGACATTTTAGTCTCAACACTTTGCATCATCCCCAAAATGAAAACACAAGAAAAGACAAAGTAAAAAGAAAAGGGGTCTTTTGGGTCAACATCAAAGAGACATAGGACATCTCAATGCTTTGCGTCATCCCCAAAAGGAGAAATACAAAACAAAAGTGAAAAGGGAAGAGTAAAAATGTACAACATATAGAAGAATAGAGGTACAAATAGAGGAAGTGTACAAAGAGAGGGAACATCAAGCACACATTACAGGGGAACATGATACGCACATACAATCACACAAAAGAAAAAGGAAAATGTAAAAGGGGCTAGTAACACAAATGCGAGTTAACCATTAACTAAGTTATTGGCTTCTCAATTTCTAGTTTAATATAAGCGAAATAGGAATTAAATAGTGAAGAGACAGGGACAAACGCATTACTAAGATAAGGCTAACAATGTCTTGCCGTCACTGAATGTGAGGAAAGAATAAGCCAAGGTGGGTGATGGAAAAGGATCATGCAATAGTGAGAATAGAAAAATCTACAACTATGGCATGATGAAGGGATTTGGTTTAATGGATGATAAGATAGAAGTCGGTATTAGTGAAGTGATACTTGTTTAGTATGTCCATCAATGTCTAACATTCATCAGTTTTGTGTCTAAGAAGACAATGATATTTGCAATATGGTATGTTAGAATCTTTGGGATGGATGACCAACCTGTTTGAAGGTGGTAAGAGTATAAGGCCTCTATTTAAAAGCATTTGAAGTCTCCTTTCACATTCAGGTGGTGAATGGAGAGGAAATTTTCATTTCTTCAATTTGTAAGGCCGCTTGGGTTTGCTAGATTCACCTTTTTCATGGATTGAAGGAGGAAGAGGACCCATGGGGACCCTAGAATCCTTATAATTGGAATCAAGTAATGTTTGTTCATGTGGGAGGAGGACATTCAAGTCAAGAGGAGAATCAAAGATCATTGTGCCATCATCTTGAACTCTCCAATATTCAAAAGGAGGCTTATTGTCATGAGGAGTCCATATTGATATCCTAATCCTATTGTGTTTTCATCTGTTGGTATTTGTTCTAAAATTTGGTGGATGTTATGTTTAGTTGTTGTGTCGCAACCTTGTTTGCTTAAGATAGTAAAACCTTTTTCCATATGTTTTTTCAAGATTGATTGGTGTGGTTGTAAGTTTTTTATCATAAAATGGGTGAGGATGTGGTTGTGTAGAGGAACTAGGTCCACCTGTGGGATGGAAATTAGGTCCTTCATTCCTTTCAGGATGTAAATAACCAAACATGTCATGAGGTGAAATAGTAGGAACATCTTGTGACTTCATGGATGGGAAAAAGGTTGCATTGGTTTCAAGGTTATCAAGGCATGAATTTAAGAACTTGGTCATACTATCATCATCTTCTGCAATGATTTCAACAACACGAGGGGGACATTCATTTGGAGTTGAAGGAGCATGAGGAAGCTCAAGGTCATTGGGATCACAACCAAAGGAAAAATTGGACATGTCTACTAAGGATTTCAATGAGTTCCAAAACTTGTTAAAGGAAAAATCCATGATGATAATGAGTAAAAGTAAACTAATATGCAAGAAAGAGAAGAAAACAAAAATCTAGAAAGTATAACAGAAAGAAACAACATAAAACTTTAATGCAGAAAGATACCCAGAAAATGCCTAAAAATGCAATTCAAAATGTGGTGGACTGATTCACCCAAGGTGGCGAATGAGTCAAAGTATGGATTTTTTTATGTTTTTTCAAAAAAATTAAAATGATTTCAATGCTTTTTAGATGAAAAATAAAGATGCAAATGCATATTTTCAATTTTTTTAATGATTTGATATGCAAAAATGAAGTCTATATGAGTCTTTCACTAACACAATTTTAGAAACCCTAGAATGCAAAAACAAAAAAAAAACCTAATTGAATGTTGATGCAAAGGAAACCTAGGATGCAAGATGCAATTTAAATCAAAAAGATAATGTGTTCAAAATGCAGGTTCACCAAAATGAACCATCAATTTTGTGGTGTGTTCTATGTGCTCCTCTTTCACTCTTAGGTCTTTCACCTAAAAGGAGAGAGATAGAACACTAAAATTGATGTGGTTCACTCAAATAAAGGAATGTAAGATAGAATTGAGGTTAAATGCAATGATCTAAATGCAACTAGATGATGAAATTGACTGATTATGAATGCAAAACTAATTAAATATCCAATTTTTGAAAACATTGTGAGGTATGCAAAAATGAACAAAAAAATAAACTAATGCAAACAAAATTGAATGAGGTTTGATAGAGTGCACCTGGAAGTTGATTGTCAATCTTGGAAGGTTCTGGAAACTGGCAGAAAGCACTATAAATCACTAGTGGGACTCATTTTCCACTGATGGTGAATCTATCCTCCTCCAAAAATTTGTAAACTTAAGAGTTAATCCTATAGCTCCAGATCCGCACTTATCTCCTTTACGGGTTGACGGAGTCAAATATGAAGAAAACGGATTGTAGGTTTTCTCCAAGGTTGAATTAGGGTTTTGTTGACTTGAAACACTTTGTTGACTTGTTTTCCACTTTTCAACACCTATTTTCTTGACAAATTTGCATACAAAAGTCTTCAAACACACATGCAAAAAGGGGAAAATGGTTAAGGGTTAGCATATAGGGATTTTCCTTGGTCAAATCCCACTTTGGTAATCAAACCCTTGATAAAGAAATGAAATGAAAAAAGCAAGTAATGATGAATAAACAACATGCAAATGTCCTAAACTCACCAAAACCTTGTTAAAATTTGAAGATATATCAATGGCTGCTTCAAGATGCTTGATGATTGCTTGATCAAATGATGTTATGATGCTTAAGTGGATGAATGAGGTTGAATGCAAGGATGAATGCTTGAATGAATTTGTGAATGAGTTCGGTGTAAAATGAATAGAAAAACACTTATTTATACACACTTATGCCCTAATAACCTAATTATACATCATCACAGGCTGACATAAGGTGTTTTTGAATAAAAGCCTAAAATAAATTTGAATTATTTTTAATTTGGAGCCAAGAGGGACTCATTCGTTACCCATGGCGAATGGGTTCCACCTTGGGCTTGTAAGTGGGTGTTGGGAATTAAGTTGCATTTAATGTTGTTTTTTGGATTTACATTCAAAAATACACTTAATTAAGTGTTATGAGTGCATAAAGGGGTCAAATAAAGTATAAGAAAGGTGTAAATAGTGATAACAAGCCTAGAAAAGTGTGAAATATTGATACAAGACTTTACAACACTTTGAAATAGGACTTGATAAGTGATAAAAAGGTGATTTTTAGATGAATTGTAATGAGAAGAGTATAGAAAAGTATAGAAATGTGTTACAACATTTCACAACACCTTCACAAGATGTCATAATTTGAATATTTAGGACCTAATGTGAATTTTTAAGTTACATTGCAACATTAAATCAAAGCAAAATAATCCAAGCATCATAAGAGAAAGACCTAAATGACCATGAAAATGTCAATGATCCATTTTTCTATGGTATACTAACCTTCACTACCACTATAATTCCCAACCTAATAGCTAGGCTTCATTACTTGAAGTTGATAAAAAGAGCTATCATTTAAATATCAAAAGAGAAAAATGAGCTATCATTGCTATATCTAAAAAAAAAAAATCAATTCTTTAGGCTATCCAAATAACTCTACTGGGCTATAGACACCTGGCTAGTAGTAGAGCTATGCTTGAGGGGAATTATGGAGATAACCTTGTTAGGGCTATGGATGCTTGACTAGAAACAAGGCTCTATCCCTGGTTGGCTTCAGAGGATTACTATATTATGTAGTTTAATGTTAATGAACTAATTATTTTCATTGAGTTCAAAAAACTTGAATTAATCAGAGCACACATGGATGTTTTTGGTGGAGTTTTAATTTTTTATGTCAGAATCTAGGTAAAGGTAAAAGTTATTGTTTTAAAAATGTATAAATTTTAATTTACGACTAGTGATTTAATTTCCAATTTGGTTTCAAGTTTTTGTGTGGTTTCACAACACGCCCCAAGATTGAAAGACTTGGGGACCCAAGTGAGAAAATAACTCTTATGGAAGGAGCTACCAAATTGAAGGATCACTGAAAATGATAAAGCAAAGAGAAATCTTTAATAAAAAAATTCTTCGTAATGTAAGTGTTTCAGGTACCAGGTATCAGAAACGGTTGAAAAGGTGAAAGGTAATGTGAGTTTGAATGGAAGGCTACGGTTTGATGTTTGTGCTCTAGTCTAAGATGGAGTCTGGTAAGATGGAAGTCTGGTGGAACCGAAGTCTAAGAAAGTTTGTGGGTAAAGATGAATACCGGGTACGAGGTTGTGATGTGAAATGAAATTTTAAAATTTTGAGATTATCTAATGATTTTGGTAATCCGGTATATATGCGAGGATTTATGATATGCTAGAAAGTGTGTTATATATGAGATTTTTGTACTAACATTTGAATAATGGTTTTATTTACATGAGATGTTATAAAAAAAATTCTTTAAAATTGATTTAATGTGTAGAATTTGTGATTGCAAAAGATATAGATTACGATGCAAAGTTCAAGTATGGACGATCAGGAAAACTTGAATTGTGGATAGAATTATATCCGAGTTGGGTCGCTTATTCTTGGAGGTTATAATGCAGAGGGATTTAGGTCCACCGGAATGGTGAAGATCTCGGTATTGCACATACAGTGGAGACAAATGCCAATCTTTGGGAGAGCCCATTCCCGAGAGTAGTAGGTCTAGAGCCAAGCGATGTGTGGGGGCGAAAATTCCACTTATTCATTCTGAATGTATGTGAAGCCCCTACATACTATCCTAATTCAAAGTATCATCCTGGTGATAATTAAATATTAACACTTGAGGAGCTTCAACGCGTAATTGGAGTTGACTTCCATTGACTTTGATTGCAATTCTCCTATTGGTCACTATATTCCACGTGTCTTGATGTGATTGGTCCCTTGGATTTCCTCTCATGTATTTGTCTTATCCTATATGAGCCTTGTGTTATATAAAAGGCCAAAGGATCACCCTTTTTTATTTTAAGTTCAGAATTTATGGATGTTAGAAAAGCATAATTTTTTTCATGTTTTGTTCTTTTTTCCTATTTTCTTAATCATTCCAACATATAAATTTGTATGCACGTAGACATTGATTAATATCAAAGCCAATTAGATAGCTACCTATCTCATGAATCTTTTGTAGTTGGTTTTGTTAGTTCATTCGAACAAGACTATATGATGCACTGTTTAAGGGTGCATACAAAACCTGCTCGGTGTCCAGAAATGAAACCACTCTCTTTAAAAGCTCGCACCATTTTATATGTAGTTGTGAAGCAATCTAGTGAAGTATAAAGCAGTTTTCTTTGTTTTAATTGATTCTTTGGGGCATGCATGGAGAATAACTAGGAGAAAATTTTAATTTTCAGTAATTTTTATGTTTTATTTTAGAGTAGATGTTTAAATTCTTGAAAATGTTCAAAAATTAAAATTAATGGATAAAATTTTATTGAAAATCTTTTTTTTTCTATGAAATTTTTGAATGCTTAATGCTAGATCTCCTTAAGTGATAGCAAATAATTTTTGATGTTTATGAAATATTATTGCAACTCTTTAGATTTCATGATACTTGTCTTTATGATCCAATTGAAAATTCATTGCCTAAAATATTTAATTCTAAACAACTGTGGTTCCTTTAAGATTAACAACAATATCACATCATACCCGAGAGCAACCCTAATGCAATCATGGCCTAGTTATCAAAGACTTGGGATTGAACTAAACTCAATCTTTTCCTATTAAAGAAAAATCCCCCTTGAGGTTGTCTTTGTTCCATATCTTTCAAGAAAGATAGGCTCTTTATGGTCTTTTCTATGAAGAATTTATTCACCCTATTTGCTGTGAGTAAAATCATCATCAATAGTAAGCAAACAAGTGAACATGCATGTCACTTGACATGCAAATTTTGTGATTTTTTGATGGGATCAAAATTTAGTTAGACTTGCTATTTCATCTTGGTGTATTGGAATGGAGAAACATTTTGTGACCAAAATTCATTCAGACTTGTTATTTTGTCTTATTGTATATGAATTAAGAAACACTCTTTTAGCGATCAAGATGTGTTTTATAAGAGTTGTCTTATATATATATATATATATATATATATATATATATATATATATATATTGATGTGATCAAAATTTGATTGTACTCATTATTTTGTCTTGTTGAAATAGAATGGAGAAACATATTTTTCACTATCAAAATGAATTTTATATGATTATTTTTTCTTTTACATTTTTTGATGTGCTAAAAATTCAAGTAGACTTGTAATTTTATCTTGTTGTATTGGAATGGAAAAACACACTTTTCAATGATCAAAACACATTTTACAAGAGTAGTTTTTCTTCTGACATATATTAATGTGATCAAATTTAGTCAAACTTGTCAATTTGTCTTATTGTATTAAAATAGAGTCTAAACACACATTTTAGTGATCAAGATAAATTTTAAATATTTTTTTAATTGTTTCTTTAATTTTATTGATCAAGATTGAAATATAATACTAACAATTGCACTTGATGTGTAACAAGTAATATAATAGGTAGTTTCATTTAGTGTTGTATAAAACATTATTTGTTTGTGGTTAGAAAGAGTTACTTTTACATGTATTATTATATTGGATCACTAGTATTTATGTGATGGATTGGGTATGTTGTCTATGTACTTGAATTATCTATATGGATTCATGTATTGACTTAATAAACTATTGGATCATGTATTTATGATTGGCTGCATTAGTGCAAGTAATAATTGGATGTCTTATGTATCATGTATTGTGTTGAAAGTTAATGAAACATAAAATGGGCTAATCTTTGCATAAATTTCTTGTTGGTTTGGGTTGCTTGTTCTTGATAGTGTTTAAGACAATTTGGGGATGCAAAGCAGATGCAATTATAATTTGAAGTAATTAAGTGCAAGAATATAAATAAAAGTAATGATACCTAGATCTATAATTAAAGTAATGATCTAAATAAATGTTTTATAATCTATAACATATTAAGATCTAGAATTGAGAATCTTAACTTGATATTCACCTTGAGTTAATTATAGTGTTTTTCTCTATGTACTATTGAGTCTAGGGATCAAAATTGAGTATCCAATCATAATTTTTTTTACTTCACCTATGGAATTAATGTGGTAATTTTGGAATTAATGATACCAAGTTTTCATATTTCATATTGTAGAATGCATTATTTTTGGATTTGATTGTATTGAAAATTTTTAGCATCAACACTTTGGATCACACTCTGTCATCCATCATCAAGATGAAAGAGAGAAAGAGGAGAAGAAAATGGTTTATTGAAAACTTAGAAAAAATAAAAAGGAGAGAGGAGGGAGAAGAGAAGGTTACACATGGTTTGAGGAAAAGTTTTAAAATAAAGAAAATAATAAAAAAATATATATACATATAATATGAAAGAAATGAGAAATTTAATACTTAATGAACAAAATAAATTAAAATAATAATTCCAACCACCTATACTTGAAGAGAAGACAAAAAATTGCAAATATTATAAGGGATAACTAAATCTATAAAGATAGAGAATACCAAAATGCAAACTAAGATATTAAACACTAAGTGTAACAAAAATAGTTAGAAACTAAAAATAAATTAAAAAATAAGATATATATATATATATATATATATGTGTGTGTGTGTGTGTGTGTGTGTGTGTGTGTGTGTGTGTGTGTGTGTGTGGGGACATAAATGAAACTAAACAATAAATTATTATCCAATTGAGAAAACTATCCCTAAGTTTGAGACTAAAGAAATAATTAAAGAAAACTAATATTAGAATTCATAAACTAATAACTACAAATAAAAAATCTAAGCTCAATATGAAAATTGGAAATTAAAATAAATTAAGAAATTTCTATAGATTAATAAATAGAAAAAACAATTGATAAACACAAGAAGAAATAAATATATGCATATATGCATAAATAAGATAAGATTTGATTTTAAATATAAATATATAAATATATATATATAGAGAGAGAGAGAGAGAGAATTAGTATATGTTACCTCATGTCCCCATGCAACTTTTTAACTCTATTTTCTACTTAAATTTAAGTTGCGGGAGTGTTCTCATGCATACATTTTATTGTTGGGAAAGAATAATTTGGAATCTTTTCTTATTTTAATGGAGCAGCTACTATTTAGGAATTGAAAATAAGCTGTCAGAAAAAGGGGGCGCTGGAAATAAGCAACAACTGCATATTGTTAAAAATCCACGTGGCTCCACAAATTTCTTTCCTTCTTTTTTAAGATTTATTTTCTTTTTTCTTTTTCTGATTATTTTTTTTTACAAATTATTATTAATACTATTAATAAAAATTTAAGTTGGCTGCTAAAAAATAAGCAAAAAAATTAAGGATTCATGGGGCATCAACTCCAAAAATAACTCCTAAATAAGTTGAGTAGTGGCTACTAGCGAAAATAAGCTAAGCAACGGCATGGGGACATGAGGTTAGTAACTAATACTAGAAGAAGGCTTAATTAAGATATTGCTAAGTAGATGCAAAAAGTTAAACATAAAAAAACAAAAACACAAAAAACATAAAATAAGATATTTTTGAATACTCTTAAAAAGCTATTGGTAAACTTAATTATGCAAAAAATATAGAATATTTAAATATAAGATATTACAAAAATAGATCAATAAATTTATATGGAACTACTCTACAATAATAAAATATAAGATAGATACAAGATATTAAAAAAATGGATCTTAAACATAAGATATTAATATACAGATCTACTAAACATGAATATAATAATTGAAATAAAATAAAGAAAAGGAATGATGGAATGCTTAAAATTTCCAAATAAAGGAATTAACAATAATAGATAAATAGAAAAGTTATTAGCCGATAGGCTATTTTGTTTGGATTTTTTCCAAGATTTTCGTCAGCCTAATGGTGAATTGGATTTGTTGGCACCAGAGATCTCCTGACTTGCGGCAATTGCTCCGGGTTGTTTATTGGCCGTGATGGAGTTCCATGATGGAGTTGGTTGCCTCGATAAAGAAAGTTGAATGGTAAGTGTGACGCAGGAGGAAGTAAATGCAATATTCAATGTTGTAGTGTGGGAAAGTATACCCCGAAATGATATTCCCACAACATTGTAAATGAATTAGCAAGTTTACTAATTCCTACTTATTCACCATTTGCTTTCATTCCCTAACTTATGCCAAGCCATAGGTGGATGATAGTTATGGGCGCCTTACATATTCTACCTGCATCGTTGAGAGGAAGACAGATTTGTGCAGAAACTTGAGGTAAGTCACTTGCCCTAGTTTTACCGACAAACCCTAGGTTTATATGGTTTTCTAAATGCTTTCTTTTGAATTTGCAAACCGTAGATTCATATAGTATTGCGCATCAGGGTTTGAATCTATGTACAAATGGCAAAAATTCCGCGCGGTCTCAGAAGAAGCAGAGTAGGGAAGTTGTTTTTCTTTCTGCGTTCAGGGGTTCTTCTCTTTATGGCCCATGGGAGCTCATTGCTAATTTTTCTTTCACTACTTGGGTTTTATAATGGGTTAGTATTTGGGTAATTGCAGATCTCTGTGTTTGTGTGTGAATAGAGGAAGGAAGAATACCTAGTACCAAGCAGATTGTGCATAAGTCCACCAGAAGGAAGGCTCCCAGGAAGCAGCTTGCCACCAAGGTTAAATATTTTTCCTTCTTTCCGATTTAAGTTTACGGTTTCTTGATTGTTGTTAGGGTTCTGAATTTAGCGTATCTTGCTTTTGTTTTTTTGGTTTGTATGTATGCTTCTCGTAAGTCCGCACCTACAACAGGCAGAGTGAAGAAGCCACACAGATATCATCCCGGAACTGTTTCCCTTCAATATGTTTTATTATTTAGAAGATTTTTTTTTATATTTAGGGTTTGAAATGATAGGGCACATTTTGTTTTTGGGGTCTCTTCAATATGACATCGTCATCGAGACCTCACTGCCTCTCCCTTTCAAATTTCAATAACATTTCTGAGTGGCACAGATAATTTGACTTCACCGGTACTAGGAAGACCGATTAGTTTGCAGGGTGGTTAACTTCATTACGAAGGGATTTAGGAGAGTTGATTTATATCTTTTTTCATTGTAAGTAGCCTAAAATTGAATTCAATTGTGAAATACGCAGGGTACAATGTGGATAGAGATCATTTTCAGGGCGCTAATTTATACAATTTTTTGATTCCTCATATCGGAAGAAGAATCTGAGCAAGAGTGGAAGCTCGCAGTGGGCAACAGCTCATAAATTTCATTCATTATCATCTAATTATTAAATCAAATTTCATATTAGATTACTAGGTTTTGGATTGATTGTACGATGTTTTTGTTCATACCATTCTTATGAAGGTATTCCAGACCCTGCAGTAGCTATTTTGAATACATTCTAAAGACCTAATCAATAAATTAAAGGATTGTTAGATCATGAGTGTGCTATATTTTCTAAGTAATAAAATAACTATCAAAAAATAATTATCACCGGCTCTGTGAAAGAGGCAAATTTTCCAAGTAGAGAAGAAATAGATGCACCAGGAACAAACTCCAAAAAGGATATTCAAAGCTTTCTCTTCTCGAGCAGTTCCTAGATATCGCTGAGGAAAAAAGGAAGTGATACAAATAGTGGTAAAAAAAAAAGTACAGATTCAAGGAAAAACAAAAATATATTCAAATAGCAGGAAATGCATTCTTGGTGGATCATTATATTAGTAAGTTTGAACTTCATTTTGGACTTCTAAAAAGCACTATCCCTCTACAAATATATATTGCTACTTCTGAGGGCCTTGCACATTAACTTATTAAATCATGCTCTGTACTTCATGGAAAATAAAGACTTCAATTGAATCCTCCCACACATTTTCACATTAACTAATTAAATCATGCTCTGTACTTCATCGAAAATAAAGACTTCAATTGAATCCTCCCACACATTTTCACCTCATTCTGTGTAACTTCTCAATTTTAGTTTCCCTTGTAATAGCACAATATGTTGATATCCTTATCCACAATACTATGGTGTGGCTCCATGCAATATATATTTGCTCATTTTTATTTGTGTGTAATATGCACAATAAATTATATGTATTAGAGACATGATATTTCCACAGCATTGTAAATGAATTAGAAAGTTTACTAATTCCTGCTTATTCACCATTTGCTTCCATTTTTTAAGGAATCTACCCCAAAGTTTATGTAGTTTAGTGATCCAGACATCCTCATATCCAAAGTTTTTAGATACCCATTTTAGATACTTGGTGCAACATATATTGTTACGACAATAACATTTGCAATTAATCTCGGGAAGTATCCAGGTTTATTGGGAAACTTAATATACGATCTGCAGTGTTCTTTTTTATCTGGGTTTGTTTCGATACATATCCTACAAGCTATTTTAGAATGTTGGCATATGCATATGCCTCAAGTCCTAACTTCCTATGACTCAAAACTGGAATAAATATGTACCAGTAACTTCTATACTGAATGTAGCATCAACAACAACCGTTCCCTCATTCTGATATGATATCTTTGCTATTACTGAAATTATATAGTGCACATGGTAGGCCTTTACAGGACTTTACTTGTCAACCTAATAACTAAACTAGCATCATCCGTTCTACTAACTGTTTGGATTCTTAGGGTCAAACTAGTATAATGTATCTCCTTTTTTTTTTGCAAAGAACTATCAGTCATTGTCATTAGGAACTTTGTAGGAATCTTAGATGCAACAACTGATGGTAGTTGGAGACTGAGAAATTCAAAGGGCCAATAGGAGAAAAAATTCCTAATCTTGTAGAAACTAATGCACTCACATTTGATATCTCCTCATTACTTTTTGAATTTTCTATTTCTGATTTTTATTTTCCAATTAGAATTATTTGCCACAGCAATATCAAATGCTTTCAAAGAGTTGGATAATTATTTACTAATTTAGTTATGTTTGATTGGAAGGTTGAATTAGTACCAAAGGTACTGTTGTGTGGCTCCATGCAATATATATGTTCTCATTTTTATTTGTGAATAATATGCACAATACATTATATGTATTAGAGACATGATATTTCCACAACATTGTAAATGAATTAGCAAGTTTACTAATTCCTGCTTATTCACCATTTGCTTCCATTTTTTAAGGAATGTACCCCAAAGTTTCTATAGTTTAGTGATCTAGATATCCTCATATCCAAAGCTTTCAGATACCCATTTTAGATACTTGGTGCATGCTTTTTCTATTCAATGACTTCAATTCTAAAACTCATTAGGAAAATGCGGTCACAATAGTGATATTTAGCCCATCAAAATTGATAGTTGATGGGAATTCTAAATTGCAAAATATAGTTAATGTTTGCCAAAGTTCATTTGGGCAGGATATTCTTGACCTGGAAAAATAAAAAATTATTAAAACTAAATAAGTGCTCAATAATTTCTTTTCAATCTGCTTTATTATTATTAATAATCTATTATATTACTTGTGTAATTTTACAGTACAGTTCAAGCAGTTTCCACGCAAAAGGATGTTGGTATTCAACTCTTTATATGAATTGAAAGGGGTGTGAATTTAAGTCAATTAGAATTTTTTTCATAAATTAATAAGTAAAGGTTTTAAAATATTTCTAACAAGTTTATGAAAAAAAAATCTGTGCATGATTGAAAAAATTGCACACAGATTTTTCTCAAAAAATTTCTTTCCTCAAGATTTTTTCTACTTGTAAGACTTTTCTTGTAAAAATTAAACATCTATTTCAAATTTGTACAGATGGATAAATCCAAGTCAATAGTCATCCAGAAAACTTCAACTTACTGCAGTCTCTTTGCACAGTAGAAACAAAAAAACACCCAACAAGAGATTGGGGGTGGACAATAATGGCCAGCATGTCTGTATGGAGAAAGCTGATAAAATATGTAAAAGTGAAATAATTGTCTGGTTTGGACCGCCTTGATAACAACAATACAAGTGGAAGATAACTGTAATTTAAATATGGCATGTAAATTTGTAAGACCTTTACTCAAGGTCAACAAATGTCTATATCAATCCAGAATGTTGAATACGCGCTTAATAGTCATAGATTCAAAGACCACCTATTTTATTCACTATTTGAAATATTTCCCGCACCACACGTTAAGTTGTACCAACATTATAAGATCCAACATAGAAAAAAACAAAAAATCAAAGTGAAGAGAGGTAGTATGGAATCTCAACAAGGATTTACTTTGGATGGCTCCTCTGATCTCAAAGGCAGGCCTGTTCTTAGATCTAAAACTGGAAGATGGAAGGCTTGTACATTCCTTGTTGGTAATATTTGACTAACTGAAGAGACTAACTATAACCTTAATGGAAAAACAGATCTATGTGTTACAAAATATTTTTGTAATCATATTTTGGAAGCTTCTGTAATCAGATTTTAGAAACTTCTACAATGTCATAGCATGTTCAAAGTTTTCAGTTGTTTTGTAGAGCTCTGATTTTGCATTGTATCGAATTATGATATTGTTATCAAGATTCAATTGTGTAGTTTTTTAAGTCAAACTCATTGATTCATGGTATTTTGTTACAGTGTATGAAGTGCTTGAAAGAATGGCTTTCTATAGGATTAGGATTGCCTCCAATCTAATGACAATTGTTTTGTAGAGCTTTGAATTTATGTTGTGTTGAATTATGATATTGTTATCGAGATTCAACTATATATATATATATATATATATATATATATATATATATATATATAGATTTTGTTACAGTGTATGAAGTGCTTGAAAGAATGGCTTTCTATGGGATTGCTTCCAATCTAGTGATCTATTTGACAAGTAAACTGCATGAGGGTACTGTGACTTCCTCAAGGAATGTAACCAATTGGACCAGAGCAATTTGGATTACTCCTATTCTTGGGGCATATATTGTAGATACTCACTAGGGGCACTACTAGACATTTATCATATTATCATGTATTATATAATGGTATATAGCACATAAATCTCCCTAACCTTTTCTTAAAGATCTGAATGACATGATGTTGGTGATAGATATTTGATCTCTCTATGGTGGATTATTTTTATTCGTGATAATTATATCTAGATCTTGGTGAGAATATCTAGGAAGCAAGTAGATTTTCCTTAACTTTCCTCCACAAGTCTAGTGACACTAAGAGTTGTTTCGCTACAAAGATAGAATAAAATATTTTCTTTGTAACAATTTTTTTCTCAAATATCAATCAGGCTTTGAGTTTAGAGTGTAAATCTTTTTGTTTTCTTAAGTTGGGTATCTTTCCCAACGTTCTGATGTGTTCCAAGAGAGTTTGGATTGAAATGTTCTGAGTTTGTTACAACTAATTCAAGAACACATTTTTTTTTCTTTGTATGATATAGTTACAATTTATCAACTACATTTTTCAATGCAGGGAATGATAATTTTGACATTCGCAGTCTGATTGCCATCTCTAAGACCACCAGAATGCCCAGAGAATTCCAACTATTGTAAGAAAGCCTCCACACTTCAAATTGGGATTTATTATTTTGCATTGTATGTGCTTGCTCTAGGTACTAGCAGTACAAAACCCAATATATCCACCATTGGAGTTGACCAATTCGGTGAATTTGACCCAAAAGAGGGCTCATAAGGTCTCCTTTTTCAATTGGTGGATGTTCAACGCCCTTTTACGAATAGTGTTTGCACTGTAATACCCCTCATGTTGTTGTTTGTACTTGTTATTTTTCTATGGTTTTGTTTGATACTTTGAGACTTTGATAGTTACTATTTATTGGTTGGATTGGTGGATTGGATAGTTTAGACTACTTGACGACTATGCTACTTTATTTGATGACACGGATATTATGATATGACATTATGGTTACATTTGGTTTGGTGATGTTTAATTTGATTTCAGTAGTATATTGTGATGCAGTGCATTAGTAATCATTTTATGATGGTATGATGTGATCAGTTAGTTTAGCATTGCTATTTTATACTTGATGTTGTAATTGTAATTATAGCTTTGGTGAGGGGACAATGTAGCACCACTCGTTTGTGAGTGCCCTGCTATGCTAAAATTCCTTCTCACAAAGTCATGTTTTGATTATATATATACATGTTCACAACCTTGTTTGTATACAGGAATTGCAAGAATAGAGTCTCGATTCCACCTACTTCGGCAGAAAAGGGCGACCATCAATTTAACTCAATGGGCATGAAATTGAAACAAAGATGACAAGGAAGTCACCTCATCCCAAGTTTTCCAACCTATTTTATATTTAGTGGTATTGTGCGTCTTTGACCGTTGTCATTTTTGCATTGTATTATAGTTGTTTTGTGTGAGTGTACTTTGGATATTTATTTTACGTTGGTGTGTAGTATGGTGTCATTTAAATAATTAAATGATTTTAATAAATGTAATAATAGCATTGGAATAGTTATATTAAAATATGAAAAGTTTTAAATTATAAGCCATGTAATTTATTAAAAATAAATAAATAGAAAACTGTAAATTAAATTATTTAAAATTGGTATTTTGATAATTTAATAAAACTCGCATGTTGAGGATAATTAATGAAATAAATTAAATAAATAAATAAAATTGTGTGAATTGCAAGTAAAACTTGCAAAATCAAAATAAAAACAAAAAGTGTTGTTAAATAGAAGAAAAAAATCAAGAAAAGAAAGAAAAGAAGAAAATGACCAATGAATGTTGAGTTTTTACCTAAAAAGTTGGTAATGAAATAGAAAGCTTCTTTTAATTTTTATTTATGAAGTTTTTGAAAAGAAGAAGACATTATTTTATTTAATAAAAAATTTGAGAGATTTTCATTCACGGGAAGATGGACAGAAGCTTCAAGGAAAAAATATTGAGTTCTGGAATTTGGATCCTTTCTTGTTTTCTTTGTAGAATTTAGTTATTTTTTCATTGTTCTGGAAGAGGGGCTTTTTTGGATTAAAATTTTAGATTAGAGAATTTAGCAAGGAAATTTGGAGGAGAAGTTCTGAAGGAAGAAAGGGGAGCTCTTCAAAAAGCCTGGTTGGAATCAAGAAAAGCTTCAACAATTCTTTAGCAAACATACAAGTCTAGGTTCCATTCTCTTCTTTTGATTTCTCTAAATCAGTAAAAATAAATAATGTTATTCTATTAATGAAAAAAAATCTTATGGGGTTTTTGAAATCTTCTGGGTAGCAAACAAATGAAAAGAAAATTAATTGGGTCTCTGAAATTGTCTAGTGTGTTTATAATTTTGTTTAAGGGAAAATCATTCCCCTTGAGATAAATGGATTTAAATATTTTCTTTATTTTATAAGAAAAAAATTGTGTTTTCAATTCTACTGTATTATGCTCCTGGTAATATATATATATATATATATATATATATATATATTTGTTTTTGGAAATGTAATTTTCGAGGGCTGAACCTACGTCGGCAAGATCCATATTTCTTTTTGTTTGATAAAGAAATTTTAATTTAGGGGGTGGGCTGGGGTGGGGTGGGCTGGGAGTTGGGCGGGAACTGGGCCATACCCTCCCTCTCTACCTTGCATAGGTGGCAGTATTCCCACAATAGTCTGTGGATTGCTGTGCACAGTAGTCCTACAGACTGCCGCACGCAGCAGTCACGAGGACTGTTGTGTGTTGGCTACGACTAACCTTGGGCTGCGTTTAAAACTTTATTTGTTTATTTACTTTTATTTATTTATTTAGAATGTCTTATATATATATATATATATATTTGTATATGAGTACCGGTACGGTACGATACGTGCGCACAACATTTAATCAGTTTTGATTTTTTTTTTAAAGGTAAATAAAATAGTATACTTACATATATTTATATTATGTAATATATGGGTGATCACACAATAGTGGTTTACAATTTTTGGCCAAACTGGACACTAAAATTATTTTTTTAAACTAAATCTTCACATTCGGGCATCTACAGCAGCTAAACCGTGAATAATTTGAAGATAATGTAAACTAGAGTCTCATCACATTTTGTTTGTAGATTCTAAAAATATTTTTTTCAAAATTTTTGGAATCAGATTCCACTTCTTTTTCCATCTCCCACGAAAACTGGTTTTTTTCAAAAAACAACATTTTGAAAAGTGACGCACACCATATAACGCATAACTTTTTTTTATGAACATCAAAATTCTAATTCTTTCTAATTTATATTTGCAACTCCGATATCTAGTGCTTCCACTTGGTTGGATAGTTTTTTAGTAAATATTTTTTCTTTAATCAAGTGTCAAAGTCAAACCAATTACAATTCAGACATAGCGCGACCGTATAATGCATACCTTTTTTTGTATATATCGAAATTCAATTTTTTTTTCTATTGGATCAAGGACTTCAATATCTGGTGCATTCATTTTTTTTATTTATTTATTTTATAATCTGCTATTTTTCCACATGTGCATAGCATAGACCTTCATTTTCGATGAAAAACCTATGTTTAATAAAACTAAAATATCAAATATATAATAAAACCAAAACATATTAAAATTATATTCGTTGGATAGCTCGTTCTGAGGACTACCTGATTCCAGTTGGGTTTGTGAATATTCCTCCATTTTCATCCTCAAACCGAGATCCGAAGTGCCAAAATTCAAGTTTTTTTTTCTATCACAGGGGGATGAGGAATAAAGGGGGTTCGAGCTAACCACTAGGGGTTTGCTCGAACGCTGGTTCATTCAAACCCCCCTTCCATAAAGGGTTTTGATGGCTTTTTTGCCGGGAAAATATTAAGAGGGTTCAGCTGAATTTAGGTTCTACCAAACCCTTAATTGGTTTGGTTGAACCAATAGGTTCGTGCAAACCCCTAAAATCAATTTTTTTTTCCATGCATTCATTTTTTGTGAGTTTTTCTTCCTCACTTCAATTGTAAACCACTATTGTGGCTTCACCTATATATAAATATGAAATATAAATATAAGGAAATATTGAGTTTCTTTTATGTTTGAAAAATTATTAAATAGTCTGTTAGTTGTACTGGAATAAAATAAATATTTTAATGGAGTTATTATTAAAAGATTATTTTGAATTTATTTCATCGAAAGTGGATTTAGTTATATTGTGTAGTTGCGAATGTGATAAAATAAATTATGTTATTGAGAGTTGATTTTGTATTACCTATTGTGGATATTGTTATGTTACTTGCATTATAAAATCTTGTTAGATTTAGTTGGTTATTTCTACTTAACGTCATGTTATCATTTTGACTTGTTCGTTGTGGGAACCCAGTTTGGTTTAGGAACCCGTTTAGGGATATCATGCACCCTAGGCTTCTAGAGGCTTGATTTCATTGTTAATTGATAAACATCTCTTTTCAAGTTCTCTTGATGTAGCAAGTTATTTGGTATCATTATTTTGAAAGGGGTTGTACGGGATTTTGTTGAGACTCCGATTATGTGTTTTAGCAAGAAGGGTAATGCCTCACATGTCATTTGTTGAGATTTATGCCTTGTTATTTATGGTACAACCCTTGCTTTGATTTTGTTTTGGGGTCTCTAGGGAGAGTGACTCTTCGTGGGGGCCAATGCCTCAAAAGGAGGAAGGGCTCAGGATAACCCATGTAAGAGTTAGATTAACAAGTGAAAACCTTATAATAGAACTTCAGAGGATGCGTAGTAATAACATATTAAGATAACCTTGAATACCTCGTCTATCCATTAGGGCTATCACAGACTAATGGAAGACTGAGAAAGTTGTGGTTGGAAAAGTCGTTACCTCATCCTTAGGAGAGGTTAATGGCTTTGCATGAGTCATCCTATGGGCCCGATGCCTCAAGTAGGAGGAAGGGCTAGGATAACCATAGATGGGAGCCGACGCATCATGTTGGAGGAAGGGCCAAGATAATCCATGAAGGCTATGCAATGACACTCTCCACAAGTTGCCCTTATGCCTTGTTTTCTTGGTTGCCTCTAGAAGTGTGTTATGAATGTTGTTTTGGATTTACTTTGCAAGTGACTAATGGTTGTTGTCTTAGGTTTATTTATGATGTGTTTATGGCTTTGTGTTCATTATGAGTGAATCTTGGTTGTTGTCGTTTATGAACTATGTAATCTTTTGTTGTTACTATAATATTCTTTATTGGAGTTAGTCTTGTGGCCTTCTTAGTCATGTTACTTCCTTGTCACCTCTGAGCACAGGGGGTGGGTTTTTCTAAAATCCACATGGTTGGGTGGAATGTGCTTCACATCCATTGGGTTCCCCATCAACATTCATTCGTCACAGTATCTTTCAGATGGAGCTTATACCAGATATTCATCTTGTATTTCAGACAATCTTTGTATTATGTATTTTTCCCACATGTATGGGATGTTTTATTGTATTTCATATATTGTAGTCATGTAATGTATTAAAAAGAATGATGTATTGTAAATGTATCCTTGTAACCATTCATGATTTATGGGACTTATTATGGTTTGTATCATGTGATGTATTTATACTTATGCTTATGGATATATGTATGTAATCTTTTGTAAATGGTTATTGTAATGTTTATTATGGATGTAGGATTAGCTAAGTTAATTAGCCTTTTGTGTATCTTTCATTATGAGTTGGTTTTATGCGATGTGACCTCGCGTGCCCCAAAGGACTCAATGTTTATGATGTTAATGTGTAATGTAATTATGATTAATGGTTCATAGTATGTGTACTTTATTTATTTATTTTTTTAAATGTGTGCATTGTTTTTTCCTTTGGGGTTTGCATGATGGGCGTTACAACTTCGTATCAGAGTGAAGGTTTGCAAACGCTAGGGTCTCTAGGTAGTTATGTCCATTAGGAAACCTTTGTGTTTGACTCTTGAGCTCACTTGCACCTTTATCTTGTTGTACGGAAATATGCCTCGAGGTAGAGGACGTGGCCAAGGAAGAGGTCTTGGTGCTAGTCGTTGAGCAAACCGAAAAAGTCCTTCACCTCCTAGTTCCCATGGTTCTGAGCATGAGGAATGATAGAGTCTTCAAAGCAATCCATCAGGTAGTGGTTAGAACCCAGAATAGCCTGGTTTAGATGGACAGTTGTAGCACATTCTGGGAGAGATTCTTGATCGCTTGGGACCCAGGCCAGAGGAGGAGCAATGGGTTGAGAGAGAAAGGGAAATGGTCACCGAGGCAGAGGGAAATAACAACAAATCAAGATGCAGTGATAGCTAGTCATATGAGAGATTTGATGAGAGCACACCCACCTACATTCGATGGTTCTGAAGGAGGTCTAGAAGTGGAAACATGGTTAATTGATTTGGATCGATGCTTCGGGATGCACCCCTATGGTAGCAATACCAAAGCTCAGTGTGTAGTCATGCATTTGCAAAGTTTCGCATCCACTTGGCGGCGGCTAGAAGAGAAAAAGTTACATCCAGATATCAGCATGGTCACATAGGAGTTATTTCTTGACAGGTTCAGGGCTCGCTTCCTTTCAAATCATTGGAGGCAATGCAGGGCAAATGAGTTTCATGACCTTAAGCAGATGTCGATGTCCGTTGAATAGTATGAGCAATGATTCTATGAGTTGAAGTAGTATGCAGTGATCAGCCATGATGAAGGGATGTTAGTGCAACATTTTATTTGAGGCTTAAATGCCCGAATTAGTGGTGGGGTGCGTGTCTTCGAACCGAAGACGATGGAAATTGCGGTTGAAAAGGCTTGTTTGGTAGAGGAGAATTTTGCAATGGCATTGGGAGGACACACTGGAGTTCAGATCAGTAGTGCCCAACATCGGGTTTTGGTTCTAGAGTTGGATAGCCTCAAGTTGCGGGGTCCTCTAAAGGCCATCAAGCACCCATTAAGGGTGACCAACAACAACACCCCCAGTCGAAACTTGAGAACTCTCATTCTCAATAGGGTGGCAATTCTCAGTTTCATAGGGGTCAGAACTAGAACCGAGCTCGTCAGGAGCGTTTTGAGCAGCCTGCACCTAGTTTCCAATCAGCGCTGAGTCAAGGAAGCTTTCAGTAGTCAAATGCTCCATCCAAGGGCAGAGGATTTGGCTGAGGTACTGGTTGCTACTCATGTGGGAAGCAAGGGCATATCACTAGATTGTGTCCACAAAAGAGCACCTCTAGATTTAATGAGAGAACAACCACTTCTAAGCCGATGGTGGGTGATGCGGGCAAGTCACATCGAGCGTTTTCCATGGTTGACGATTGCCAGGATGGGCACCAGGGTGTGGGTGTAGAGACTTCCAGTAGAGGACGAGGAACTGACTTAGGAGCTCGTAGGTGAGCTCGATAGGGTCCGATGGTGACCTAACGTTGAGATCTTGGCGACATGGGAGGATGCCTCCTGTATTAAGGAATCTTATCCTTATCTATTTACTGGCTTCCAAGAGTAAGCCAAATTCATGGGGGGGAGGATGTAATACCCCTCATGTTGCTGTTTGGACTTGTTATTTTTCTATGGTTTTTCTTGATACTTTGAGACTTTGATAGTTACTGTTTATTGGTTGGATTGGTGGATTGGATAGTTTAGACTGCTTGATGACTATGCTACTTTATTTGATGACATGGATATTATGATATGACATTATGGTTACATTTGGTTTGGTGATGTTTAATTTGATTTCAGCAGTATATTGTGATGCAGTGGATTGGTAATCATTTTATGATGGTATGATGTGATCAGTTAGTTTAACAATGTTATTTTATATTTGATATTGTAAATGTAATTATAGCTTTGGTGAGGGGACAGTGTAGCACCACTCGTTCGCGAGTGCCCTGCTACGCTATAATTCCTTCGCATGATGTGATGTTTTGATTATATATACCTGTTGTACACAACCTTGTTTGTATGCAGGAATAGCAGGAACAGAGTCTCGATTCCACCTGCTTCGACAGGACAGGGAAACCATCAATTTAACCCAACGAGCATGAAGTTGAAATAGAGATGACAAGGAATTTGCGCCATCCCAAGTTTTCCAACCTGTTTTATGTTTAGTGGTATTGCGTCTTTGACCTTTGTTATTTTTGCATTGTATTATAGTTGTTTTGTGCGAGTGTACTTTGGATATTTATTTTACATTCGTGTGTAGTATGATATCATTTAAATAATTAAATGATTTTAATAAAGGTAATAATAGCATTGTAATAGTTATATTAAAATATGAAAAGTTTTAAATTCTAAGCCATGTAATTTATTAAAGATAAATAAATGGAAAGGTGTAAATTAAATTATTTAAAATTGGTATTTTGATAATTTAATAAAAATAGCATGTTGAGGATAATTAATGAAATAAATTAATTAAATAAATTAAATTGTGTGAATTGCAAGTAAAACTTGCAAAATCAAAATTAAAACAAAAGGTGTTGTTAAATAGAAAAAAAATAAGAAAATAAGAAAAGGACTAATGAATGTTGAGTTTTTTTCCTGAAAAGCTGGTAATGAAATAGAAAGCTTCTTTTAATTTTGATTTATGAAGCTTTCGAAAAGAAGAAGACATTCTTTTATTTAATAGAAAATTTGAGAGATTTTCATTCAGGGGAAGATGGACAGAAGCTTCAAGGAAAATATTGAGTTCTGGAATTTGGATCCTTTCTTGTTTTCTCTGTAGAATTTAGTTATTTTTTCATTGTTCTGGAAGAGGGGCTTTTCTGGATTAAAATTTTAGAATAGAGAATTTAGCAAGGAAATCTAGAGGAGAAGTTCTGAAGGAAGAAAGAGGAGCTCTTTGAAAAGGATGGTTGGAATTAAGAAAAGCTTAAGAAATTCTTCAACAAACGTATGACTCTAGGTTCCATTCTCTTCTTTTGATTTCTCTAAATCAGTAAAAATAAATAATCCTATTATGTTAATGAAAAGTAATCTTATGGGGTTTTTGAAATCTTCTGGGTAGCAAACAAATGAAAAGAAAATTAATTGGGTCTTTGAAATTGTCCAATGTGTTTATAATTTTGTTTAAGGGAAAATCATTCCCCTTGAGATAAATGGATTTAAATATTTTCTTTATTTTAAAAGAAAAAAAAAGTGTTTTCAATTCTACTATATTCTGCTCCTAGTAATATATATATATATATAATGTATAAATATATATATATATATATATATATATATATATATATATATATATATATATATATAATGTATAAATATATATATACCTATATATATAAATATTATATTTATTTTGAGAAATGTAATTTTCGGGGGCCGAGACTATGCGTCGGCGAGATCCATATTTCTTTTTGTTTGATAAAGAAATTTTAATTTATGGGGGGGATGGCTAGGCCGTACCCTCCCCCTCTACCTTGCATAGGTGGCAGTACTGCCATTGTAGTCCGTCGTTTACTGTGCGTAGCAGTCCTACGGACTATCACACACAATAGTCAGGAGGACTGCTTTGTGCTGGCTACGGCTGTCCTTGGGCTGCATTTAAAGCTTTATTTGTTTATTTAATTTTTATTTATTTATTTAGAATGTATTATATATATATATATATATATATATATATATATATATATATATATATATATATATATATATATATATATATATATATTTGTATATGATACAGATGCATACAATTAGTGCGCCCAACATTTAATCATTTTTATTTTTTTTTAAAAGGTAAATAAAATAGTATACTTATATATATAAAATATAAATGTAAGGAAATATTCAATTTTTTTTATGTTTGAAAAATTATTAAATAGTTTGTCAGTTGTAATGGAATAAAAGAAATCTTTTAATGGAGTTATTATTAAAGCATTATTTTGAATTTATTTCATCGAAAGTGGATTTAATTATATTGTGTAATTGCGAATGTGATAAAATAAATTATGTTATTGAGAGTTGATTTTGTATTACCTATTGTGGATATTGTTATGTTACTTGCATTATAGAATCTTGTTATATTGAGTTGGTTATTTCTCCTTAACGTCATGTTATGCTTTTGACTTGTTTGGTGTGGGAACCCAGTTTGGTTTAGGAACCCGTTTAGGGATATCGTGTACCCTAGGCTTCCAGAGGCTTGATTTCATTGTTAATTGATGTTCTCTTTTCAAGTGCTCTTGATGTGGTAAGTTATTTGGTATCATTATTTTGAAAGGGGTTGTATGGGATTTTGTCGAGACTCTGATTATGTGTTTTAGTGAAATGGGTAATGCCTCGCATGTTATTTGTTGAGATTTATGCCTTGTTCTTTATGGTACAACCCTTGCTTTGATTTTGTTTTGGGGTCTCTAGGGAGAGTGGCTCTTCGTGGGGGTCGACGCCTCAAAAGGAGGAAGGGCTCAAGATAACCCATGTAAGAGTTAGATTAACAAGTGAAAACCTAATAATAGAACTTAGGAGGATGGGTAGTAATAATATATTAAGATAATCTTGGATACCTCATTTATCTATTAGAGCTATCGCAAACTAATGGAAGATTGAGAAGGTCTTGGTTGGAAAAGTAGTTACCTCATCCTCATGAGAGGTTAACGGTTCTGCATGAGTCACCCTACGCCTCTAGTAGGAGGAAGGGCTAGGATAACCCATGAAGGCTATGCAATGAAACTCTCCACTAGTTTCCCTTATGCCTTTTTTTCTTGGTTGCCTCAGGAAGTGTGTTCTGAATGTTGTTTTGGATTTACTTTGCAAGTCGTTAATGGTTTTTGTCTTGGGTTTATTTATGATGTGTTTATGGCTTTGTGTTCATTATGAGTGAATCTTGGTTGTTGTCATTTATGATCTATGTAATCTTTTGTTGTTACTATGATATTCTTTATTGTAGTTAGTATTGTGGCATTTTTGGTCGTGTTACTTCCTTGTCACCTCTGAGCACGAGGGGTGGGTTTTTCTAAAACCCACATGGTCAGGTGGAATGTGCTCTACACCCATTGGATTCCCCATCAATATTCGTTCTTCACAGTATCTTTCAGATGGATCTTGTACCAGATATTCATCTTGTATTTTAGACAATCTTTGTATTATGTATTTATCCCACATGTATGGGAGGTTTTATTGTATTTCATATATTGTCATCATGTAATGTATTAAAAAGAGTGATGTATTGTAAATGTATCCTTGTAACCATTCATGATTTATGAGACTTATTATGGTTTGTATCATGTGATGTATTTATACTTATGTTTATGGATATATGTATGTAAACTTTTGTAAATGGTTATTGTAATGTTTATTATGGATGTAGGATTAGCTAAGTTAATTAGCCTTTTGTGTATCTTTTATTATGAGTTGGTTTTATGCGATGTGACCTCACGTGCCCCAAAGGAATTGATGTTTATGATGTTAATGTGTAATGTAATTATGATTAATGGTTCATAGTATGTGTACTTTGTATTTTTTTTTTAAATGTGTGCATTGTTTTGTCCTTTGGGGTTTGCACGAGGGGCATTTCACGCACATAAATTTCTCATATATATTCAAGACAATGTGGGATTTTCTATGGGATATGTGATCCCCACTACTGGATTGATATCTGCAATGTTCTTTTTATCTTGGTTTGTTTGGATACATATCCTACAAGCTATTCTAGATTGTTGGCATATGTATATGCCTCAAGTCCTAAGTTCCTATGACTCATAACTGGAATAAATATGTACCATTAACTTCTATACTAAATGTAGCATTGATAACAATAGTTTCCTCATTATGATATGACATCTTTGCTATTATTGAAATTATATAGTGCACATGGGAGGCCTTTACATGTACTTCACTTGTCAACCTAATAACTAAATTAGCATCATCCTATAAGGCCTACCATTTGATACACCCTTTTGATTGTCTTTTTATTCGATTATGTTGATAATCTATGTGGTTTAGACTATTTTGGGTAATCATTGACATTGGATTTTATGATTGTTTCCTATTATGATGCTTTTGAGGATTATGTGTATGTGATGTTTTTCTTATTGATATGTTCATGTTTATTTGATGATAATGGTAGGAATGGATAAATGGTTATGATACATGATTGATAAGATGTTAAAATTGAATTAGGTGAATATGAGACTCATTTATAATGCTATGAATTGATATGAATTGATAAGATATGTTGTTGCTAGATAAAGAGTAATTAAGGATGTGTAATTATTGATTTATGAATTGATTGTGTTATTTATAAATGTATAAAATTGTTGATTTAATTGTGGATTATCTTGCATTGGATATATTAACAAGTGGAAATTGAGTGTGCAGGTACACGCCCATGGCCAATGGGATTGGAGGTAACTGAGGGTACCCAATTTGTGTTAACCAAGTGAAACCCACTATGGTCCATTTAAACCACTGTGTTGTATTTCATTTTGTGATTAAAAGATTTAGTGTTGAATTTTGTGACTATGCTTTTAAAATGAATTAAAATTTTGATGAGGGTTTTGGGGCATTTTGGAAATTCTTTTATTATGTTTGAATTTCAATTTCTTTTTGAATGTTTAAAAAGGTTTAGTTAGTCCTTAGAATGGGTTAATTGACCCTAATTTAACCCCTAGGATGGTTACCTATGGGTTAGGGGTCAAATCAAGCCCATATCTTTTGAAAATTGCAAGTTGTGACCCTTCTTAATTAGCCATTAAGAAGGGTGACGGATTTTGGGGATGGGATTTGAGTGTAGGCTCCAAAATCTCATTATGAGATTTGAAAGTCTTGTTGAGTGTTAAACACTCTTTGACCTTTCACTTCCACAAGAGTTCTCACACATGTGTGAGAACTTGTGGGGAGGTGTGTCCATAGGAGCAAATAGGAGATTGACATGTGTCACTCTCTTCCAAGGGATTCCAACCTTGGACTCGTATTTCAAACCCTTGGGAAGCCAAATGAGGGGTTACTTTTCATGTGGGGAATTTTAGTTTTTGCTTGATTTTGAGGAAAAGAGGAAGGAGTTGGGGAGCTCTTCTTCAACTTGATATTTGGAAGCTTGCACAAAAAGGTTGGTTTCAAATCCTTCTTTTTGTTTTATACAATGACTATTTGAATGCTTATTATCCTTTTGAATGCTTGATTTTTTTGTATTGTATGTTATTTTTTTGGCGGGATGGGTGTTGGATTAGCTCCTCTTCAAGGAGGGTGAGCAATGCATGTGTGGGATAGAGAAAGGTAGCACCTTCTTGGGAGTTTTCTTATCAATTTGCAAAAATGGATAGGGTATGAGTACCCATTAAAATGTTGGGGTTGTGGATAGGATATGAGTACCCACAAAAATGGAGGCTTTGGATGGTTGGATTGGTGATATGTGGTATAAGGGTGTGGAGGAAGAAGGGAAATAAAACCCCATTATATATTATTGAATGGATATGAATAATTGTAAAAATCCCAAGATCGAGTGCACCTTGTCTCTCCCTTAAGAAATCCATGAGTGGAATTTCTATGTGTGTTTTTAAAGCCTTGGGAAAAAGGGCTTTGTATACATGTATTTTTCTTTGTTGGTTATTGTTTGTAAATTTTTTTGTGTTGTGTACTTGGTATCTTGGTTACCTCCTAGCTCGAGGGGTGGTTGGTTTTTCCAACCCAAGGTTGGAAGGTGAGCATTCCCTATTGGCCATGAAAGAAAGTTGCACTATGTGAATACTTGCAGGTTGAAAGAATTTTCCATGTTGGAGGAGTTGTTGTGATGCTTGTTCTATGTTTAAAGTTATTGTGAAAGCTAGATACGAGCAATGGAAAACAAGTTGCATGTTAAAGGAACACTATGAGTAAATCTGTAATGAAAATGCAATATCGAACAATTCTGTTTGGAAGTTGTAAAATTTATATCATTGTTGTACATTTCATTGAAACTATACTATGCAAATATTGTGGAGATTAAAGTTCTCATCTTTTCTAAACTATGCCAAGATAAAGCTTATAGATCGTTGTCTGAAAAAGAATAACTGCTTGTATGTATAAAATGTGAAAGGGAAGAAAAAAGAAGTAAATAAACCGTTATGTTCAAGATACTCTCTATTATTAGTAGAATTGAATATGTGCAACCTAGTGGTTAAAATGATACTCTATCTTAAACTAGTTGCTTGACTATTGTGAAAAATGGATAGACGTATTAGTTTTGTGAAATCTCTATGAAAATCTCTATTATTTCATATTTGACTTGCAATGAAAGTATAATATTATGGGTTTAGGAAAATACTGGAGTAGAGGTCTGAAATATGTTTAGTCTAGAATGATGCATTTGGTTGAAAGTAATGGAATCTTGTGGCTTCCTTCTATTGCGAAATGAAATGAAATATCTAATTGTGTGTAAGAGAATGTTGGGACTCATTGTTTATGTTACCTTACTACTCATAAGTTGGTTGAGTTTATTTCAGAATTGAAATGACCATAATGGAGGGATACCTTGTTGGATAAAGTGACAAACTTGTTTGGGCCCTATTTATTTGTATTAAATATTCCCTGGGAACTCTTTGATTATAGATTCAGTTTTGTAAAACAAAGAGTTTCCTGTGCCAAAAAAAAAATCATTAAAAAAATCATCCCTTGAGCTATTTTATTTCCAGACCTGCACAGAAAGCCATGAAAATATATTATACTATGTCCAGTGTCTATTCAGACAAGAATAGAGGTTCGTTGAATGTTGTAACCCTAAATGTAATGGAATCCTTGTTTGAAAAATAAAATATTAAATAAAGTTTTACTATTATTGATAGAATGTTGTAACTCAGAGATTGAAACGCTTGATTAAACTGTAACCAAACAAAAAAAATAGGAAGATAAAATAGAGTGTACACCTACTATCTCCCTGGGCGCCCTTTGCCAGCTTAATCATGTCGCTACCAAAATCATCCAAAAATAGAGGTGGCTATGTCATTAAAGAATTCTTTTTTGGCCGAGAAAATCAAGAAAATTATATCATTGAGCCGGTAATACCCGTTCTAGTGCCATTGTGAAATAGTAGAAGGCCTGTAATAAACTTTATGCAATCACCAGAGTGTCGAGTTTGACGGATCTTAGAGCAGATTCACTGTCCAAAGGAAAATAAAAATAATTAAGATAGAAACCATTATCATGGCAAGATTATTTTTAATGATATCAAATTTGGTAGGTTGGTAGTATGAGCAACAAATAAAATAAATAGCAAAATTAATGCTTGTTGCCATAGAACGAAATATTTAAGTAAAAAAAACTTTGAATGACAGTGGCAACAGCCTACACTAAATGCTTTAGGGTAGCACCATTCGGTGATTAAGTTACCAATGAGCATGTTGCTGTCAACGCCTAAACCATAATATCGTACGTAACCACAACATTATAGTATAAATTAATAATTGTGCAAGCAATTCGATCCTTGCTCAATTCGCTGTAGCATAATAATGTATTTAAAATACCCGAGGGAATTCTCCTATTTTTATAAACGTACCATCAGCATTTGCTCCGCATTATTGTTTAGGTGGATATCAGTGGCAAGATGGATTGCCAGTGTAGCTCATAATAATATCCATGTTAGGAGAAATCTCGTCTTGCTCTAATTGAGTCCTTTCCCATTCAATTTTCTTGCCAGTGATAATAATGGCTAGTTGCTAATCCAAGGTTGTGGTGTGACAGACGATCTACTCGCCATCAACCAGTCTCTGGCAGTGGTAGTTGGCCAGCGTTGTGAGTAAATGTATATTCTGCTTATTCCTTGTCGATAGGATGGTGAATAAGATAATAGATTTCTAAATCTAAAATCGTAGTGCCATTGCTCTTTTAAATGCAGGTATAAAAATAATAATAATAATAATAATAATAATAATAAACTTTACCGAATGGAAGAAACGTCTATCACAATAATGTCCTTACAAAAGAAGAATGAATAAGATATAAAGACAAGAATAATTCATGAATAGTCACCTAATCAAGCTTAAGAAGAAGATTCCATTCTTTTAATACATGCAATTAAAGCGCCACGATATGCTTTATTATAGTTATAATAGTTCTCCCGCAATTTTAGTAGTGAGGTTTTGAACAAAACTTAAAAAAAACAAAACAAGACACAATTTTTCTTACCTTTACTCGTAAATCCTATCCCTACGATTTAGGAGGTCCCCACATATTCCTATGTTTAAGGATTCCGTTATTATATTCCCACTATCTTTTAAAGTAAATAAAAGAAATAGATCCATCGTGGTAATTTTTAAGTTAACTTATTCCTTAAATAAAGTAAAGGGAATATATTCGAAAAAGATCCATCGTGGTAATTTTAAGTTGACTTATTCCTTAAATAGAGTAAAGGGAATATATTCCCATATTCTTTTTTTAAAAAAAGAGCTTTCTTCTTAGGCTAAATTTAGTATTACTAGGATATGTTTCTCTCTTTACTTTATTTACTAGGGCAAAAGAAATTAATATGTACAGTAAGTAGCAATAGTGTAATTATTTGTATATAAATAAGTGAGCAATCAAATAAATAATGATTAATTATAAATAAATTGATATGTAATAAAATATATAGGTAATAATAAATGGACTCTTTTTCTTTATTAGAATTATAATGTTAATATTTATGATGTTTTATTAATATACAATAATATTAATATTTGTAAGGTTAGAGTATCAATAATATGGTTGTTTTTATTTTATTGGTATTGGCATCTTTAGATGAGTATCATAACAATAATATTAACTTTTTTTGGAACAATTCCATTAATATTATCATCATGGTGATTCATTAATATGTGGATAAATTTTGGTAATTTATGCCATGGAACCAAAACTTGGTAATCTTAGATTTGAAACAAATAATAATAATTAAAAAGAATAATAATGAATGCTACCATTATGAATAACCACTATACCAACCCTAGCCCTGTGAACATGGAAATTAAAAGCTAAGTAAACCTAATATGTCATATCTAGAGATAATTAGGTCATCTTTAAAATCTTTGTTTAGCCTGGGTTTTTGAGCCTACCTCTTGGGGATTGAGGGTGCACGCGTTGGGCTTCGTGCACCAAACTTTGTTTACTCCTCCATTGCCTGCTCTCAGGCATCACGTCGATGGTAATATTGCACTAGCATGTTCCTCAATGCATATAGTATTCAACCATGTATGTACATGGTTATCGTTTGTTAGTGTTTTAGCTAGCACTTTGTAGCTTTGTTTAAAAAAAAATTGATAGTTGTGTTAATTCCCTTCATGCAAATTTAGGGCATTACAGATCCGTTCTACTCACTGTTTGGATTCTCAGGGTCAAACTAGTATAATGTATCTCATTTTTTTGTGCAGAGAACTATCAGTCATTGTCATTAGGAACTTTGCTAGAATCTTAGATGCAACAATTGATGGCAGTCGGAGACTGAGAAATTCAAAGGGCCAATTGGAGAAAATTCATAATCTTGTAAGAAACTAATGCACTCACATTTGATATCTTCTCATTACTTTATGAGTTTTCTATTTTTTTTTCCAATTAGAATTATTTTCCAACACAAATCAATATCAAATTCTTTCAAAGAGTTGGATAATTATTTACTAATTTAGTTATGTTTGATTGCAAGGTAGAATTAGTACCAAAGGTATTGTGGTGTGGCTCCATGCAATATATATGTGCTCATTTTTATGTGTGTAATATGATCAATACATTATATGTATTAGAGACATGATATTTCCACAACATTGTAAATGAATTAGAAAGTTTACTAATTCCTACTTATTCACCATTTGCTTCCATTTTTTAAGGAATCTACCCCAAATTTTATGTAGTTTAATGATCAAGATCTCCTCATATCCAAAGTTTTCAGATACACATTTTAGATAGTTGGTGCAACATAGATTGTTAGGACAATAATATTTGCAAGCAATCTCGGGAAGTATCCAAGTTTATTGGGAAACTCAATATATTCATATCTGCAATGTTCTTTTTATCTGGGTTTGTTTGGATACATATCCTACAAGCTATTCTAGAATGTTGGAATATGCATATGCCTCAAGTCCTAAGTTCCTATGACTCATAACTGGAATAAATATGTACCAGTAACTTTTATACTGAATGTAGCATCAACAACAATAGTTTTTTCATTTTGATATGATATCTTTGCTATTACTAAAATTATATAGTGCACATGGGAGGAATTTATAGGTACTTTACTTGTCAACCTAATAACTAAATTAGCATCATCTGTTCTACTCACTATTTGGATTATCAAGGTCAACCTAGTATAATATATCTATTTTTTTTGTGCAGAGAACTATTAGTCATTGTCATTAAGAACTTTGTAAGAATCTTAGATGCAACAACTGATGGCAGTTAGAGACTGAGAAATTCAAAGGGCCAATTGGAGAAAATTCCTAATCTTGTAAGAAACTAATGCACTCACATTTGATATCTTCTCATTAATTTTTGAGTTTGCTATTTTTGATTTTTATTTTCTAATTAGAATTATTTTCCAACAAAAAGAAATATTGAATTCTTTCCAAGAGCTAGATAATTATTTACTAATTTAGTTATGTTTGATTGCAAGGTTGAATTAGTACCAAAGGTACTATGGTGTGGCTCCATGCAATATATATGTGCTCATTTTTATTTTTGTTCAATATTCACAATACATTATATGTATTAGAGACACGATATTTCCACAACATTGTAAATGAATTAGCAAGTTTCTCATCAAAACTGTAGAAGATTTTTTGAATCAATGTTTCAGATAAAATTCCATTGTTGGAGTTTTAGAAGCATGCTAATTCATTATATGCATGCAATTTATGAATTTGGAGACACATTGTAGTTTATAACTTTATAATACACATACACAACATAGAACATACCATAGTAGCATTGCATTTACACAACATCATCACATCAAGTTGAAAGTGTAAATGAAATTCGATTGCATAGGTTTAATATAGGAGAAAACACAAAAATTGCATTTAGATCCGTAAATTTTAAACCCTAACCCTAATCCCTAAAATGGAAGTTTTTTTAAAGGATGAAAAAATGTAGGTTATTGAATAATCTGTGCTTTTTCCATGTTTTTTTAAAAAACTAGGTTTGATCAAGTCAAATATGTGCTTGTTTGACCTAGCATAACATTGGTACCAGGTGCCAATTTCATCTTGTAATGCCTCTATTTTAATCTAAGCGTTGAGTGAAATTTCTCTCCACAAGTAGCTCATAAATAAAGGTCTTGTCAATAGTAAGTAAGATCATGACTAAGTCTTCAACTCAAATAATAAAGGTCTTGTCTGTTAAGTCAAATGAAGACTGAGTCTTTAGTGTTAAGTCTTTTGTTGGAGTAACACAAGTTAATTCCTATTAGAAGACTTTGTTAGATATCTCATCAAATTAAGGGTTTGGAGATTTTAGGAGAGAATTCTTTATTATTTTTAGCAAATGGTTTATAAGTGACGGACTGATGGAAACCTAAATATGAATTTATCGTCATACTCTAGGGTTTTGCGCTTGGATTTTTGAGAGTTATGAAGTTGTTAATCTGTTTTGTTATTTTTGTCGTGCTCCAGTAAATTTGTAAGTACTAGAAGAGTATTGAGTTTTTGATCAAGAAGTTTCCTTTCCAAAGGTTCATTTGAGAAATTGCACAAGATTTCAAAGTATGGACAAGCAATATGCCATACAACTTCTAGTGGTTGCACAAGGTTGAATTTTATTTCTGTATAGTGAAAGTATTTTCCAAAAACTTAATTGTAGTGTCTATGCAAGTTTCCTTTTGTTGTGACTAGGTTTGTTAGTATTGATGCATCATTTAGATTGAATGATGAGTATACATTTTTAATATTTTCATGTACCCAGGCAGATCTTACTGGTGCTATTGAATTATCCCAGGTAGATTTTACTCATTTTTTTTTCTAGATTTTAATTACTTTTGAGTATTTAATTTCCATGGAATTCTACTATTTTTGAGATATACCTTTCTTGTCTATGAGCTTTACGTTTTCTCTCTGTCTTTTTGAATTTTTCCAGGTATTTTTTTTTACTTTACAAATGAACATTTACAGATTTCAATTACTTTTCAACATTTTGTTTCCATGTAAGTTTACCATCTGTTAAATGTAGTTTGCATGTCTATGATCTATAAATGTTTACTCTAAACAAAACTTTGATGCCTTAAATTTCACAAGGAGCGATAAAGCTACACCATTCACGACATATGAGCTTCTGGGTATGTGCATGATCATCATGGAAAAAATAGGCCCTTAAGCGGCAAAAAATTCAGAAAAATAAAAGTTAGACAACTTGATGTAAAAATTTGAATAAGTTATCTATGTTATTTAAAAAATATGTAAGAATAGAATTTGTAGCAAATTGAATGTAGTTTATAAACTACTAGGTTTATTTAAAACCAAAAAAATCTATTTGGTGAAAATTTGAAATTTCAATGCAGTAGTACTTAAATTTCAGGGAAAAAATAAGAAGTAGGTGTTTGTTTGACCACCCTAACCACAATAAAATGATAATATTTTTTTATAATATTTTAGATATAAATAGAGGCTCATGTCCCGATGTGATGCATATTTTTTTGTAATTTTTTTCCAAGTAAATAATTAATTATGAATTTTTTATTACAACTTTTAGAAAATATACAAACTTGTATGTCTGACCACCTTAACTTGGTCAAAACTTCATGAAATTCAATTTTTCTTTTTTTAAATTTATATTATACGAAGCATAGATTGTGATGCATGTTTAGGGTTCAAAAAATATGATATTGTTTGAAAGAATAGATGTTTTTCAATTAGCCTATCAATCAAGACTTTAGTCATAATTCAAATAGAAAATGAACGATAATTATTTATTAAATTCAAAGTAAAGCATAATTTATATTGGTGGAAAGCTGAAAATCTCCTTTAAAAACCCTTTTCGTTTCATCAATTTTGGGTAAGAAAAAGTCGTCAGTCACATACCCTACACATACCCATCATATCACCACTTTTTGGCCCATCATGATCGTGCACATACCCTTCTATTATCCCCAAAATTTCTGCTAGAAACAGGAAACTTCTATAAAATAATACTATCAACTATAATAATTTAGTTGAAAGCCACTACAAATAAGATCCATTTGTAGAAAGGAAACAATTACGAGGGTTTCCAATATCATATTGTACAATAATTTGCTATGTTTTGTTATTTCCAAAAAAAAAAAAAATTATTACTTTCTCCATATCTTTTTATATACAAATTTTATGCACTCAATATAGTAGAAATTTCCAAAATACATTAAGCTATATCTTTTACAATTCTCACTACTATAACACATTTATCACTCTTCTACCTTCCACATGTCTTTGGTGTACCCATTGCACATGAAGGTGTGATTACTAGTAATTATATTAAATCAATAGTTGTGACTTTAAGGTTGTTAGTATTGATGATGACTACCCATAATTGAATGAAATGTATTCCTTAGATCTAAAAAGAAACAAATCATGTGATGTCACATTAGCGCAACAATAATATATGGTTGAGTGGACAACTATTGGTCTCACCTTTTTCTTTAAGTCATGTAGTATGTATCATTGAAGTATAACTAATATTATGGTTATAGATGAAGATAATTATTAGTTAATTCATGGCACATTTTTTAGATCAGAATTCATTTTAGTTAGTTTGAATTTTCAAATTTTATGAAGTAGATGTAAATAGAGTTAAGTTTTTTTTTTTAGAGTTTATGAAGTAGATGTAAATGTAGTCAGTTTGAGTTCTTCAAAGTCTATGAAGTAGATGGAAATGCATGTTTTTTGTTTAAATTGTGTATTTTTTTACAATTGAAGTTTTAGATCACACTTATTGGTCCATTATCCTAAGTGACATATAAAATATTGATTGAAAACATAGACACAATTTAAATCAAAAGCTTAGATTTACATCTACAAGTCACCTTATTTTTTGGTGGTGGTAATTTTTTGTTGTTGTTTCAAATTTCAAATTATTTAAGATATATCAACAATAGATATTAGTTTTTTCCCAAAAAAAAGATTTGAAAAGTAATGAAAATTTAAAACTTAAACTATAAAAAATATTAAATATTTTTAGATACTATTTTTTTTGTTTTAAGTAGTATCATGATGTAAAATATTGTCTTAAATACTTGAGAATTACTTATAATGTAATTGTTCAAAATCATGGGAGAAGTAATAGTAACATGATGTAAAATATTGTCTTAAATACTTGAGCATTACTTATAATGTCATCGTAAAAATCATGGGAGAAATTACTTCAAATTTTATTTTTTGAATTTTCATTTCCCTCTAAAAATTAGTACAAATGGAATTGTCATCAAGACGTACAGTTCATGGTGTTGTATCTTCCCATATATTTTTAGAGATTTTTTTTTAAGTTATTTCGTGATATAGGGAATTCCAAGTTCAAGAGTCATTTTGCATCAACTCAAAAACTTTCTATTTTTTATATATATGTTTGTTATGTAGGTTCCTCATAAAGTATTTAGAGTCAAATTCTACACTTTTAGTTGAGAGGTTCTAAAAATTTAGAGATGTTTATGCAATAGTGTAAAGGGATTTGGCTATTGCATCTATGATGTAGTTATTCACTAAATGTTCTTCATGTCCAATCTGCTATATTGATATTTAACTGAGAGGCTATTTGTTTCAAATTTCTGGTGAGATTTTCATTAGCCTAGTCGTGAATTGAATTTCTCAGCGTCTAAAATTAACAATCGTTGATGGCCATTTGTAGTGGACCCCTATCAGCTGATTGTTGCATGCTTGTGCATGCGACTACTAGTATAAAAAAATAATAGCTAAACAAAATTAAATATAAAAATAATAGAATAATAACTATATATATAATCTAGAAGAGAGCTTAATTAAGAAATTATTCTCAAGATGAGAAAAACTATTAAAAAAATAAAGCCATAATAAGGAATTATAGAAAACTAATATTAGGTACTTAACACTAATATCTAAATTTAAATTAAAAGAAGAGTAAAACCAATATGATAATGAAAAAAATAAATTAAAAAAATCATGAAATTATTATAGATTAATTAAAAAAACAACAATGCTCATACGAAGGAAGGATGGCAGACCTGTGCTATGCGCGGGTGAGGGCTCACGACCAGTAATGGCATGGTGCAGGTCGCTATTTCTCTGTGCATGTGTTGGCTCGGTGGGGGATCAAATTCTTTAGTCTTTTGTGCATAGAGGGGTGGGTCTTTTGTTGTTTTCAGGGAGGGGTGTCTTGTTTTTGCTGCAGATCTTATTCGGTGGTTCCTGAGGGGCCGTATTTTCTTTTGTTTTGGACCTTGCTTTGGTCGGGTGGGCTGCCAGCTTGTTGTTTGGCGTGTGGGGCTCTCTTATCCATACTTAGTATGGGCTTCGTAGGTGTGGTTGTCAGTTTTCCTGCACAAAGTTTTGGGACTCAATTTTGCATGGCTCAGGGGGAGTCCTCAGGGGTCAAATCCCCTTTGGATTTTTGTGCTACTTTTGGGGCCTCACCTCCAAATCGTTCTCTGAAAGTTTTTAATAATAATTTTCTTTCAAACGACTCAAGTAATGATGGATTTGTCCACGCTGGTGGTTCTTGTATTCTGAAGACAAATGGATGCCTTGAACATTCCAAGGAAAGGTTGGTGCTAGTTATCCAACCTGAATCGATTGCGGAGGACATCGAGTATTTCTCAAAACATGCTTTGCTATGCAAATTTTTGGGAATGAGGGTTTCTATCCAATTTCTGGACTCATGGGCTCATTGCTCTTGGTCCCCGGAGGGTGAGATGGAAATAATGTTGTTAGCAAACAACTATTTCATGGTGACATTTAATTGCATGGTGGATCGCAATAGAGTTTTTGAAGGTGGGCCTTACTTCCACAACTAGGTTGGTCTATTCATTAAGCCATGGCATGCGGGTTTTGATCCTTCGGAGGAGCTTCTGAATCGGGTGCCAGTTTGGGTTCGCCTCCCTAGATTTCTAGTGGAATTTTGGAAAAATGACATTTTGCATCAAGTTGCTTCATTACTAGGAAAACCGGTGGGTCCTCAACAAACTCTGGATAGAAAGGTAATGAATTTTGCTCGTATATGTGTTGAAATGGATTTGAATAACCCTATCCCAGATTCTGTGGAAATACGTGCGGGTTCATGCTCTTGGGTGCAACAGCTTGACTATGAGACTTTTCCTTTTCGTTGTCGTCTCTATTGTGAATATGGGCATTTGCAGAGAAGATGCCCAAAGTTTAAGTCTCCAGGGATTTAGGAAACTCATCCTCCTCATAATCCCTCAAAGGGTGACAAGGGTAAGGAGATAGTGTCAGCTGAGGCTATGGATGCTGAGGGTTTTATTCCTGCCAAGGCTCATAATAGGAACCGGGGCCAAAAGAGGACCTTTAAGGATCGCCAGGATGGAGATTCCTGTAACAGATTTGGGGTGCTTGATGACCTTGGTCATCAGGAGGTGAATCCAGGATTATTGATTTTGGATCACAGAATTTCAGAAGGGGTTCAAGAAGGAGGTTTCCCAGAGCACATCCAAACTCCTCAAGAAGTTGGGGCTGTCTAGTTGGAATCAGACTTGAGTATGGTGGTTCTTGGGGGGACTGAGCCTTCTGTGGAGCTGTAGTTGGGGGAAGGAGGGCTATCCAGCCCTTTAGCAAAAATAGGAGTAGGCTTGGTAAAAGGTAATAAGGCTTCTCCTTCACTGGGAATTCTTCAGAAGGACCTAAAGAAAGGGGTGGTAGAGAAGTCTTCTAAAGCGGGGAGAAAGAAGGATGTGGAGAAATTAAAGTTGATGGGGGAGTCTTTGGTGGAGGCTGGGTCTGTAAAGACTCTGGATTCACATTTTTCTAATCCTCTGAAATGATTGTCCTCAACTGGAATGTACGGTACTTGAACAATGGACCTTGACAAAAAGTTGTTTGGGATTTGTTGCATTCTCATTCTCCTAATGTTCTTTTTCTTCAGGAGACTAAGTTAACAGTTGAAGGTATGATGGGTATGATGCCTAAACTTTGGGTGCGGGGTAGTTGCCAGTGTATTAGGGCTCATGGTAATGTAGGTGGGGTGGCTTGCCTATGGAATCCATTGAAGATTTGTCCTCTTTGGTGGGTGTCCTCCAAGTCCTCAATCTTTGTGGTTGCTTCAAGTCTTGAGTTGGGGGAAACTATTCTCCTCTCAAACATCTACGCGCCTACTGATTTTCCTGGTAAGAAGTTGTTGTGGTATCATATTAGTTATGTTCAGAGCCCCGCTCCTTTGTTCCCTTAGATTGTTGCAGGAGATTTCAATGCTATTATTGAGATAGATGAGAAGATGGGTGGTGTTGCGAGATTGGAACCCTCTACTCTCATTTTTTGTGATAGCATCTCTGCTTTGAACCTGGTTGACATTAAGCCTTGAAATGGGAATTTTACTTGGAACAATAGGAGATTGGGGGAGAGTTGTATTACAGAGAGACATGATCGCTTCTTGGTGTCCTATTTTTGGGTTGGCGGAGGGTTATCTTCTGCCTTTGAGGGGTTCAAATCATTGGCCTATTAAGTTTTTTGCTTCTTCCCCTTGGGTGGCTCGGTCCCCTACTTTCAAGTTTCAACTTATGTGGTTAAGATATTCTTCTTTGCAGGTGCATATGGCTGATTGGTGGAGAAGGGGAAGACTTGCTTTTGGCACTGCCATGTATTCCTTTTCTATGCTACTGCAATATGTAAAATATCAACTTAAAAGGTGGAATAGGTAGTACTTTGGCAATATTTTTCATTCTAAGGTTGATGCACAAGCTGTCTTGGATGTCATCACTTGGGAGATAAGGGAGTGTGGTCTTTCTGAGGATTTAATCATGGAGGAGGCCTAGGCTCAGAAAGCTTTAGAGAAGTGTGAGTTGCGTGAGGAAATTTTTTGGAAGCAGAAGGCTAGAGTTGAGTGGTTACAAGAGGGGGATAAGAACACTACGTTTTTCTTCAACTCGGTGAAGGCTAGGAGGCATGGTAATTCTATGCATGTTCTGGTGAATGACAGGGGTGAGCATCTATCTTCCTTGCAGGATATATCTAGAGAAGCTTCTGAGTTCTATGCTTCTTTATTTCGTGAGGACTCTCAGGATGTTACAAAGGAAGAAAACCAAGTTCTGGCTTGTATTCCATCTTTGGTCACTAGGGAGATAAATGAGTATCTTTTGCCAGATATCTCGCTGGAGGAATTAGAGGCTACTATTTTTCAGATGAAGAAAGGGAAAGCCTCAGGTCCTGATGGGTTTCCAGTGGAATTTTATCAAGAGTTTTGGGACATCATTAAATTGGATTTGTTGGAGGTGGTGCGTGAGTCTCAGAAAAAACAAGTAGATGCTTCGAGCTTTAAACTCTACTTTCCTTTCTCTCATTCCCAAATGTGAAGGGGCGGATCGTCTGAGTCAATTTTGTCCCATTTCTCTTTGTAATGTGGTGTATAAAATAATTTTCAAGCTAATTGCTGAAAGGCTGAAGAGATGGATTGGTGGGCTTATCTATGAGGAACAAAGTGGTTTTGTGGAGGGTCGACAAATTTTAGATGGGGTGGTCATTGCTACGGAGACCATTCATTCAATGGCATCCTCGAAAGAAAAGGCTATGTTCATCAAGCTCGACATGGCAAAGGCTTATGATAGAGTGAGAAAGTCCTTTTTGCAAAAAAATCTTATTGCTTTTTGATTTGCTAAGGAATGGATCTAGTGGGTGATGAGTTGTGTTTCCTCCACTTCATTCTCAGTGTTGATTAATGGGGAGCCTACCACTCTTTTTAGTTCTTCTAGGGGCCTTCGTCAAGGGGATCCTATCTCTCCTTACTTATTTATTCTTCTGGCGGAAGGTCTGGGTAGACTGGTAAAACGCAATGTGGAGTTGGGTTTGATTTAGGGATGGAAGTGGGGAAATGACCTTCCTCCTCAGTCACACTTGCAATTTGTGGATGATACAGCTTTGATGGGTCTTGCCAAGATCAGAGAAGCTTTGTGTCTGCACAAGGCCTTGGATATCTATCTTGCTATAGCTGGTCAAAGGATTAATGAAGAAAAATCCTCCATTTTCTTCTTTAATACTCTGCAGCCTATTCATCAAAGAATTTCTCATATCTTGAGGTTCCAAATCGATTCTCTCCCTTTAACCTATCTGGGTATTCCTATCTCTATCGGTAGACTTCCCAAGGAATCATGGTAGAATATCTTGGACAAGTTTCGTATGAAGGTTAGTCATTGGACTCATTCATGGTTGTCATTTGTTGGACGAATTTTGTTGCTTAAGTCTGTGGTGCATGCTCTTCCTATTTATAGGTGCATGTTACAGGTTGCCCCTATTGGGTTTGTGAAGGATATGGACTCTCTGGCTAGACAATTATTATGGGTTGGTAGCTTGTCCTCATCTAAATGGAGCCTAGTTAAGTGGGATGTTGTTTGCAGCCCAAAGCAGGTGGGGGGACTTGGTTTACGGAAGGCGACTTGGTCTAGGTTGGCTTTGGCTGCAAATCTTTATTGGAGGTGGTGTGTGGAACAGGATCATTGATGGGCTAGGATCTTATCCCACAAGTATCTTCCAGGTATTTGTAAGGAGGAGCTTCCTAGGTTTCCTCTAGCAAGGAAAGGCTCGGTGATTTGGGGAATGCTTAAGAAAGGGGCTGCGCTAATCAAGGAGGGAGTGTTCTAGATTTGTAATAAAGGGGGCTGAGGCTATGTTTTGGTCTAATTCCTTGGATGGTTACATGCCCATTCTTCATCAGTACCCTAATTTGGTGACTCTGTCGCAGATATTTTTGGAGGCTGGTTGGTCTAGAGTGAGTGATTTTAAGAATTTTGACCTTGGTGGTCAGGTGGAGGTGGCTAGGTGGAAGGACCCTGGTGAGTGGCCTGTTCTCAAGTTGGAGGAGGATGGTATTGTGCTTCATAATATCTTGGCTGGCAGATAATGCAACTCCCTTAGGGATAAGGATATTCTAGCTTTGAGCCCAAACCCTAAGGGTGTTTTTACTGTAGCTAGTGGTTATCAGGAGTTGCTTTCTCATAAGTTTGGGGGGGTGGAGGTCCCTTGGTGGAAACATGTGTGGAACAAGTTTTCATGGTCTAAGTGTAATTGTTTTTCTTGGACTCTTGCTTGGAATAGATGTTTGACTTGGGAGAACCTTCGTAAGTGTGGATTCTAGGGACCCTCTATGTGTGTTCTGTGTGGGTGCAGTGAGGAGGATTCTTCCCATTTATTCTTTTGATGTTCTTATTCTATGTTGCTCTGGCATTGGTGGTGGGGTGTTTGGAAACATCCTTGTGTTCATTCTTCTTCTCTTGTTGAATTTTGGAGTAATCTCGGATGGCCCCCCTCGTAGGCCTCTTTTCTCTAGATTTTGTGGAGCATTGGTCCTACTTTCATCCTTTGAAAAATTTGGTTGGAAAGGAATCGTAGGATTTTTCATGGAGAAAAGTTGATGGCTCAACAGGTTTGGCACAAAATTATTGGGATGATCCAAGAGACTGTGGAAGCTAAATGTGAAGTAACTCTTTCATTGGAAAGAAGAGATGATGAGATTGTGAATAGATTGGGGATGCAGGAGTTGACTCCTATCTCTGTCTGTGTTAGAAGAGGTAGGAGAGCAAAAAAGAAGGTTCAAAGGGTTGGAAGATGGTTGCCTCCTCTGATGGAGTTTTTGAAGATTATTATTGATGGTTCCTCTAGAGGCAACCCAGGGCCTACTAGTATTAGTGGAATTGGTAGAGATTGTACTAGTTTAGTCATTTTTCTTTTCTCCATCCATAAGGGACAAAATTCTAACAACCTTATGGAAGGGCTGGCGATTCTTTGGGCTATTGAATGTGCTTGCACCTTGGGTTGGTGAAAGGTTATCTATGAATTTGACTCACAGATTATTGTTAATATGTTGCTTGAGAAAAGGGTAGCTGATGTTGATTGGTAGATTGCTATAGTGGTTAGACAGATTTTGCAGAGGTGCTTTACATTGGAAGTGGTGTCTTTTGTCCACATCCTGCATGAATGGAATAGGGCAGGTAATTGTTTGGCCAAGTGGGCTTCAGAGCATGAGGATGATTGGAGGATTGAGGGGTGGGGACAGTTATCTCCTGAGTATGTTCTTGATCTAGAGAAGGTCATTGCTAATGATATGGAGGGATAAGATGTTGATGGCTAGTTTGTTGGTGGTTCTGTTTGTATTTGTTGTTCTGGGTTTTCCTTTGTGGGAGCTGATGGGCTCCCTTTTTATTATGTACTGTTAATCTTTCAATTTCAATAAAGTTTTTACCCCTTTTATTAAAAATAAAATAAAATTTAAAAACAACAATAAAAACTAGTAAACACTAGAAGATATATATGTACACACACGAATGTAAATATAAATTCATATATATATATATATATGTAAATGAAAATTAAGAAATATGACTATATATTAAGAAATAGTATATGCTATTATCTAATTCTAAATAAATACTTAATTAAGATTTTGCTATCTAGAAGTGAAAAGTTAAACAAAAAATAACAAGTGTCACATAGTGACTAGTACTTGTCTTAATAGTATTGTAATTATTGTTTTTTAGATTTGATAAAAATCAAATGTAAGTTTTATTAATGTGAATAAAAATAAATGTAAGTTTTGTTAATTATAGTGTTTTAGTATTGTTAATTAGTTATTTTAATGATGTAACCCTAACCTAACTCAAACTTAACTCTAATTCTATCCCTCACCCTAATGTTATCCCTAACTCTAACCCTAACAATAAATTTTAAACCATTATCTTAACCCTAGATCTATCTCTAACCCTAACTATGATTGTAACACTATCCATAACTATAAACCTAATTTTTATCACTAAATTTTAAATAAATAACATATTTAATAAATGTTAAATTATGAATTATTATATATTAAATAAATTTTATAAATAAAATAGATATAATATATACTAAAAATCATTAAAAGTTAGATATTACATGTTGGCAATGTTTCTTCTCTTATTATTAATATAAAATTGCTATATATTAAAATGATTGTTTATTACAATTTTTTTATTATATATATATATATATATCTTAAAAAATAAAATATATTATATTAAATAATTAGATTTGATTCATAGTAGACACAAGTGCAACTATGTCTCTTCATTCAAATCAATAATTGTTAAATATTAACTAATTGATGATTATAGATGGTATGAGTTTTTCAAAGTCCATGAATGACAGAGTAAACACTTCTAGATTAAACTATGTATGCTATTTTAAATTGGCATTTAAAACCACACTAAATGATTCATCATAGGAAGAGGATAATGAACAATATGATTGTAGAATGAACTTAAGAAGATTTAAGTGGTGGGAGAGGGTATGGAGGGAGGAGATTGGAAAATGAAGTAAAAGTGAAATAGGAAAAAAAATGATGAAGACATAATAGAAGAATGAATAGTATATTAATATGATATAACATAAATAAATGGATCAAAAAAGGTTAAAGTTAAATGTCTTTGATAATGAGTAAATAAATCTAATGACCATACCCTAATCCTAACTCAATGATTCATCATAGGAAGAGGATAAGGAAGAATATGATTGTATAAATGGCCTTAAGGAGAGTTAAGTGGTGGGAGAGGGTAGGGAGTGAGGATATTTAAAAATGAAGTAAAAGTGAAAATAGGGAAAAAATGAAGAAGACATAAGAGAAGAATGAATAATATAATAATATGATATAACACAAATAAATGGATCAAAAAAGGTTAAAGATTAAATGTCTCAAATAGTGAATAGATAACTCTAAGAGAATTATAAAGATGAATTATATAAAAAAATGATTGAGGAACAATTACCAAATGTAGGGAAGGTTGATTCACTACTCACAAGTTCTCTTCATTCAGAAAGCCTTACGGGGCGAACTACCCTAAACTACCTCAATGAACAATGGCAAGAGTTATAGAATCTGAAAGAGCAGGTCACAAAGATTTTATGGACAAACTGATGCTCTCTTGGCCAAAGGATGACAATGCGAGATACAAATGATAGCATGGCACGCTAACATCCAAGAGGAACACTGGCATCGCATACGGACCAGAGAGCGAGTTTATCACAGAAAATAGCTAAATGACTACTTCTACTCCAATTGTTGAGAACTTCTAAAGCATAGGAAAATAATAGGATGTGATAGAACTAAAGCAAAGTAAAGTTCACAAAAGATAAAGTAAGAGAATAAGAGATAAAATATGCTCATGTAAACCCAAGTAATAAAGCCTACAACTAGTAGATATATTCAATACCTACGTCTGTAAGATTGAGAGAAAGTGTTGGGGATGTATAGGGGTTTGCCTCAGTCAAACCCCATTTTGGTGTTCCCACCTCCACGGAAAGCCAGATAGATAAAGAAATAGAGAAATGAACAAAGCATGTGGTGAAAGAAAAACTTGCTTCAAGATTAGAACCTGCACCACCAAGTATGAGTGATAAAAGCAATCCCCACTTGAGGAGGAGAACCCGTATCACAAAAGAGGTGATAAAAGCAATCCCCGCTCGAGGAGAACTCGTATCACAAAGTAAGGATGCAATAGATAGGGTATATGGAATCCCAGGATGCTCACAAGAATGAAGTGAGGGATACAGAGCTGTAAGGCTTAAGGAAGCCAAAGAGGGAGGCAAAGAGAGCTTGAAGCTGTTGTAGCAAGTTATATGGAGCTATGCAAGCAAGAGATGGAGAGTAGAAAGCTAGGGCCAAAGCTAGAGAGAAGTTAGAGTGAAGCCATAAGAACTTAGAAGCAACAATAGAATTGAAAAGATAGCATTTAAGGAGAGAAAGGAAGCAAAAAGAAGCTTCTTAGGCGGTTACAAGGCATCTCGATCCATTACCACTAACAAAAGTAGTTGACAAGTGGCAAACATGCATAAAAATGTTTGTTTAAATGTTGAAATATTGCAAGACACTAGCACGACATGTGGATGTTTGTGTGGTATGCTAGTGTCCAGACACATCATGCTACAAAACAACATGAAAGAGAAAAGTACAAGGTTTGACGCAAAGCTGATGCGTAAGGGTAGCTGCTGAAAAGGGGTTTTGGAGCATCCTAAGAGGAGAAAAGGTTGTTGTAGGGGCTAAAATGGGCCTAAACAAGATGCTAAGGGAGTAGACATTAAACCAGATACAAGAATGTATGTGAAATTGCAAGGGGTGTAATTTTACGCCATTACACCAAAATTATTAAAAGAAATTTAGGAAGATATAAAGGAAAATATACTAAAACTTAAAACAATAATAATTTAACCAAAGAAAAAAGAGATGCGATTATATATAAGATATAAATTAGGAAATTAAATAAATGATTCAATTAAAAAAAATGGTTAAAATACAATAGATTATAATATATAACCTATAATATATATTAATATAAAGAGATAAAATCATAATAATTTATGTAATATATACTAATATATATAAATATAGATTAAAGGAGAACCTACAAAATAAAATAACCTATTATATTTATTAATATAAATGTATATAATATGAATTAATATATTACCTACACAATGTAGATTAACTTATTTACTGACAAAATATTACCTTCAATAACATAAGATATAATAGAAATAATATATATAAATTCTACATTAATATATAGGTTAGATATATAAATTAATATTATCTATATTAAAATATGTTGTATATTATATATAATAAAAACCTAAACTATTATAGGTTATCTTATATACCTATATATCATAGATTATAATTTTTTGGAAATTTTATATATAAAAATTAATATAAAAATATACATGATGAAAAAAAATTATTAATGAAAAGAAGAAGGAGAGCATAACTATAATTAGAATTAGGGTGTGAGTTAGGGTTAGGGTTAGGGTTAGGGTTAGGTCATCTAGTACTTTCCTTTATAGTATTGTAATTATTGTTTTCTAAATTTGAAAAAAATAAATGTAAGTTTGTAATGTCGGGCCTTGTCCTGCTTTGCCCTAGATTTCACTTGTTGCTTATGGTTAGGGTTTCCTCTTTTTCATGTAATTGTTTTCTTCAATGAAGTGACCTTGTCTTGAAATATGCATTCACCAATTTACAACATTTTCACATACACATATTCTGTTAGTAATAATATCTAGATTTCCAAAATATAAACATAATCAAACATGCAATTAAGAAGACATATGAGGAGTGGCATGGATGGATCCACCCTGAAGACCTTTACCAAGCCCAAGAGATTGTGTACCACAATCATCTCTTCTTAGTGACTTATTAACTCCATTCGCCACCCATGTTATCACCTTTCAAGACACTTAACCTATTGGGGATAGTTGGGGGAGCATATAAGTGATCTAGGCCTACCACCCCTCCATGGCCTCAACAGATGCTTAAGTGGGACCCCCACCCCTCCATGGCCCACCCATGCCTTCATATTGGGCAGAACCTTAAGTGGAACTTCCACCCCTACATAGAAAATCCTTTCCTTGGGTTTTGGGGGTAGAATCTTAAGTGGGGTTTTTAGGCACCACTTCGCTCACACCCTTCCTCCCAGTAAGTTTACAAACACTCATTATGACAATATTTAAATAATCATATATATTTGCATTCATCCAATATTAATTTCATGAAGAACTCATTTCCTATAATCAATATAATACTAAGAGAAATCAATATCAATCAAGAGAACTATAATCATGTTGACTTTTATGAAATGTAACATTAATAATCATGTAAAAGCATAATCAATTAGTGCAAGAAATTTTGAGCTTATAAAGAAATATATGGGTATGTGCAGGATCATGATGGGCCAACACGTGGCGATATGATGGGTATGAGTAGGGTATCTGACTAATGAATTTTTCTTTACTCAAAATTGATGAAATGAAAAGGGTTTTTAAAGGAGATTCTCAGCTTTCCACCAATATAAATTATGCTTTACTTTGAATTTAATAAATAATTATTATTCATTTTCTATTTGAATTATGATTAAAGTCCTGATTGTTAGGCTGATTGAAAAACATCTATAGCTTTCAAACAATATCACATTTTTTTAATCTGAAACATGTGTCACATTCTATGCTTTGCATACTATCGGATTAAAAAAAAAAAATCATGAAGTTTTGACCAAGTTAAGGTGGTCAGACATACGAGTTTTTATATTTTTAAAAATTTGTAATAAAAATATCATAACTAATTATTTAATTGGAAAAAACTTACAAAAAAATATGCATCACATCGGGACATGAGTCCTCTAATTATATCTAGAACCTTATAAAAAAATATTATCATTTTATTGTGGTTAGGATGGTCAGACAAACACCTACATCTTTTCCCTAAAATTGAAGTACTACTGCATTGGAATTTCAAATTTTCACCAAATAGATTTTTTTTAAATAAACCTAGTAGTTTAGAAACTACATTCAATTTTCTATAGATTCTATTCTTACATATTTTTGAAATAATATAGATAACTTATTCAAATTTTTACGTCAAGTTGCCTAGCTCTGATTTTTCTAAATTTTCATTACCACTTAAGGGCCTGTTTTTTCCATGATGATCCTATAATTTTTTGCATAGTGTTAGCTTTTTTAATATTTTCATTAAATGGCACATAGGAAGAAGGAAATATATATATATATATAATTTCAGAAAACAACCAAGTTTGCAACAATAGTAGATCATAAGGATTCCATGTCTATATTTACTGTGTAGTTGCTTTGCCATTCTACAGTATAGATGAAATCATATAGAAATGGATCAGTCACTAAAGGGAATTCATCATCTATTTCAAGAAGAGTTACATAATTCATTCTTGACGTCTATCTACCCAAGATTATTGGTGAGCCATTTTCAAGGTAAAACATTTGGAAGTGTTATAATATTATTGACTAAGTGATATTGACTCACTTGATTGTTGTAACCCTTCCTATATTTTGATCCTTAGTCATCTACTCTTTTGCTACATTATGTCCTCATGGTTGATCTCACATCCTCTATTTCTATCTATCTGAGCATTCACACCCTCTTCAATTGGTCACATCTTTTTGTGGAATAGATGTGCCTCCTAGTGACTGTCAGGTGCCTCATCAATTTTTCATAATCGACTTTTTTGTTATTATTTTAAACACAAATTGATTAAGAATATTGGATCGACTTGTTTATCCATATTTATGTGTCATATATATATATATATATATATATATATATATATATATATATATATATATATCTTTATAATCATCATAAACTGTGAACGATAGATCTGTATATTATTTATTAATTGTTTGAATCTTTCAATCATTACGTGGGGGGATATGATAGTCCTCCCCTCTCAAATTGCTTTCCCTCAAGCAACTTAAGGTTCAGGTGGTTGAAAATTTTCTCATTCTCCCATGTAGCATCTTCTTCCTATTGGCCTTTCTATTTTTTTCAAGAATTCCAAGATACTCTCATTACTTAGTCGTTTCTCCTTCATATTGAGAACTTATTCGATTTTGAGGATCAATTTTCCCTCGTCATCTAGTGGAGGTAACTCTACACAATGGTTTACTTGTTGACCCAACACTTTCTTTAATCTTGATACATTAAAGACATTGTGAATGTGATTGTCCTTGAGTAGCTCTAATTCATAGGCCACCTCACCAATCTTCCTTGAAATCTTGTTAGGCACATAAAATAGGGGTCTAAGTGTTTTTGCTCTATTAGGCTTGATGGATGATTGTTTATATGGTTGTAACCATAGGAATACTAGATCTCCAACTTCAAAGGTTCTTTCAATGCAGTTCCTATCGGCATACATCTTTTCTTGATTTTGGGCTTGGTGCAAATTATCCTTCAAGGTGTCCATGATGTCTATACTTTGCTACACAAAGTCCTTGGCCCTAGGTATTCGGCTCTCCTATGTGATCAAAATCCTGAAGGTGGTGGTTTCATATCCATGTAGTGCCTTAAATGGACTCATTTTGATGGACATGTGATGTGTAGTATTGTAACAGTATTCTCCTAGATGCAACCACTTGGCCCATGCACTCTATTGGCTAGTGACATAGTTCCTAAAATAGCCTTCTATCCATTTGTTGATGATTTCGGTTTTTCCATCTGTTTGAGGGTGATAACTAGTACTTGGTTGTGAGATTAGTCCTAGAAAAAAGGAAAAGCTATTGTCAAAATTGGTTAAGGATCAATTGATTGTCCCGATCACTGACTATATTCTTTGGGAGACTATGGAGCTTAAATATTTCTTTGAAGAATACTTCTACAACTTGGGGTGCTTTTTACTTAGTGGATATGGCAAATAAATGGGCATACTTAATGAGCCAGTCGACAACCACGTATATGCAATATTTCCCTTGAGTTTTGGGAAATCTGGTAATAAAGTCCATGGAGATACTTTCCTACTTTTGATGGGGAATGGGAAAAGGTTGTAGAAGGCTAGTAGGATGGCTTTATTCCACTTTATTTCTTTGATAGATCATACATTCTTGCACATGTTTTAATACATCACTTTTGAGGCCTTTCCATGAATATATTTCCCTTACCTATTTGTATGGTTTATAGTATCCCTGATAGCATACTCTATAATGACGTCATTCTTCCAATCTACGGATATACAAGTTATTGTGTTCAAGTAAGGTTTCCTAGATAGAGCGTTTTCTACCACATTGTTTGTCCCATTCACATGTATTCAATATCAAAATCATAGGCTTGTATCTGATTCAACCATTTTTGTTGACGGTCATTCAAGTCATTTTGATTCATGAAGTATCTTAGGTTGTTATGGTCAGTTTTCACATGGAAATTTTCATAGACCAAGTATTGGTAGAAATTTTCCAAGGAATGCATTATGGCTAACATCTTCTTATCATAGATGGAATAATGTCTCTCTATTCTGGTCAGCTTACAACTTTCGAAAGCTATAGGATGCTTATTTTGCATCAAGATGACACCAATCCCTTCCCCGAATGTATCACATTGTAATTCAAAGGGTTGGGTATAGTCTCAGATGGCCAAAATGGGGCATGAACTCATGGATTCTTTTAGTTTTTCAAATTCTTGTTGTGTTGTTTCATTCTATGCAAAATCCCCCTTCTTGGTTAAGTCTGTGAGTGGGGCTACAATCATTGAAAAACCCTTCACAAAATGCCTATAATAACTACATAGTCCAACAAAACCCCTTAGATGGGTGAGGGTCTTAGGTTTGGGCCATTCCTTGATTGGTGTGATTTTTTCCTCATCTACACTAACCCAATGGGCATTAACTTTATTACCTTAGGGTGATCCCACAATACTGGTTTACACTTTCTCGAAGATCCTATTTTTTGTTGAAATCACATATTTTTAGAAAATATAATGATTTAAGCCTTGAAAAGTTTCATTTAAAGGATTCCAATTGAAGGGTGTTTGATCAAACCACCTTAGATCAAAGCCCCTTAGATAGAACCTCACTAGTTTTAAACCATACCTATAACGGAGTCTCCTTTACGCCCATCAAAATGTTGATAAAAAAACCACTTTTGATTTATCTTTTGGGGGATCAAATGAATTCATTTAAAATTTATTTTTGTGAGTATGTGGTCCTTATTATAAGCTTCCTAAAAATTATAATTTTAAATAAATTTAATTTGATTATTATATTTATTTTTTATTTCTTTTGAATGTAGGTTTTCTTCAAAAATCAAGCTCTATGTTTTGCACATGTGGAAAAATAATAGATTATCAAAAAAAATCTAAAAAATATCAGTACACTAGATATTGAAGTCCTTGATCAAAAAATAAAATAAAATTGAATTTTCATACATATAAAAAAGTTATGTTGTATATGATTCGCCTATGTCTGAATTGTAATTAGTTTGACTTCGAAACTTGATTAAGGAAAAAATACTTAATAAAACACTATGAAACCAAATGAAAGCGCTATATATCGTAGTTAAAAATCTAAATTTGAAAATAAATAAATTATCCTTTATGGAAAAAGTGTTATGTTGTATACGGTGAGCATCACTCCTTAAAGATGGTGTTTACTGAAAAAACTAGTTTTCGAAGGAGATGGAAAAATAAGTGCATTTTGATTCCAAATTTTTTGAAAAAATATATTTAGAATCTGCAAACAAAATGTCACAAATCACTATTTTGCATCATCTTTAAATTCCTCATGGTTTATCCACTATAGGTGCCTGAAAGTGATGATTTAGTTAGAAAAAATTAGTTCAATGTCCAATTTGACCAAAAATTGTAAACCAGTATTATGGGATCACCCCCAAGTATAGTATCTCTTCCATTCCAAATTCGCATTTTGATGCTTTGGAATATAAGGACTCTTTCTCTAAAATATTTAGGGTCTCCTCAATGTGTTGGAGGTGTTCTTCCCATGTTTTACTATATATAAGGATGCCATAAAAAATTACGAGGAATCTTCTTAGTTGCTTGCAGAAGATGTAGTTCATGTAAGACTGAAAGGTTGTTGGGGCGTTTATGAGACCAAATGGAAGGACTAAGAATTCAAAATTCCCATAGTGGCAATGGAAAGTAATTTTTGGTACCTTTTCTTTCATCATTTTGATTTGGTGGTACCCTGACCATAAGTCAATCTTGGAGAAGAATCATGCACTGTGGAGTTCTTTAATGAGTTCATCACTTCAAGGAATTGGATAGTGGTTCTTGATAGTTTTCTTATTAAGGGAACTATAATATATTCACATTCTCAAGGTTCCATCTTTATTTTTGGCAAGAACTACCAATGATGCAAAAGGGCTAGAACTAGGTTGAATGTGTCCCATCTCAAGTAGTTCCTTAATGGTTTTCTTGATTTCTTCTTTGAACTTATGGGGATGATGGTATGGGTTATTTATGACTAGTTTTTCCCCTTCTTCTAATTCTATGGTGTGCTCGAGTCCTCTTTTAGGTGGTAGCCCTGGGGGAATCTCTTCATATACCTCCCTATATTTTCTTGCAATGGGTTGTATGTTGATATGGATGGCTTTTCCTTGGGGAGTGATTTTGTCGAGGATCATACATTGTGTGTCCCACTCTCCTTGCCCTCATCTAAAGATCCTATATGTTCTTTGGCATGAAATTACTTTTGGGGCTCCATTGGGTAAGCCTTTTAAGGTGATCTCTTGTCCTTCATGTTGAAAATGGATGGTTAGGTTATAAAAAATCCTAAGTAGTAGATCCATGGAGTTCCTAAGATAATATTAGCATCCAAGGGAACTCTTACCACTTGAAATTGCACCCTTGTTGAACCTGATGTTCAATACATCAGTGTAACATGGGAAGACCTCTAAAGTTGTGGGTCACTTGTAGACAGAGGTCAACCTTTGGAGAAGGCCAACTTCCTTGGGTATACCTAAACTACTGATTTTGTAAAGGGAAAGGGAGACGAAATGCATAAAGATAAAAGAAAATCCTATGGTGATACACCGAAATGACAGGAACAATGAGATACTCAATTTACACTTGAATACTAACGATGAACATAAGATTACACATCAAATTATGTAAGCCTTACACTAACGTCTCACAAACAAGTTCGATTCACACACTTTTTTCAGAGAAGAAAGAAATATTTTCATAGACTAGAATCCATGTGTGACTAAGTGAACACAATTTATGATTTGTATAATGATACTTTTGCAAAGGAAGGAATGAAACACAAGATAAAGTTATGAAGGAATGAAAGAAATTCACAAAAATAACTTGATCATGAACCTGAAATGCACAACACTCTGCAAGAACAAGATGGAAATCCAAACATGAATAGTGATCAAGGTAAGCTTTATATAACATGCTCTAAAATGAGTGATGAAAGTTTGCTAATCTGAGAGAGGACTGGAAAAATCACCGACTTCAGAAAAAGCATAAAAAGAACTCCCTTACAAGAAGGCAAAAAAAAAAGCCTTATATACAAAAGTGTGTCAGCCCCTCTGGGCCTACAAAATATCAGGGCTCAGAAAGATCTTCCCTTGGATCTTTTTCCTGAAATTAATGTTGTATTCAATGTGTAACCTTGTTGTCCATGTCGGTGTGAAAGATCTCCCTTGGAGAAGCCTTTAGATCTTTTGCAGCTACCGCATTCACTTCTAGTACTCGTGTCCACCTTTGAATCCCCTGGCGAGCTGCCTTGAATGCACCTGAGCTCAAAATAGATATGCGTTGCCTTTCATTCTGTTAATCCTCCTTTTCCTAGTCAGACTACCACAACTTGCCCTAAGCTCCCTCAGATTGGTCGACGGATGCCACATAGATTCCTCGGCAATCAAAATTTCTCTCTACAAAATCGCATGTCGATGAGACACTAACCGTGTCTCCCTGATGTGATTATACCTTCCTGCGATTATCAAAATAGCTTGAAACCATTGATGAGAGTTCATAGCAAGCCCAAAAGTCATACCGATATCGCCTCTGTGGTCACCAAGACAATCGCTATCGGGAAGACTTCATGGCGAGCCATTAAGAGTCATACAAATATCTCTTTCATTGCTGAGACCTTGACCCTTCGGCAAGACCTTTTACTGAGCACATTTCACATTCTTTGATCTCCATTAATTCCATTCGATGAGACTCCCTGTCAGTCGGCGAGACCTCTTTTCGAGCTCAAATTGCCACGCCAATGCCCTCTCTTTCACCGAGTTTTTCATTGGTCGGCAAGACATCACCGGGTTGGGGAGACCCTTCTTTGACTTGGAATGTTACATCGAAGGCTCCCTTTATAGACCAAAATCCTTCGCATCACTGAGACCTTATGTTGAAGGCCAAATCCTTCGGCAAGCTCCTTTTTCTATCAAGGAGACATCCTTATATCGGCAAGACCTTATGCAAATGTTAAACTTTCTCAGCAAGGCATTTTGTTGTCGATGAGACCCCTGCCAAAGGAAAAACACATATTGAGGCCCTCTTTATCTTCAGCAAGACCACCTCCACCTCGCTGAGACATCACGGCGATATCAATTTTTCCCGGCGAGGCCTTTGCTAGTCGTCGAGACTTTTTAGCGACCTGACCCTCCTTTTGGCGCACTAGGATCCAGTCAGGGTGACTCTCATGTGTCGAAGAGACCTCCTGCAGGGCTTCTCACATTACACTGAAGGCACAACACTCATCGGCGTGACCTTTCATTATCGATGAGACCTCCTGCTGAGCTCACTTCCTTTTGGTGGGGTCCTCTCTCTATTAGCAAGACATCACATGGTCAGTGAGACATTATTGCGAAGGGGGAACCCTTTGGCAAAACCTTTAATAGTCAGGGAGATATTTTCCTAAATGAATCTGTCTTCCTGAACTCAAATTTCATATCGGTGAGACCCAAAGAAGTTGTTGAGACTTCACCCCGAAGGAAAAACTCCCACCAATATGCATATCCTTTTTTCGCGAGGACGATGATCGAAGTCTTGCCGATAGGAACCTACAGGTGAAACATCAGGCCTGATGGAACCCCTGCTAGTTGGCAAGACATCTGGAAGGTCTTGCTGACTTTCTCCTTAAAGGAAAATTATGTCAAACTTGATAGAGGCTGACCTTTCAACTGAATTACCCATGACCTAGCATCAAATGTATAATTTTATCCTTGATGCAAATGTCCCATCTAGCCTCCTTGAACATTTGAAACAAAATTTATCTTGCCTGATTGAGCCTGTGGGTGAAAATTAGGTAACATTTATGGTGACCTTTGTTGGATGTTTGTCTGCTAAACACAGAAACCAGTAGCCTAGGCCTATCCATTGGGCACAAATTCATTGGGAAAATTGAGGAAACAGTCTTGAGAGCAGCCTTGTACATTAATATAGCACATTGTAACTTGAGAAACAAATCACTTAGATAATTTATTGAAAACAAGAAAAATTATTAAAAGGAAACTACTTATTTGTGTTGGAACAACACTTAGGGAAAGAAATAATAACTAAACCTACCCTACACTAACTAATAAGAAATTGGTCAAACAAACCCATTAATAGGTTGGGTAAAATAACTTCCCTTTTTAAAAAAATTTACAATGTTTACTACGCTAGAGAACAACTAAAGAGAAATGAAGCATGCATGACAATTCAACTGATGGATGCAAGATCTCTTATAGGACATATTCAAGCTTACTAACCTTTTCATACAAAATGTAAACATTCACTTTCTGAGGTGGAAAGGTAACTTGAGTGTGCTCCTCTTCAGCAGTACCCTCATGCTTGGGTGCAAGCAAGGTATCAATATCTTTGCTAGTCTCCATTTAGGCTAGATGTCTGATAGGGAAGCCTCTATTAAGAGAAAAGCTTGCACTTTCCTTGCTAATCTTTTGCTTATGAGTTGCCATTCTATCACCTTGCTGGCTGGAAAGGTATAGCCCTTGTAGTTGACTTGATGGAAGAGTAGTAGCCTCCCTAATATGCTTATGCTTTCCAAAATGGACATTCACTCCTTTAATGAATAATGAGATGGCTTCCTCCAACACACTTTCAATCAATTCATCAACCTCAGGCTCCTTTATAGACCAAAATGGAAGCTGCTCATAATTCTCATCATCACTGGAAGAGTTACATTCTGACTCAGGCTTGTCTCTTTCAATGAAAGAAGACAACAACTCAAGTGGTGATAAAGTCTCAAGTTCCCCTGTACAATGGAATGGAAGCTCCTCCAACTAGTTATGACTTTTCAAATCAGGCTCATTAGGCTCCTCCTGCTGTTTCAGCATTTGTTCAAGTTTATGAACCTGTTGTTCTAGTTCATCATGACTATCAACTACTTCTGAGTCTTCATAACGATCAAAATTAGCTTCCTCCTCAAAAAACTCAACAATAGCTTTTTCAACCTCAACATGTTCAAAAACATCAAAGCTCTCACCTTGGAGGATAATATCAGGTTCTATCTCAGGCTTTTCTCCTTGAATTAAGGCCCTATTGTCTTGCTTATTATCATCGATAAGCAACCCTCCCATGATTTCTTGTTGTTCAATCCTTTGATGTTGTTGTTTTCTATATTCCTCCATAGCTAGATGTAGCAAATCAATATTTTTAGTCTCCTCCGAGTTGAGTGAGATGTACTGGTCAAAGATTTTCCCTTCTTTTACTTCCTGAATGCTAGAACATGATTCTATTTGCATGATAGGTGAAGGAAACTCACAAGATGACTGAGATGGGACTTTCCAACTTGGAATCCTGAGGGTAGAAGACTTATTGGTAGGATCACTAAAGAGCTTGGAAGGTTTCTCTTTTTTAAAGCTAGGAAACCTATCTTTGGAAGCATCCTCTTTCACCAAATGATTCAACATTACAGGAGGAGTTGAGCTGAAACTAGGAATGAAAAGGGTTGCCTGTGTCTCATACCTTTGTGCTTGATAATCTAAATAAGCTCGACTACCTTGTACCTAAGCAGATAAGAATTTCATTTGCTCCTCTTTGGCTGCTATCTCTCCCTCAAGATCTTCTTCAAATTGATTCAACTTGGAATCCTGAGATGGGACTTTCCAACTTGGAATCTTGAGGGTAGAAGACTTATTAATAGGCTCACTAAAGAGCTTGGAAGGTTTCTCTTTTTTAAAGCTAGGAAACCTATCTCTGGAAGCATCCTCTTTCACCAGATGATTCAACATTATAGGAGGAGGTGAGCTGAAACTAGGAATGGAAAGGGCCACCTGTGTCTCATACCTTTGTGCTTGATAATCTAAATAAGCCTGACTACCTTGTACCTGAGCAGATAAGAATTTCATTTGCTCCTCTTTGGCTGCTATCTCTCCCTCAAGATCTTCTTCAAACTAACATCCCAACTCTTGTTGCTGTGAAATAAGCTTTTTCTATTTCTTGAAATTGACCAACATGCCATATATGTAGGAGAACACCCTACTGACATCATTAATCTGCATATGTTCAAACCTCTGGTTCAAAGCCCACAACACACGATCAAACTATTGGAGCAGGTCCATTATAGCTTGGCAAGGATGCTTTAGAGGCTGATTATGTAAATAATCATGCTGGTTAGCATTGAAAACCTCCTCTTGGGGTTGATTTTGATTATATAATGGCTGACATAAAGGTTGACTAGGAGTGGAAGGGTGGGAAACATGATGAAAATACTAGTAATCTATTGATATCAGGTCATTTGACATAAAAATAGTGGGTTGTTCTGTATAGTATGGCTGATGGGAGGACATATACACATGACTCTCATGGAATGGAGGTGGCAAGTCACTATATTACTGATAACTAATCATTGTGGAGATAAGACACGAGGAATAACAAGCCTAAAGATCAAACCTTATTAATTGCAGACACCTGGGCTACTGGAACCAGTTGTTATGAAGTTGGAGTCACCATGATATGCTGATATTTTACCTCTAAAAGGAATGAAATTTACTGGCTAGATATCAAAAAATAGTAGTAGACATATAATTTCCAAACTGTCTGCTTGATAGTCCCACCAGGCGTGCCAAAACTGTTACCACATGAAATTGCACCCTCATTGAACCTGATGTTCAACACCTCAGTGTAACATGGGAAGACCTCTAAAGCTGTGGGTCACTTGTAGACAGAGGTCAACCTATAGAGAAGGTCAGCTTCCTTGGGTATCACCTAAACTACTGATTTTGTAAAGGGAAAGGGAGAAGGAATGCATAAAGATAAAACTAAATCCTATGGTGATACACCAAAATGACAAGAACAATGAGATACTCAATTTACACTTGAATACTAATGATGAACATAAGATTACACATCAAATTCTGTAAGCCTTACACTAACGTCTCACAAACAGGTTCGATTCACACACTTTTTCCAAAGAAGAAAGAAATATTTTCACATACTAGAATCCATGTGTGACTAATTGAACACAATTTTTGATTTGTATAATTATACTTTTGCAAAGGAAGGCATGAAACACAAGATAAAGTTATGAAGGAATGAAAGAAATTCAAAAAAATAACTTGATCATAAACCTGAAATGCACAACACTCAGCAAGAACAAGATGGAAATCCGAACATCAACAGTGATCAAGGTAAGCTTTATATAACATGCTCCAAAATGAGTTACAAAAGTTTGCTAATCTAAGAGAGGACTGGAAAAGTCACCGACTTCAGAAAAATCATAAAAAGAACTCCCTTACAAGAAGGAAAAAAAAAAGCCTTATATACAAAAGTGTGTCAGCCCCTCTGGGCCTACAAAATATCAGGGCTCAGAAAGATTTTCCCTTGGATCCTTTTCCTGAAATTAATGTTGTATTCAATGTGTAACCTCGCTATCCATGTCAGTGTGAAATATTTCCCTTGGAGAAGCCTTCAGATCTTTTGCAGCTAACGCATTCACTTCTGGTACTCATGTCCACCTTTGAATCCCATGGCGAGTTGCCTTGAATGCACTTGAGCTCAGAACAAATACACATTGCCTTTCATTATGTTAATCCTCCTTTTCCTGGTCAGACTGCCATGACTCACCCTTAGCTCCCACAAATTGGTCGATGAATGCCACATAGATTCATCGGGCAGTCAAAAGTTCTCTCTATAGAATCACATGTCGATGAGACACTAATCGTATCTCCCCGATGTGATTATACCTTCCCGTGATTATCAACATAGCTTGAAACCATCGATGAGAGTTCATAGTGAGCCCAAAAGTCATACAGATATTGCCTCTAGGGTTTCCAAGACAATCGCTATCAAGAAGACTTCATGGCGAGCAATTAAGAGTCATATAGATATCTCTTTCATTGCTGAGACCTTGACCCTTCGGCAAGACCTTTTACTGAGCACATTCCACACTCCTTGATCTCTGTTCATTCCATTCGATGAGACTCCCCGTCGGTTGGTGAGACCTCTTTTTGAGCTCAAATTGCCACGCCGATGCCCTCTCTTTTGCCGAGTTATTCACTAGTCAGCAAGACATCACCTCGTCGGGGAGACCCTTCTCTAACTTGGAATGTTACACCAAAGGCTCCCTTTATAGACCAAAATCCTCCACATCACTGAGACCTTATGCCGAAGGCCGAATCCTTCGGCAAGCTCCTTTTTCTGTTGGGGAAACATCCTTATATTGACAAGACCTTATGCCGGTGTCAAACTTTCTCGACGAGGCCTTTTGTTGTCGACGAGACCCCTGCCGAAGGAAAAACACATATTGAGGCCCTCTTTATCTTCAGAAAGACCACCTCCACCTCGCTGAGACATCACGGTGATATCAATTTCTCCAGGCAAGGCCTTTTGCAGTCACTGAGACTTCTTAGCGACCTGACCGTCCTTTTGGTGAACTGGGATCTAGTTGGGTTGACTCTCATGTGTCGGCGAGACCTCCTGCAGGGATTCTTGTGTTACACCGAAGGCACAATGCTTGTCGGCGTGACCTTCCATTATTGATGAGACCTCCTGTTGAGCTCACTTCCTTTCGGTGGGGTCTCCTCTCTATTGGTAGGACATCGCATGGTCAGCGAGACATTATTGCGAAGGGGGAACCCTTTGGAAAAACCTTTAACAGTCGGGGAGATATTTTCCAAAAATGAATCCATCTCGCTGAACTCAAATTTCATATCAGTGAGACCTAAAGAAGTCATTGAGACTTCACCCTATAGGAAAAACTCCCACTGATATGCATATCCTTTTGTCGTCAGGACGATGATCGAAGTCTTGCCGATAGGAACCTACAGGTGAAACATCAGGCTTGATGGAACCCCTGCTAGTCGGCAAGACATCTGGAAGGTCTTGCTGACTTTCTCCTTAAAGGAAAATTATGTCAAACTTGACTGAGGCTGACCTTTCAACTGAATTCCTCATGACCTAGCATCAGATGTATAATTTTATCCTTGATGCAAATGTCCCATCTGGCCTCCTTAAACATCTGAAACACAATTTATCTTGCCTGATTGAGCCCGTGGGTGAAAATTAGGTAACAAGAACCATGTATAATTCCTCTTTGATGGTATGCTTCCCTAAGGTAACTTCTAATTGGGGCCTATTTTTGTACATGTAACTCCCTACCATAGAACCTGAGAGGACAACACATCTAACGACAACAATGGAACATTTTTTTCAAATGAATTAACAATAAATGTAAATCTTATCTATCAATAACATATAAGCTAAGCTATGTACTCTAAGGTTCCATGAATGTATTATGAACATACCCACTGAACAAGATCTAAACATACATCATGGATTAACTAACAACAAGAGTTCATTTTAAATCCATTGCATTAAATGAATAAGCAACATACATTCCATACACAACACCAGATAAATAGTCATCAAGGATCATATATAAAGAACCAATAAGTACATATAAAAATTCTCTTACATGAGTGTACAACATAGCTATTACATCTTACATTGTTACAAGCTTACATCAATGCTTCCCTAAATAAAATGGGAAGAATACGTCAAGACTACATTACAAGATACAAAAGAGTTACAAGTTCAATACATAACATAAGCAACTATCTCTCGAACTGGTACAAGATCTAGAATCTTCCTCATAAGGTACATCTTCCATGCACATGAACAATAGCTGGGAAACCTAATGTAGGAAAAAGTACAATCCACCTGACCATGTGCAACCCTAAGGTCCATCCCCTGTGCTAGGAGATAACAATTAGATCCCACCAAAAAAGAGTCAAGAAGATAGAAGGCTTAACACAAAAGGAAAAAACATGGTTCCAACATAACATAGTACAACATAACATCACATAACACAGACACCACTTCAAGAGGAACACTTAAAATAGAAGGGGAACACAAAACTAGGGAATGCTAGACTGCAATAGGGAAGAGTTTCATCGCATGGTCCTAGCATGAGTTACCCTAATAGTCTCTCACTAGATTTTGGCCCCCATTTGTGGTTACCCTGATAGTCTCTCACTAGACGTTGGCCTCATAGGGTGACAGATGCAGAACCAACATTCCTTTCATGAGGAAAAAAAAGTTGATCTTGCCAACCAAGCCTTCTCTACCCATCCTTAGCCTAAATGAGCACTACAGGCATGGGTGAAGCATACCAATTATCTTGTTTTTGGTGAAGATTACCCATCGCCCCCCCACTTCATTAATTAGGTTATCATTGAATTAAGAAACTCTCCAATGGTTTACCCTAACAATCTCTCACTAGACGTTAGCCCCCATTGAGAGCTACTCCCCCTACTTGCAACTAGAAGACCCTACACAACAAACAAAGTAAAACCATCTTGTACATTTAACAATTTCACATGAATCCAACAGAGTAAGGAATTTTTCATCTTTCTTACATAATCATGAAAATACATGTACAGTGCAAGGAATTACCCATCTTACACACATAACATAATCATAAAAATCAATGCAGCACAACATATTCATAAGAGTCAATACAAAGTGCAAGGAATCAACCATCTTGCACGCAATACAAAACATTTCCAGAGTACTTGCAAAGAGTAACCATCAAAAGAACCACACATGGAAAAATACTCCCTCCTAGCCTCTAGAAAATAAGCTTAACCAACTTACACTTCCTGGGGGAAAAAAACATTTAACATACTTTACAAAGACTAATACATCATAAACAACTTCATAAACACTTAATCAAGACTATTTTTCTAATGCAAGCACTTAGTCAACATATTGTATCTATGAAGACATTACTTATATCAAAGCATTATTACAAATTTATTATCACTCATCCTAACTTAATCCTTTTAATTCGATTAATAGACTGGATTTACTACAAATAACTATATGTACCAAATAACTACATGATTATTAACACAACCATAATAAAAATACTCTAATTAAATCATTTCACATAGCCAATCTATCATTCAACTATAATATAATCCTAAAAATAATCAACATTACAATACAATATATCATTTTATATTAAGGCAACCACACACACACACACATATACATAAATGTGAACCATCAATTTTTGGAATGTTATGTACTCTCTTGCTCTCTTAGGGATTTTCACCTAAAAGGAGAGAGATAGGCCAAAAACTATGGTGGTTCACTCAAATTAATGTAAGTACAATGGAAATATGGGTGAAATGTGCCTAGATGAGATGAACTAAATGAAAATAACTAATAAAAGCTATTGATCATTAAGTGAAAACTATTGAAATGAAACTTGTTGGAAAAAACATTGTGATATGCAAAAACACCTAAAACATAATGCAAATTGTAACAAAATTTGATGAAGCTGAAGTTGTGCACCTGAGATCTTGAAAAAGACTAGAAATAACATCTGGAATGCTATTGATACTAGAAATTTGGCCTCCTGAGACTCATTCACCATTCTGGGTGAATTAGTCCCAAATTTGGGAAACTATTCTGGAACTTGTTTCAGACAAAAGGGTATCCAAAAATGCAGAAAACTAAAATCAAGCCTGGCAGTGGGACTCATTCGCCATCCATGGTGAATCATTCCATTTTTCAATTTCTAAAAATTCGAAGGTGGAAATTGAATCCCTTAGTTTGCTCTTCGGTTCCTGACAGGTGTTCACCTTTGAAAGTCTGATTTACAAACCTAAAAGTGAATTTTTGTTGATATTTTTCCTTATTCAATAAGAGGATGTCTTCAACAACTTTTCAACTTGATCTATGATAATTTCCAAGCCTCTAAGATATCTAAATCTGCAAACACACAAGAAGAGAAGGAGATATGTTGGATGTTAGGGCATGGGGGTTTTCCTTTGTGAAACCCCTTTGTAGGTAATTAAACCAAAATGATGAAAGAATGTAATAAAGAATGAAACAATGGAGTTAGTACCTTTCCATGATGTTTTATCTTGAATTTATGTAGCAATGGACAAATATTTTTACCTTGAATGTCTTTGTAAACTTTCTTGATGGCTTAGAAAGATAAAACCCTAACTTGCTTGACTTGAAGTGGAAGACCAATGATGAATAATTTGTGAATGAGTTAAGATATGTAAATTAGGGGTTAAAGACTTGGTTTTATAGGAAACTTTCCTAATTTTCTCATAAATTGGATCCCCAAGGCCAACATAAAGAAAAATAAAACTTAAATTCCAAAATTTCTCACTCAAAAGTCAAAAATGGCCTAAATGGGACTCATTTGCCACCTTGGGAAAATCAATCCCACCTAGTAGGGACTCATTTTCCACAGATGGTGAATTAGTCCTAGAGGGGCCCATTTGCTAGCTGGGTTGTTGGGAGATAAGAAAATTAGGTTTATATAGTAATTTTTTTAGTTATTTCATTAAATATTACCTCGGGATGCATAATATGGGGTCATAGGGGCCTATTAATGATGATGTGAAACTCAACTAGGGCTTGGGACACAAAATTAAATGTGAAAGTGCAATTAAATATGCTTTACAACACTAAAATGATGTCCACACAACCTAGAAAGTGAACCATCAATTTTTGTGGTGCTATGAAGTTCTCTTGCACTCTTAGGGTTTTTCACCTAAAAGGAGAGAGATAGACCCAAAAACTAAGGTGGTTCACTCAAACTAATGTATGTATGATGTAATTATGATTAAATGAAATGATCTAGATGTAGCAAATTGATAAAAATGATTGATTACGAATGCAAAACTAATGGAATATGAAGTGTTTGAAAACATAGTGTGATATGCAGAAACAAACTAGAAACACAAACAAATGCAAACAAAATTGAATGAGACTAAACAAAGTGCACCTGGAAGTTGAATTCCAATGTTGGAAGATTCTAGAATGCTACAAAAATCTATGTTTATGACAATCAGGACTCATTCGCCACTGATGACGAATCAGTCCCGCTTCTGGTAAACTTTGCTAGAACGGGTTTCTAACTATTGGGAACTGAATTTTGATGAAATTAAAATTTTTAGTCTAAAAGTGGGACTCATTTGACACTTATGGAAAATCATTCCTCCTCCAAAAATCTACAAATTCATGGGTCAAGTTTGTGGGTCTAGATCTACACTTGTCTTCTTGTCAGGTTGACAGAATCAAATTTGTAGAAAATGGGCTGAATGTTATCTCCAAGTGTGAATTAGGGTTTAATTGAATTGAATCACTTTGATGAGTTTTTGACCACTTTTCAACACCTATTTCTTTGAAAAATCTTCCTACAAGACCTGCAAACACACATACAAAGAGGGGGAAAATGGTTAAGGGTTAGAGTACATGGATTTGCCTTGGTCAAATCTCACTTTGATAATCAAACCCTTGATAAAGAAATGAAATAGAAACAAGAAAGGAATGATGAATATACAACATGAAAGTTTCCTAAACTCACCAAATCCTTGTTGTAGAAGTCCGAAGATATGTCAATGGCTGCTCCAAGATAATTGTTGTTTGCTTGATCAAATGATGTTATGATGGACTGAATGCAAGAATGCTAATTGATGGTGAATGAGTTAATGAGATGAATGGGGGTTAAAATGGATGGAGAAACACTTATTTATACACTCATGCCCTAATTACCCAAGAATACAACATCACAAGCCGACATAAGGTCTTAATGAATAAAAACCCAATTTTTTTTTGAAATTATTTTGAATTTTGAGCCAAGAGGGACTCATTCGCCACCCATAGTGAATGGGTCCCACTCTAGGCTTGCAAGTGGGTGTGGGGAATTAAGTTTCTTTTAATGTTGTTTGTCCAATTTGTATTAAAAAACACACTTAATTATGGCCTATAAGTGCATAAAGGGGCCAAATAAAGCATAAGAAAGGTGTAATTGGTGATGACAAGCCTAGAAAAGCATGAAAGCTTGTTACAAGACTTTACAACACTTTGAAATAGGACTTGATAAGGGATAAAAAGGTGATTTTTAGATGAATTATAATAAGAAGAGTCTTGAAAAGTGTAGTAATGTGTTACAACACTTCACAACACCTTCACAGGACATCATAATTTGAATATTAAGGACCTAAGGTGAATATTTAAGTTACATTGCAACATTAAATCAAAGAAAAATGAACCAAGCATCAAAAGAGAAAGACCTAAATGACCATGAAAATGTCCAAGATCCATTTTTCTATGGTACAGAAAGGCACAAGAACCAATGTGAATGTGTAAAACACATTACAACACTAGGTTAAAGTTAAGTTTAGTTTACAAGCCTTCTAGATTATTGTATTAATTCTATTAAATACATTTTATAATGTTGAATTAAGGGAAAATGGGTTCATTAAGTCTAGAGAGGCATGAAATTATTTGACAACACTTTACAACACCTTTACAAGACATTGATAAATGCATGTTATTCAATTTGCAAGGGTCCAAGACCTTGTGTGGATGTGTAAAACACCTCACAAAACCAAATAAAGGCCTTATTAAGTCCAATTTATCATCAATTATTCCCCAAATCAGGAAATTTTCCTTTTTTCTATGGTACATTTAGCCCCCACTTTAGTGAGAGGATGAACTTGCTTCAAACTCACACTAAACTAGACATTCAAGAGAGGTCTAATCATACCAATGCAGATGGTCTAGGATAAAAAAGATCAAAGGAGGTGGCCAAGCCCCCAAGATCAAAGATCCTAATTCAAACCTACATAATCCTAAAAGGACACGTGCAAGGTTAATGATATACGAAAAAATAAGATACAAAAACATGCAATGGCAATAATCTTGAAGGAAGAGAATTGAAAATAAGGTGGGTCAAGCTTCAACCATTTTTCCAACACATTGTGGATCATATCTAGGATGTTTTTCCAAAAAGAAAATGCATACTTACTCTAGGACAATGAAACTCTTGGCTGTCCGTCAGGTGAGAAGGCCTAAAAGGTGAGAAAAATACACTTGTTGGCCTCCTACAATGATTTAACAGCTACGCTCTTACAATTGTGATTCAGAGATTGGACATCTAATATTTATAGCTATCTCAATATTCATGAAGGTGCATTTAACTTGTCAACCCAGGGATGTAGAATTCAAATGGGTCAGCACAGTATGTGCACTAGAAATCCAAAGTAGCCATGTTCATACTACAGCTAAGAAAGAGATAATGCTGAAAGTAAATTGCTTGGAAAGAAGTAATATAAGTGTTGAGAATCAACCAATAACTATACTATGCTGAAATGCATGAAAAAAAAGAAAATATGAGCAAACAAAAAGGAAACTACTCTATCTGCTTTGGCTGTAGGAACAGTCACATAATAGAATTCTAGTGGCTATAGGAACAAACACTAGTAGAATTTGGAAAATAAATGACTACGTGACTAAAAATTTTGGTCATGTGACTAAAAATTTTGGTCATGTGACTAAAACTATTAGAATATCGCAAATAAATGACTAATTTGGTCATTTATAAGTGACTAATTTGGTTATCAGGTAAAATCACAACTAAATAACTAAATAAATGACTAATATTAGATAAATAAAAATGACTAAATAAATAACTAATATAGGAAAATAAAAATGACTAAATAAATAACTAAATAAATGACTATTACTCCTCTATTCTTTTTTCTTTTGAATTTGATAATAATCCATAGAGCTTAAGCCCCCTCCATGGGACCCCTACCTAAGCGGACCATATATTATATTAATAATATTAATAACATAATATATTATAATATTATAATAATATAATATATATATATATATATTTGTTTGATATGCAAGTATTATTATTTTTATTAATATTATAATTTATTTCAGCTACAATTGTCTGCATTGCAGGAAAGACCACCATTAACACTTGAGTTTCTATGCCAAAAAACCATAGGACCACCAAGAAAAAACTTACCAACCCACCCAGAAAAACTCCCGAATGGAGCCATAAAGAAACAAAAGTGGCCAACCGGCCAACACTCCTAACAGAGCACACCCATACATCCATACAAAAAACCATACCTTCTAACAATGACAAAAAGCTAAACTAGACTTACATAAAATGATTATGTTTTGGTAAAATCTTCAAAATCTTTAACCCACTCCACACCCCCAACCACCATCAACCCAAAGAACTTCTTCAGGAACTCCATCGCTGCTACCGCTATAAACCTATGCTTCATAAGGGCCGGTCCACTCAAATTGAGAAGGAATGGGTATAGTTTGATTGCTTCATCTGAGGACTAGAGGAGCTCCAAGTCATAGGGGCACAAAACACCTTTTCCAACCACCACAACACGCAGGTCCTCATCAACTCCCTACACTAGATCCTCTCTAAACATTTTTTCAAGCAACAATTTCACCTCTACTTTCTCCACCTTGTTATCCAATAATAATGCAAGAAAATGAGATGAGATATGCAATTTGTCCCTACCATATTCCTTGTTCTCAAAATGCCCAGTATGTAGGATCATTTTAGTCACCACAACCACAATAGGATAATTGTTGAGCAAAATCCTTTTCAAACGTTGATCGATTATTTCTTTTAACAAATCTTAATGTTGAGTTGACGACTTCAAGGAAATCAGGGTATCAGCCCCAAATCGTGCTAGCCCATCCACTGACATCTCCACTATGAACTGAAATCACTTGGCCAATATTGTCACCTAAGCTCCAGCCACTCCTAGTCAGATAGAGAGAACACCATTAATCGCAACCAAAAGAAAATAAAAATGGAAATGAAATGACCCTTGCTTCGGCCTTAAAGCCAATTCTTAATAATGAATTAATGCCAAGTACTACATGGCCATCAGCTCCACTAATGAATCCCCTCCAAATGTGTTGATTAACTCTGAAATGACTAAAACCTTCAAATTAATGCACTCAAATTGGCCTAAAAAATGGAAACCATGCTCCTTCATTAAAATGCGTACTTCATTGGCATGACATTTCCTACCTATCACTTAGCAAGAGAAACTACCCACATCATCCCCTTCACTCTTGTCACTAAACACCATGGCATAAACTGCTACATCCCCTCCACCAAACTATAGGGGCGCCCACTCTACCACCCACATAATATAATATTTATATTATATAATATTATAATATTATATTATATTATAATATTATATAATACTATATTATATTATATTATATTATATTATATTATAATATAATATTTATATTATATTATATAAATATTTTTTTTATATTATTAATATTCCATTACAAATTTTTTTTAGTGGGCTTAATGGGTGAGCATAATGTGCGCCATAATTTTCATTTTATGGCTAGTAATTTTTATTTTAATAAAAATACTCTAAACCCCTCATCTAAACCTTATTTTCAGGCTATATCTCACCAAATTGGAGAAGTGCGGTCAATACTAGCAAGGAATAGTTTGGAGGAGCGGCAGGGAAAGAAGCTCGTATGACTGTGATACATAAATAGCAAATCAAAATTCATTAGTCCCAAAACTCCCTCTCAAACAACCAAATTGACGAGCTTTAAGAACTAAAACCCCCAAAACTCCATTCAATTTTGTTTGCAACAATGGGTAGAGAGTTCTAATGGCGAGTAATGCAAAATATTCAAAGAAAATTCCAAAGGTTATTCAACTCACAGACGAAAAAAAGGTTTCTGCACCTATAAATCCAACTCCTTAGAAGGCCATGCCAGGAATTCAAAGTTCAAAGCTCATTGACACCATTACAGAAAAGGGTTTCTCTGATGAAAGCACAGTGAAAATTACATTTCCAGAGCCAAGAGTCACTCCATTTCCCAAAGCTCATCATCACTCAGAAGGCCTGGTAATTTTTTTTTTTGTTTTGTTTTTTTTGCCCATGTTTTATGTGTAATTCAATTTAACATCGTCAATGGATATCTTTTCCCTAGGGATACCTTCCTGAGGAATACTAAAAATTCATTTACATCTATTTGTCTGTTTGTCTCTCTTGCACACACACACACACACACTTAGCAACATATTAATCTCTTCTCTTCTGCATACTACCATCAATTGTTTGTCATACTCTATTGCATATTGGACTTATCATCTCATGTTATCTTGAAAATTAATTCCCTGAGATTCATACTCTTACTTTCAGTGTGCATTTTTATGCCCACACTAGATTATTCTTTAGGTTCATGATAGTAATAAAATTGGATTTTGAATGTGTAATGTGTGTTTGGTGCCATGTTGATTTTGTTCTTATTGATTTATTTTTCTTAGCTGTCCTTTCTTGCATGTTCATTGAAAATTAAGGTTTTGTGGTAATATCTGTTAACATTTGAAATTGCTTAAGCTACACTTTAGTAGCTTTAAGTGTTAAAAGTAGTTGGTATTTGCATAATCGTCATTTGGCTGTACCTAGAAATTAGGAAATTTTGGTCTTGTACACATCTCTTTTCTTTCAACAGTTTTATATTCATCTATTTGAATCTTCTCTTTTATGTATGCCAAAACTTAAAGTATTTTGTGAACATTTATAACTATTAGTATGTATACATTTGATTTAGCTATGGTAGTAATTCTTTTTAGTTGTACAAAAATATTTATTTGTCGTTTGGGTTATTACTAATTTTCTTAAGATAAGTGTTGCAGCACTAGGCACGTATTAACTCTAAAGCAGAGGAGATGGTAGAGGACACTAAGGATGTAGATGATTTAGGTGTGGAATCTCTTTCTGCTCATGCACGCCCCCTAGAGAGGAGAATGAAAAAAACTATAGATTTTAGTAATTGGAAAGAGAAGCTTAAAATGGAAAAGTGTCCTTGTAAGAAATTGATTGAAAGTAAGAAAATGGATAAACCTACCATGATAACCTCCATTGATGAAGGAAAAGAACAATAAATTCCTCAAGAACATAATGAAATCAAGGAAATGAAAGCTCTTCCTGCTCAACTGAGCCCAGAATCATCAGCAACAAAATTGACTATTGATAGGCAAATTATGGGAGAATTATCAGCAGGAATTACATGGGAACCAGGAGAGTTGGTTCAAATCTCTAAAGAAGAAAATGTCATTGAAGATACGAGCTTTTCAACTTCTATGCAAAGTGGTGATACTATTGTTAGAAATATTGATAGAATACAGATTAATGCCAGATTAGACACAACAAAAGAAATAATTAAAGGTCACACTGAGAAGGCTTATGATTACAAAATCGAAAGGGAAGGCCTAAAACCACAGGTTGATATTGAAGAAATAGATGCAAAGAATCATGCAAATTTACAAGTAATGCCAACAAATGAGATTGAAGAAGCACAAAATGAATTACTTGGTAGGTTGCACCCTGAAATAGCAGAAATATTGAGAAAGTGTGGTGCAAAAAAAACAAAAAGGGCAATAAAGGGGCAACTGAATTGAGTAAGGATAAGAAATCCGGCACAAAAGATTTGAAAAAGACTTGAATAATAATCAAAATGATGGTTTTATCTCAAAAAAATCACATAAGCAAGAAGGATTTTCAACAACAAGAAACAAATCAAATGAGTTTGGGAAGAGATCCTCAGCTGATTCAGTTAATGGTGAGTGGAAGGCTTGGAGTGATAAAGTTGAGTCTGTCAGGACCTTGAGGTTCACCTTGGATGGGAGAATTGTGGTAGTAGAAGAGATTGCAATAGAAACCAAAAGCTTTTCTCAAAATTGTATGGGATAAAATGCTTTGTTTCCTTTTGATTGTTACCATTACTATTTTTCAAAATTTTATTGACTCGTGTTGTTTTAGATTGTTAAGGACCTTGCAAAGTTCTTTTCTAAACTATTTAGTTCTTTCTTAGTTATCTCTTTGGAATGCAATGCATTGTGTATTTGTTGTTAAGTCCGCAATTTTTTTGTGAACTAGTTGTTGGAATTATTTACTACTTTTCATTTTTCATTGATTGGTGTAGCTTTAGATTGTTGAGTTTCTTAGAAAGCTCTTTTTTAAGAAAACTGTCAAGTTCTTGCATTTATTGTTTTTCTGATATGTATTTGGTGTTAATCCTATAATGGTTCATGTACTTTTTTTGGTAGTTATTTGTCTGAGATTGAGAACACATTAACTATGTAGGCTAAAGAATGCCAAACCTAAATGTGTTCATTATTAGGATCTGGGCGGTAACTTTCATTTGAATAAAGATACTCCAAAACCCTCATCAAAACCTTATTTTCAAGCTGCAGCTCGCCAAATCGGAGAAGTGAAAGGTCAAAACCAGTGAGGAAGAGTTTGGAGGAGCCTTTTCATGAACAAAAATATAACACTGAAGTTTACAGAGCAAGGTATGGTGTGCATTTAGAGCATGGACCATTTGACAGGCGAAAAACTAACTTTTTGTGGATGATGATCTTTGGGGCATTGGCTCTTCTTGTAATTCTTAACAAAAAATTTTTGTGTGCCATATTATGTTGTTACTGTTTGGGATAGAAATAAATAATTTCATTGAATGCTATTTTTTATTTTTTTTCGTGATACTTAATTTTTAATGCCTTAGCATGTCATGTGGGATGGAGTGATGTTTATTGAAGACTTATCTTGAGATAATTAGGGCTTGAAAATCCTCTCAAAATTGAAAATTCATGGAATCCTTGCTTGTTGATCATGTAGGGATTTTCTCTTGTTCTAGCCGTAAACTCATATTTCATGGGAAGGTCTCTTGTTTTCATGCTCCCATACATTTGCACTTAGTCTCATTTGTTGGGGTACCCTACATCCAACATTTAAACCCTGCCTTTTCTAGGAATTCCCCAATTCAGGAGCTAGTATAACTCAATCTTGTTTCAAACTCCTACAATGTTGTTGCTGGGTCATTATGGTTTCAATTAGAATAATTTGAAACATTTGCTATAGAAGAGTATTTTTCTTCCATTGTTGTCAAATCCCTATGTTTGAATATCTATGGGCCATGGCCTCCTATAGCTTGCTAATTGAGGTATTTTTCTTACAAACAATATTTGCGCTTCCAATATCACCCTTGGTAGGGAGCTTCAATCCTTTCTCAATCATAGAAATAACAATTGTGTCACCAATGATGCTCACATCTTTGCAGATATGAGAACACTCTTGTTATGGAATCCTCATGATAGATTGGTACTCAGACTCAGGAATAACCAAACATTTGGTGTTAATGTCCATTAACTTCATTTAAAATTTTGATATCTTATTCTAGTTGGGGCTTTCAAATATGAAGGTAACAATATTCTCTCCATTGTCAGCCTTGATGGTGATAATATCATTGTTACTAGTGCAGTTCAACATCTTAGCCATGTTGTTGAGATTCATCCCCATGGAATATACCTATCACAATTGAAATGCTTTCATCCTGCTGACCTCAAAAATATAGCCATTAGGGTCACATGGCTTGAATCCATGGCCTGTAAAGAAAACCCAGTTTCCAACAAATTGAAGTTGGCATCTATGACCAAATCCTTCATGACCACCAACACCTTTTGTAGACTCCTCTGAACAAGCCTTAATTATGACAACTCAACATGGGAAAAAATTAAATGGAAATCATAAATCAATATAAAACAAATATACCCAACGACATAAGAGAAATTGGGAGAATGCTCCACAAAGTATGGAAAAATGATTTTATGAGGGTGGGAAAGTATTCAGAATGATCCAAGTGTTTGGAAGAAGAAAAAAGGTTGTGGAAAAATAGGATGAATGATAATTGAATGAGGGTTTTAAATATTATTAAGCAATTGAAAAAATGTAGCAAATGAAACTTTCTACTAATTTATTTGTTGTGAATGGAAATTACGATCAAATTTTGAGAAATACTTAAAAATAACAGGATCGTTACTTATAGTTTTTTTTTTGTACAGGTCTTAGGATCTTTGAAGAGCTTCTAGAAGTTGACTACTTGGTATATCACTTTTTACTTTTCAATACAATTAGAAAAGTGATTTAACTTCTCAATTCAATTAAAAGAATTTTATTATTGTTGTGTTCATAGAAATAGTTATAGAGTAAGTGGTGTGTGTAGCCACGAAGTTGCAGTAGAGCAATGAAGTCATTAGGTGTTGTGGATGCTACATGTGAAGTAATTTTGAGCTTATAATGGGGATGGATGAAACTCGATATGAGTAAGTTTTCTTTGTAGTATGTGTTCCATTGGACACTATTAACAATATGTTTGGCTCTTCTTCCCACAATATGTTTTGTTGTCTCTTTATAACTATTTTCATCTTCTTTTGTTGTAGGTGGGATTGTAGTTTTCAATATGGAAGCTTGGTAGAAGAGGTCGATGGGCATACTGCCATTCTTTACCATAGATCACAACTGGACTAGTTTCCAATGTAATAATTCTTAACTTGTTTCACATTCTGCTTTGATAATGAAGACGTTGGTTTGGATGCTATTTTCTCTTCAAATCTCATTCTTTCTATTTTTAAATATTTAAATGAATATGGTTTGCACTATTTTCATAAACTATATCTCCACATTAAAGGAATGATATGCATTTTTTCCTTCTATTGATGTGAAAATATTCCTCATAAAAGGGAAAATTTGAGTCACAAGTTATGCATTTCCCTCTCTACTTATAACATGATAGAGTAGAGAAATTTTGTAACTTTCATTTCACTTATGTAGTTACTCAATGAATATTGACTCGAAAATTGTGATGTATGGAAATATTTATATTCCCATATCTTTTTGATCTGTTAACTTCTCAAGAACTATACTTGTAGAATTTACAAAACCAAGATTTATCACTATGATACTTAATTCATGATTAAATGATAGTTGTTTATTAATTGATGATTATGCTATGATACTTATAAAATAAACTATTGCAATATAACACCATATTTGAGCTCGAAAAACCCCAACATGGGGTGAAAAATCCAATTGGTAGAGGCAATTCCCTTTTCCCTAAGTATATTACCCATAAAAAATGATGATACAACACATGATTGTTCCACTCAATGGTGGAGAATGCTACAACACATGATTGTCCTCTTTCTTTTTGGCTTGGAGAAGGTACAACACTTGATTGTCCTTTTCTTGTTGGCTCATAGAAGGTACAACACATTGTCCTTTTCTTGTTGGCTCGAAGAAGGTACAATGCATGATTTTCCTCTTTGGCTTTGCCTAATGAAGTCCGAGCTCACATTCCATATATAGTATTCCTAAGAAGAAATGAAGAGACACGACCTTTCATTTACTCAGCCTTATGAATTCTCATACAAATAACTCTTCAAAATCATCCAAGAAGTTTTATAGTGACATGAAGTTCCAAACAATGTTGTTACACTTCATTTTTGCAGTTAAAAATTATAATTATCATGGATGAAACTGTGACTGTGTGGATGTCTATGCAATTGTATTAGTGTCCAATGTACTTTTCCTTATTTTTTTCCTTCACAACTTGATGATTTATTTGCCCCTTTATCTAAATATAATACTATGTTCACATTGTCTACTTTGTTCATGACTATACCAATTGATAACTCATTTTGGAATCCATTTGGAATATACTTGAGCTTTTGGTCTAACAAACTCTTACAATCAAGATAGGAAAATTCCCTTCCCATTTTGAGATCCAAGTTTGTGCCTACTCATATTGAAACTACAACATTCCTTCATTTGTGATGCTTGAACCATGCTACAATGTTAGTTTCTTACAAAAAAGATCCATGTTACAATGAAATACATTGTGATGATGACAACAAGATACATGTTTACAACATCCAAGAACATGCAATAGTTCTGCTCATGCTCTATGTCAAGAAGTATACATAACAACACCCAAGAACATGCAATGGTGCTGCTTATGTTATCCTTTGCTAAAAACCTTGCTTGAATGTTTAAATTAATTAGTTTGTTTTTTCCAATATCTTCTATAGCATGTAAAATATATCCTTCAACATAAGTTGTAGCATTTTTTTAGGATCCAACTAAAAAAACACTGTTGCTGGAAATGCTTAGCCTGTATTCATATATGATGCACATGTACCAAAAATTTAACTAGCATCTTAGTAATAATGTTTAGGGTGTCCTCAATATAGCCAACACGGGCACGAAGGTCAACCATGCACACCTAATGATCAACTATATATGTAAATTGTAATGCAATAAGGGTTATTGACATGTCATAGCTGCAACACTTGAATATAATAGAGTGTGGAGGTTTAAATAAGCTCCCTGATTCCTTTGGCATGCTGTCACAGCTGTAACACTTGAGCATAGAAGGGTGTAAAATTTTAAATAACCTCCTTGATTCTATTGGCAACCTATCGCAGCTGCAACACTTGATCATAGAAGATTGTAGAGGTTTAAATAACCTTCCTTATTCCATTGGCAACCTGTAACGTCTGTAGTACTTGAAAATAGTATGTTGTAGAGGTTTAAATAACCTCCTTGATTCCATTGTCAACCTATCACAAATGTAGCACTTGAACATAATAGGAAGTTTCATAGGTTTAAATAACCTCCTTGATTCTATTGGCAATCTATTGCAGCTGCAACATTTGAAATTAAAATATTGTTATGGTTTAAATAACCTCCTCGATTCCATTGGCAACCTGTCATAGCTACAACCTTGAACATAGAAGGGTGTGAATGTTTAAATAACCTTCCTTATTCCATTGGAAACTTGTCACAACTACAACACGTGAACATGGTAGGGTGTATAGATTTAAATAACCTCCCTCATTCCATTGGCAACCTACCACAGCTGTAGCACTTGAACATAGAAATGTGTAAAAGTTTAAATATCCCCCTGATTCTATTGGAAATCAGTCACATCTATAACACTTGAACATAGAAGACTGTAGAGGTTTAAATAAGCTCCCTGATTCCATTGGCAAGTTGTCACAACTGCAACACTTGAGCATAGAAGGGTGTAAAAGTTTAAATAACATCCTTGATTCTATTGGCATCCTATCACAGTTGCAACACTTGATCATAGAAGATTGTAGAGGTTTAAATAACCTTCCTTATTCCACTAACAACCTCTCACATCTGTAGTACCTAAAAATAGTAAGTTGTAGAGGTTTAAATAACCTCCCTGATTCCATTTTCAACCTATCACAAATGTAGCATTTGAACATAATAGGAAGTTTCAAAGGTTTAAATAACCTCCTTGATTCTATTAACAATCTATTGCAGCTGTAGCATTTGAAACTAAAATATTGTCATGGTTTAAATAACGTCCTTGATTCCATTGGCAACCTATCACAACCGCGACCCTAAACTAAAATATTGTCATGGTTTAAATAACCTCCCTCATTCCATTGGCAACCTGGCACAGCTATAGCACTTGAACATAGAAATGTGTAAAAGTTTAAATAACCCCCCTGATTCTATTGGCAACCTGTCACAGCTGCAGGACTTGAACATAGAAGATTGTAGAGGTTTAAATAACCTTCCTGATTCCATTGGAAACATGTCACATCTGCAACACTTGAAAATAGAAAGTTGCAGAGATTTAAATAACCTCCTTGATTTCATTAGCAACTTGTCATAGTTGCAACACAAAACTTGAACATAGAAGGGTGTGGACATTTAAAAAAGCTCCCTAATTAAATAACCTCCTTGATTCCATTAGCAACTTGTCACAGTTGCAACACTCGAACATAGAAGGGTGTGGATGTTTAAATAAGCTCCCTGATTCATTTGGCAACCTGTCACAGCTGCAACACTTGAACATTGAAGGGTGTGGGTGTTTAAATAATCTCCCTAATTCCATTGGCAACCTGTCATAGCTGCAACACTTGAACATGGTAGGATGTATAGATTTAAATAGCCTCCCCGATTTATTGGCGAGTGGAAAAAAATGAGATTAGGGCTAGTTTGGAGGAGCTTCTTAACAACTCAAAAAGGCATGAAGATGAGGTGGCAGAGGTTCCCCTCAACTACCATAGGGATGACCTCGTATCTCCATGGTGTCAAAAATTTTAAATTGAAAGAAAAATTTTAAACATAACTACCCTCATTCCCCTTATTAGTGGGCCCTCCACACTCCGTATCAAAATTTATAGTTTTTTCTATTTTTAGGGATGTCTCCTAAAAACAACAGGGAGTTCTGGAGACTTCTTAACTATCCACAACCTTTCTTCCACGCGAGATGAGTCCCAAGTGTTTGGAGATGCACTTCCCACTTCCACTATTTAAGTTTTAATAAGTTATATACAATTGGGGTTAAAAAATATGCCATCTTCGGTACCTAATTTTTCATAACCACCCCTAGTCTCTCCTGTACCCATATCAGTTCTTGATGGTATCTAGGGCCTGATTCTCCTTGGAGAAGTCCCTTACAAAACTTTAAATGAAAACAAGAAAAACTTAACCTAAACTAACCCAACTTGTTTCTACCCTTGCTCCTCCAACCCTCTTGCACCCAGGCCACAATTTCTTTTAGCATTTCCCATACTTATTTTTGGTAAATTAGATTTTAATTTTTTATTCTTGTGGAGATCATTCATTGCTCTTTCACTCTATTCCATTGACAGTTTATATGTACTCTTCAAGTTTTGTCATGGTTTATCACTGTGTTGAACTGATTTCATGTGTATTTGACTAATTTTGTTGTGCTTTATTAGTGTTCCAATTATAGTTTAAGCATATTATATGTATTTTTCAAGTTCAATATTATGATCTAATCCAAATATTTCATACCAAAGTCTTACAAATGAGAATTCTATAGAAAATACTTTTACTGATTGGACATGTATAAAGGTGTTTATTCATTCACAAATGAAAATATGAGTTTGAAGAGAAACTGGATCAGAGTTAGCATAATTATAAAGATTTATTAAAATTCTTCTTTGCTAAATTGTCATCTTATTTTATGAATTTAGAATGATTACAATTAAGGGATCAATGCCTGGAACTTCTATCTCAAGGACTTAAAAGCTCAAGCTGCTCTGGTTTGGAATATATAGTTCTCCTGACAACTAAGTGGGAAGTCTGGTGGAGTAATGCATGTTTTCTTTCATTTATTGATATATATTTAAGTATTGATAAGATACTTTTTGTGTCGTTCTTATTCTATGTCCATACCTTGGTCTAATTATGTTGCCTTATACATAGATTAAATATGATGACAAACTTTCTGCCACAAAATATGAGGCAGAGCCTCAAATTCCAACAAAGGAAAACAAGGATCAAATTGATAAACCATCATATATTCAATTTTATGTGTCCCCCCTCACACATAAAGATGAGACTGTTGAAAAGGTAGGGGGGCTTGTTTACCATAATTAATAGTTAATATTTTTGGAATAGAAGGCTACAATCAAATACTTTTACGAAAGAGAGTTTTTTCCCCTTGACATTTGATAATTGGGTTATGAATGTGTAAAGATTATCATTTTGTTAATTTAAAATGATAATGTGGAGGCCACAAAACATTTTTGTAACACCACTAAGTTTACAAGATGGAGGCCATGTGACACACTTTTAGCCAGGATCTCTGACATCTACTTTACCACTTCGGTGTCTAAATGGTCTCAAGTATGGAATTTTTGTTTTCAAGCTATCAAATTCTTTTCATTTTATTTTGAGGATAATACAAGCACAATGGTTCCATTTTTTAATAAATAATAAGTTATGTGGAAGCCAAATAAAGTAATAGTCTGTATCAATAGTGGGATCTTTGAGTTTCCTCTGGACAAATAATATCTACATATGGTTTGTTTGTTGATATTATAACTACTTTATAATTTTGATTTATATTCATTTTTAATTAGATTTGTAGCCATTATTTAAAGACTACATTTTGGATCAGAGGATGTAACTGAAATTGATTTTAAAATTAGAGATCTTAATGGTTCTGAGCTTCAATAGAGTAATGACTAGTTTACAAAGTATAAATGAAGTTATAAGGTTTTTTCAATGTAAATTTTGTAGAGGGAAATTTGATATCATTGATGATGACCAGTGTGACAACCCAACATGGAAGGAATGCCAATATACCAAGTCTGAATCTGGTAGAACACAAGATATGCAAATCCAGAAAGGTAATGTAGAGAAGTTTAAGAATGATGATAGAAAGTTGAAGCTTCTTGAGGATGGAAACTCTGCTTCAACACAATGTCGTAAAGTATTGAGTGGGCTTCTTGTACCAGAGCATGTGTAAGCATCTTACAAATTACGAGTTGGAGATTTTAATAGGAAAGATTCAATATTTTTGTTTTTGGATATTTTCACTAAAATAGTAAATTTTATTTGTACTTAAGTGTAGGCGAGTGGATCTAACATTCAAATATGGACTTTCTACTACCCTGTTGAGTGAATTCCTGGTATTTATCAGAATGTAAACAATATTTGTCATATTCTTCTTAATGAATTATTTGTATTTTCCATCCTAGCCTCACAAGATCCTTTTCATTAAACAACATTTGGGAACATTGAATGTAAGAGGAATTGTTATGTATGGATTGGGTTGTGAGATGCATACAAATTTATTATTAGATCTGTTCTAAGGACATATGAGTAAGTGGATCACATCTAAAAATTTATAATTAGATCTATTCTAAGGACACATGAGTAAGTGGATCACTAAAATTTGATGTCACAATTTGAAAAAAATGTGTGTTACATGGGGATGTGTCTTCCCTATTTCCTCAAATTTGTCCTCGGTGACGATCATGGGACACAGGGACAACATGGGATGTTCCTACCAGGGCATGTAATTGTGGATGCATCATAATCATTGGGAACTTGGTTGTATCTAGGATGACCTAGGACATCCAAGATGCCCCTCAACTGCCATAGGGATGACCTCGTATCTCCATGGTGTCATAATTTTTTAATTGAAACAAAATAGTTAAACATAAGAATCAAGAAAAGAGTTGGTGATGGGGAGGGGGCACAAACTACCCTCATTCCCCTTATTAGTGGGCCCTCCACACTCCTTATCAAACTCTAAATTTTCCCTAGAATTAACTCATAGTTCCATTTGCAACCACTATTGGTTGATCTCTCCTTGGATGAATCACAATTTTATATAGGAATTGGTTCAGAGGTAGAGGCCAATTTTGATAGTGATAGCCCATATAAAGCTCAACTATAGCAGGTCTAGTTGTATATTTGTATATCTATAATCTTACTAGCATGCCTCTTGTTGGGAATTTCGTAGCCTTTGGGCCTTTTGTCATTATATACTTCAAATTTTTAATGAAAGAAATGACTTTTTTTTTGCTGCTTTTTTTGAATCAATGAATATTGAGCATTGGATCTCCAATTTGATGCATTGTGTTTATGTTTAAACTTGAATCTTGATGTCATGTACAACTAGGCTTCTAAAATTTTACATATACCTACGTTCACAAACACACATACACACACTTAATTTTTTTGTTATATTGCATAGCATTTCTAGGAAGGGGATGACAAGACATGCTTCAAGGATAGCAGTCAAAGATGCTAGTTTTTGGGGATGCCATAGACACCAATATACCAGTTTTTGGGGATAGCCTAAAAGTGGTGTAGGGATGGGGATTTTTAGAAACAAACTTAGACTAGTGTATGAAATGTTGGAATGTTTATTTGCTATAATCATGATTTGAAGCAAGATAGTTTGCATGCCCTATGACCAATGACAGTTGTAATAGTCATCATTGGAAACTTGTCATATATTTATTGGGAAAGCTCAAGCCATGTGACCAATGGAAACTATAATAGTCATCATCAATTTATGGATACATTGGCCATTTGTATTAAATAGTACATTACTTTGCATCTTTGGTCTATTGCCAAATTATTGATTCTAAGTTCTACCATTTTTGGTACAGTGTTATATTTTGATGAGAATGGTGTGCTATAGTTTAAATTTTATTTTTTGCTTAGTCCATCAAAACTTTTCATAGTTATATTATTGATTCTTTTCACATCACAATATCTATACATTTCTATGGGTGTTTATAGCAAAGGAAATGTGTTCCTCTTGGGATTCTAAGTTATAATGAGTTCTTTTTTTGTATACCATTTCACAACAAGCAGAAGGTTTCTAGCTGCAGCATGGATTATGAGCATGGTAGAGCCTTCAGACATGCCATGTGAACCCTCTGAGGAGGAGTTTCATCTATGTCTGAGAAATGGACTTATTTTGTGTAGCTTAATCAATAAGGTTCAGCCAGGAGTAGTGCCAAAGGTGGGAGCATGTTGTTGGCATTAGCTAGTTAATTTCATTTATCAACATTTCATAATCTTCCAATTGACTTCTCGCTTTTCTGCTTTATTATGTTGATAATCATGATAATAATGTATACATAATTGGAAAGTAGTTGGTTGAAAATATTCCATCACTTTGTCCTGAAGGCCAGCCTTTATATACTTATCAATATTTTGAGAATGTCAGAATTTTTCTTGTAGCTATTGAGGAGTTAAAGTTGCCAACATTTGAAGCTTTTGATTTAGAACAAGTGAGCGTGCTCATTCCAATATTATTGGATTCTAAATAATTAGTTCTCTATACTTTAGTCTAATACTATTTTTTCTTCAGGGGAGCTTGCAACCAGGTTTTACAACAAAAATTGTAGGTTGTATTTTGGCTTTGAAATATTACCATGAATGGAAGAAATCTAGAGGAAATGGTTCTTGGAAGTACATAGGCCTTTCGAAGTCCCCTACGCTTCTCAGAAATCTAGGATCCCCTCAATGCACCTCTTCTTGTATGGTTGCAAAGGCCTTTGAAAACATGTCAAATCCAATAGATGGTAGCATGTAAAAGAATTGCAGGCAATTGGATCTTTCAGGATGTGAAAAGCCTAAATTTATAGATGTAGTGAAGGTTAAAGAAAGTGTTCCTAAGATAGGGCAGATTCAACAAGATGATGTTGAACATAGACTCACTAAAATCTCACACTGTAGAGGTCATATTGATGACCTATTTGTAATGAAGGGACTAAACTCCATTATCTCATGTTTTTCATTGTTATTTCATGTTTTGCAATGTTTGAATTGAAATATAACTTCATTCCTAAGTACATGATGGGTTATTGCATGTTTATGGTTGGTAGACCTAATTGGAGCTTGGTTAAGGAGTTTTGTTATAGGCATTGAGAATTCAAAGGAAAAAATTAACCATAATCTTTCTGAACTACTACAAGCTACAACACTAGTATGTAACTTTGTTGTCATCCATATTTTTTGAAATTTTCATTGGAGCTTACCATTAGCGCAAATTTATTTTAGAATAGTAAAATTAATAAATGCATTTATATAGTATATATAGGTTATTTTGTAATATATTCCCTTGCTAGATATGCCCAGATGGGATGAATATGTGTTGTTTGCATTTGTAACAAGATTCTAGTAAAAAAAATTATACATTTAATTTCATCAATGTTCTAGATCACACTTTGTGATCCATCATTAGGATAATTTTCTTTAATCTTGATGATGGATCACTGACTGTGATATGGATTTTCAATGATATTAAATGTTATTTATACCAGAAGCTTGTTTAGTATATCATAGACTCTGCAACTTTCATGTTTATTATGTTTGCATGTGTTAATTTTTAGTTGGTTGTATGGTGTTTTCATAGAGTTGGGAAATGCATTTGACAACTATGGGATAAAGTTGTAACAAGTCTAGCATAGTTTTAATTTATATCCATTATCCTTTTGTATAGAGGAGATAGGGATGACAATTACTTTTTGCAGGTCTCCAGAGAACTTACAAATGTGTCTTCTGAGCGTGTGGATCCAAATGGTAGTACAGGTGGAAAGCGAGTTCATTCACTCCCTTATGCTGATCCAAATTAGCCAGGTATTTAATTTGTATCATAATGTAGTATGTTCTAGGATTGGAGTACTCTATTCAAGACTTTCGCTTTTATCAATGGACCAAACTCAAATGATTTGAGAATATAATGATGCATTTTTATAGTTCATGGGAGAATTGTGTTAGCTGATAAAAATCTACTTCCAAATATGTTTTTGATGGATGTTCATATCCTCATCCAAAACTCCAATTCACACACAACCAAGGACACTTTCAAGTGTATAAATTACAAATTTACAATCAATAATCAAGCTATTGATCAGTTGTTTAGGAATAAGGCAGTTTTATATCACTAATTGAATATTGTCTATTTGTTTGTTGTCTTGCATGAATTCATTTTAAAAAAATTTGTAAGAGATAACTAGGAAACATTATATCTAGCACCTAAGTTTAGGGTGCCATAGTTGGAAAAGGAAAATAAGATGTTTGAATTTAATCCTCTGTATTATTTGACTTTTCTGAGTTTTTGATGTTCAAATTTTGAAAGCTTATTTTCAGGTTGTAGCTCCAAATTGAAGAAGTGAAAGGTGAATGCTAGCGAGGAAGAGTTTGGAGGAGCTGAAACCAATAGTGGCGAGAAAGCTGTGGATTTTCAAGGGGATTAAATGGGTCGAGCCCCTATAGGAGGTCGCTTCCCTTCCAAATGGACTACAATTAAGGAAGGGGAAAATAGTATAAGTATATGAAAATAAGAGTTATTTTTATAGTGTCTGTAAGTTGTATATTGTCACTAAGACATTGAATGTAACCAATGAGATTTTGATTTGCCAATGAGGCTTAATAAAGTAAATTTTCAGAGTGGTTTTTTCTCCACTCATAAATACTATGTTGTGACTCCTCTTGATTTGTAATCTATTTGTGTTTGTGTTTGATCAATCATATTTGTTCAAACATTTTAGTCTTCATTTCATGGTGTTTTTTAACATTTGAATATCTATGATACTTGAAATTTATATGTATAAACTTGTGAGGATTAATTAAGTTAGATTTGATTTGTAATGAATAAATATATGACTAAATAAATGACCAGTTAACAACAATCAATGGCTAAATTAATGACTAAACAAATCAATACCATGATTAAATAAATGACTAAATTATCAACTAAATCAATGACCAAATCAATGACTAAATAAATGACTAAAATAGTTTAGTCATAAATTTGGTGGTGTTATAAATGAGTACAAATAAACCACTAAAATAGTCATGTGATTAAAATTAATGACTCAATAAATGACTAAATCAATGACCAAATTAATGACTAAAATCAATGACTAAATAAATGACTAAAATTGTTTAGTCATAAAATTAGTGGTGTTATAAATGAATACAAATAAACTACTAATAGTCACGTGACTAAATTTAGTCATTTATATGCATTTTTTAGTAGTTTATTTAGTCATATATTGTTGTTTGTGTACTTGTTAGACAGTGCCATATTCTTAACTAATTGTTGAATAGAAAGTAATAACTAAACTAAAGGATGGAATTATTACCAAGGTCCCCCCCTTGGATGAGTATCCCTTAAAAGAAATGTGAACTCAAATGCACAAACTTATAGCTTCATTTTAATCATTGGAAAACATGAGTACAATTGAGTAGCATAACTATATTACTAAAAAACTAAGAATGTGAGTACATCATCAGATCAATTAACTTCCTGAGAAGGAGCATTCAAGTCTTAATTATAAGAAGAACTACTAACTAACTACCTAGCAAGGTAGTCAACTCCAATAGATTAAGAAGACACCACTTTAGGGAAAGCATAAAAAGTGGGATGGAGGTTATGCATGCATGGAATTTGGTCAAGCATGTTTTCCTTAATGCAAATCTAGCACAACAGTAACTCCTATATTCGTTCAAAAAAAAATTAAGACCATTTACAAGGTAGTTACAATTATTTTATTTAAGCTAGGAATTTCCCTCTTGCTAAGAGTCTTCCCTCCTTTGACCTTTGAACGATCACCTTGTTGACCTTTATGGCAAATGACCTGCTGGCAGAATCTTCCTCAATTTTGTAGGCTCTAATTATATTTGCATGAAAACATTAGTATGCACAAAAATTGCATATATGTAACTATCTTAAAGCATCATTCATTAATCCACATGTAAAATCAACATAGATAGTTCATATAGCATGTCAATGCCATTAAAGATTAGAAAAATAAGCTCACGCCCAATGTCTATGGTTTTGAGGAAATGTCATAAAAACGTTAATATCCAAGTATCAAAGTCTATGAAAACCACAAAAAATGGATAAGACACTCTATCAAAATTGAGCCATAAACTGGATTCATCACTCCCCCAACCTAAGACTTTGTTGGTCCTCCAACAGAGGAAGGGTTGTTCTTCTACTTGGTCAATGCCTTGAAATTTGAAACTGCCAGTTTTCGTACATCAATTCTTGTATTTCATGAATTAGGGTCCCAATAGAACCCTTGTTGTTTGTCCTACCTGCTCCATCTTTGTCTCTTTATAGCTATATTATACTGGTAATACCTAAAATTTGGCATAGGCCATAATAGGATAGGTGGCTCAAAAGTTAGTGGAAGACAAAATTGTCCCTTTGTCCTTCCAATCTATATGTATCTATCAACTCTCTTACATGTTGCAACATAGTTCTATAGAGAGTGAGGCTCAACTTGTTTTAATTCACCAGTCAGATTTTTCCACCTCTGTGCCAAATATCCCTTTACAAATTCCCTTGTAGTTTTTACTACCTCTTCATATTTTCTATAAATTGCTTCTCTCTCGGGAAGGATCCTGCTACCATAACTTTGTTGGTAAATAATTTTGTGCCAATGCCTAAAAATATCTCTTGTATTTCTAGATTCAGCCCTGATGGATAGGGGAGTGTTGGATTCTATTTTCCTATAAGCCCTGAATTGTTGTCCCCAACTAATTTCATTTGTATCTAGAACATAAACACCCTTAATTGGACATCCCCAACATACAACAATGGATTCCAATCATGATCTTGGGTCACATCATAATTATGCAAATAGAATTCACACAACAAATTCTTCATTTCAGGAGGAGCAATCTAATAAGCATGGAAGAATTCAAGAGGAGTCTCAATGGAAGGATTCAAACCTAAAACAATCCTTGCTAGTTTAAAAGAAAGATTCTTCTCCTTCAAATACAAAGCATAAAACCTTGGAGGAGTCCTGCACTCTAATATCTGAGGTACTAAGGATGCCATATTGTCCACCTTTTCCTTTAAAGCAACATTTTTTGCATTCTTATCTTCAATCTCTTCATCTCTCTTTTTAATCTCCTCTTTCAGCCTGCATTTCTCCTTTTTCCATTCTTCTTCCCTCCTCTGTATCTCATTCCATAAATTCATAGCTACCATGTGCATTGAAAAATCAGAGGGCTTATGCATTCCTACCAAAAAATTCCTGGCACTGATGCTTGCTCTTCATATGTCTCCAGTTGTAGGGTTTCTGATTATTCAGCCAATTTTGGCTATAGGGGTGTTGACTGTTCTCCCAGTTCTAGCTACAGGGCCCCTTTTTCTTGCTCTTGCTCTTGTTGTGGGAACTCTTGATTTTTCTCTTGCTACATGAGCTCCTGATTTTCCTCATACTCTTGACTCTCAACTTGTTCAACAATGGCAGCAAGGTCTGCCATTGTTAAATTTGTTTCTTCCTCAAATATTTCCTTTTCTCCAATGTTCACCTACCCCATTGGGGCCTCTGCATACTCTTGTGAAATTCATCGAGGCCTAGGGCTTCCCTGTAGAGATACACCAACGGATGGCCCAGCTGGTCTTTTTTTCCTAGGAGGGCTCTCATGTTTCACTTTGGCTGCAGGAAGAATAGTGTTAGCCTTCCGTTTCTTAGAGCTTGGCACTTTCTTTTCTATCGCTTGATTTGTATATTTTCCCTTCCTTATTTATGCTTCTTTGTTTTGTGCCTTAGTTTGAATTAGGATGCCAAGAGGGACATCATCATCATAATCTGAAGAGGAACTTTCTTTGTTTGAATGTTCTATTTCAAAAGAGCTAATTTCTATGGTTTGTTTAGCTATAGGAGGGTTTGCACTAGGGAATGTGCCAGAAGTTGAGGTTCTAGGAGTGGCTGCATCAAAAATCACTCTCCTCCTAGCCCTATGAGGTTGAGAGAAAATCCTAGGTCACAAATGCTTTTAGTCTAATTTGATCAACATTTAAGAATTCTTCCCAAGTCATATCAGAGACATCATGCAAAGACTTCTCAACTAACAATTTGATTAGACAATGGTGAGAAACAAAATTATCCCTACATTTTTAGGTCTCGACCACCATGATTGAAAGAAGGTGGTATAACATGTTTGGCACATTCATTCTTCTCCCATGCCTCATATGATTCAAGAGTTTGAAGTGCATAAAATGTAGATTTGAATGATGACCTTCGCAGGTAATATACTTCACAACAGAAATAACTACTTACTTCCATGGATTGGGAAGAGAGGTTCTCTTCGCACCTTGCTTGAACACACTCAATGGAGGGTCGCTAGGTTCTATAAATTTAGCCCTAGCTAACCCGACGTCTTTGATAGTAGGGTAATGTTCATCATCGGCAGAAAACCCTATAACTTCTGCAATCCTTTCTTCAGTAGCCATTACTTCCAACCCTTTTACCGTGGCCTTTCCTTTAGACAATTTCCAGGTAAATTCCAATGCAATGTCTTAATTAAAACCATTAAGCTTTAGGAAATAATCTAACCACCTATAATTTATAAACTCAGCCTACCAAGGTGAATAATGTAGTAATACATCATGAACCGTGGGTTCATTTCAAATTAACCCACCTCCCATTGTTTAGATGTCGGCAATTACACAAAAATCTGCAAGGTTTCCCTTCCTGTAATCTTTGTCTAAAAGCTAAACTTCTCCTTCCTGCAATGCTACTAAATTCCCAATGCCAGTGCCATCTAAATTTACCTTTTTTGGAAACTTAGGATTATGACATGAGCAATAAAGGCATTAAAGGAGTAATAAATGAAGGCTACAATCAAGAAAAATGGCGGCGGTTGATGTCATCTCACAAATGTGATCTGTCATTTCACTCAGAATTCAAATTGGGTCAATTTAAACTTTTTCTGACGTGAACCAGCATGGGCTGACATATTGAAATGGTATTCAAACTCCCCCCAACCTAAATTTGAGCATGTGTCCTCACATGTGAGGTAGTAATGGAGATTTGATAGGGATAGGGAATAATTACATACTATGGAGAATGCCTATATTACTGTACATAAATTAAATGAATGTACTAAAAGATAATTAAGATATAAAAAATTGATGCACACGTACTTGATTTCTTGGAAGATCTGCTGCAAATATTATGGAGAAAGTACTAGTCACCTTTTGGGAAGTTAGTTGAGCAATTAATGAAAGTGGAATGCAATGAAGTGAAGTGGAATGAAGTGAAATTATGGCAGCGTGATGGAAGAGAGAGAAAGGTGGAGGTGGATGGGTAGATAGGTGAATGAATGAAGAAGTGGACTCCCACCAAAAGTGGAAGTCTTTATTATGTCAAGTTATGTACCTTAGTTAGCCAGAAGAAGGGACACTAGGTCCACTTCCTTTGGTTGTAGAAAGTTCAAGTGTTGCATACCGAGTGAATTGTTGCAGGCATTCATCCTTAGAAGTTGACTTGTGATACAACCTAAGGTGATGACCATTAACAAGTAGCTTAAATCTGATAGGGTTAATGGTAGTGAGCTAAACAGCTCTGTTGGGGAAAAATTCAGCAACCTCATACGGTCCTAGCCACCTTGTATGCAATTTTCCTGCATTATCTTGATACCTTGATTTGTAGAGCAGTGCCCAATCACCTGGCTATAATTTCTTGTCCTTGATGAATGTTTCATGCCACTTTATTCTTTGATTCTGCCCTACCTTTGTGTGATGCAATTTTTCCTTCCTCATCTCATCCAAAGCATTCAACTGCATGATTATATCCCTTTGTGCCTCAGATATATCCAACCCCAAGTCTATTGCAGTCCTAAGAGTCTTATGCTCAAATTCAATGGGCATCATAACGGTCTTTCCATATAGCAACTCAAAAGTAGTGAAGCCTGTGGTTGTCTTTCAGGTTGTCCTATAGGCCCAAACAACTTTTGGCAGCCTATTTTCCCAATCCTTTCTATGGATAGCTAGTGTTTTGGTTAGAATGGCTTCAATTTCCCTGTTAGTCACCTCAACTTGGCCATTGGCCTGAGGGTGATAAGGAGCATACTTCATGTGCCTTATGTTGTACTCATTAACCAATGTTGTAACAAGGGTTGAAGTGAATTGAGCCCCTTAGTTAGTCACTATCTCTCTTGGAACCCCATACCATGTGAAAATTTCCTCACAAAGAAATTTTGCAACATTATTATCTCTTGCATGCTTCATGGCCTTAACCTCTACCCACTTGCTTCAATAATCAATGCATACCAAGATATGGGATTTACCATTTGATGGAGGATCAATGGGTCATACAAAATATATTCCCCATTTGTCAAATGGAGTGTTTACTACCTAGGGGTAAAGGGGCATCTCATCAGATTTGGTTGGTTGGCCCATCCTTTGGCATCTATCACACTTTCTTGTATATTTTCCTACATCCTTGTGGAATGTGGGCTAGGTGATCCCATAATAGTGGTTTACAATTTTTGGCCAAACTGGACACTGAAATTATTATTTTTAACTAAATCTTCACATTCGGGCACCTATAGCGGCTAAACTGTGAGGAATTTGAAGATGGTGCAAACTAGAGTCTCATCAAATTTTGTCTGTAGATTCTAAAATATTTTTTCAAAATTTTGGAATCAAATTGCACTTCTTTTTTCATCTCCCACGAAAATAGATTTTTTTCAAAAACAACATTTTTAAAAAGTGATGCACACTTATAACTCATAACTTTTTTTCCATGAAGGATAAAATTCTAATTCTTTCAAATTTAGATTTGTAACTCTGATATCTAGTGCTTCCACTTGGTTAGATAGTTTTTATTGAATATTTTTTCCTTAATCAAGTTTCAAAGTCAAATGAATTACAATTCAAACACAACAACGTATAATGCGTAACTTTTTTGTATATGTCAAAATTTTAATTTTTTTTGTTGGATCAAGGACTTCAATATCTGGTGCACTCATATTTTTTTTTTTTTTTTTGATAATCTTCTATTTTTCCACATGTGAAGAACAAATAAATTTATTTTCGATGAAAAACCTATGTTTAATAAAACTTAAAAAACAAATACATAACAAAACCAAAACATATTAAAATTATATTCATTGGATAGATTGTTCTGAGGAATACCATAATCATTTGAAATAAATTTTAAATGAATTCATTTGATCCCCAAATCTAAATCAAAAGTGATTTTTTATCAACATTTTGATAGGTGTAAAGGAAGGTTATAGGTATGGTTTAAAACTAGCGAGGTTCTATCCAAGGGGGTTTGATCTAAGGTGATTTGATCAAACCCTCTTCAATTGGAATCCTTAAAATGGAACTTTTTAAGGCTTAAATCATTATATTTTCTAAAAATATGTGATTTTAAGTAAAATTCGTTCCTCTCAGGAATTGTAAACCACTATTATGACAGCACCGGCTAGTAATATCTTGTGTTCAAAATATTCATTGTTGTCCTTTTGGCTGTAAAATTCCCTCCACAAGGTTCATTGTGACATACATGCAGAATATCATATGTCTCATCTTCCCTCACACATCTCCTCATGACATGGTCTAGTCCAATGTAGAACAAATATCCAACAATCCATGAAAAAGAAATATTTTTCAATGAGCACCCTTGTCTCTTTTAGAGAGAAATGAGGAGGAACTCTCCCTACGACTAGATAATTAGCTATGTCAGCATACCAGGGTGTATGCACACTGACAAAGAATTAGTGTTCATCAGGGAAAGAGACATCAATGCCTTGATTGCCCCCTCATGTAGTCAGCCTTGAAAGAAAATCTGCAACAACATTGGCCTTCCCTGGTTTATCCACAATGGTTATGTCAAACTCCTGCATCAATAATAACCATCTTGCTAGCCTACCTGATATCAAGGGTTTCTTCATGAGGTACCTAATGGCTGCATGGTCGGTTTGCACAAAGATCTGATAGCCTGTTATGTAGTGCCTGAATTTGTTAAGGGCATAGACCAATTCCAGCATTTCTTTTTATGTCAATGTATAGTTGAATTCAACTCCTTGCAAATTTTTGCTGAAAAAATAAATAGCATTTTCAATAGCTCCTTCTTTCTATCCTAAGAATTCTCCTATAACATAGTATGATGCATTTGTATGAATGTGAAAAGGAAGCTCCCGATTGGGACCTTTGAGTACAGGAGCATGAGTTAAATTTGCTTTCAAGTCAGGAAATGTGTTGTCACAGTCTTTTGTCCATTGGAATTCAACATCTTTAGTTAGGATATTGTGCAATGGTGCTGCCATTTTGCTAAAGTCTATGATGAACTACCTATAATAACCTACATGTCCTAAGAAACTTCTAACATCTTTTTATTTTGTAGGTGTAGGCAGATTAGTAATCACCTCAATCTTTGCAGGATCTACTTGAATTCCTTTTTGAAAGATGCAGTGGCCAAGGACTACACCTTCTTGCATCATCATGAAGCACTTTTCATTGTTTAAAGATAGATTGTGGTCTTAACATCTTTGTAGGACTCTCCTGATATTTTCCAATGCTTCATTAAAATAAGCACCATAGGTAGTGAAGTCATCCATGTAAATTTTCATGCAATCATGAGAGATGTCTTAAAATATGCTAATGATTGCCCTCTGAAAAGTTGCTAGTCCATTGCATAAGCCAAATGGAAGGACTAGGTAGGAAAAGGTCCCCCATGGAAAAGAAAAAGTGGTCTTCTCTTGGTCCTCAGGTACAATTTGGATATGGTTATAGCCACTGAATCTATCTAGAAAAGAAAAGTACTACTTTCTTGCAAGTAAATCTAGAACTTGGTCTATGAAAGGAAGGGGAAAATGGTCCTTTTTGGTGGAAGCATTGAGTTCTCTATAATAAAAAAAAACTCACCACTTCCCTCCCTTTTTGGACACAATCACCAATGGAGACACCCACTGGCTATCTAAAATGGGGTAAATAAATCCTACATCTAGCAATTTTTGTAGTTCTCCTTTTACAATTTCTCTAAATGCAGGGTTAATTCTTCTTTGTGGCTACCTCACTAGTGTACAATCATCTTTGATGTATATCCTATGAGTGAAAAGCTTAGAATCCAATCCCTTCATATCATGATAGTCCCAAAAAAATGCATGTTGGTGGGTCCTTAGTAAGTTTTTTAATGACAATTGTTGTTCTTCACTCAGTTTACTGTTAATATTTAGACATTTTCCTTCTGACACTTGTACTTGTGTAGATATCTCTACTATAGCTGCTTCACTAATGCTTGGTACCTTGAGTTCATGTGGAAAAACTGTATGGGACATACCTATTGTTGCAAGAAGAACAGACAAAAGTATCTTTATTGGATCAATAGAATCAGATGCATGAGAGGATGATGCTTCCTCTACTTGACAATGGTTCTGAATATGTTAGAAATTACTTCATCTTCATCTTGAATTTGCATGAAATAAATCTTGCCTAACATCATAAGTTGTGCCACATAATTGACTTCCTCAGCCTCTTCACCAACATGTGGCCATATGGGATTATCCATATCATGGGATGGCTGAGGAGGGGGGTAAAGAGCTATCTTTTTGGTGCTCTTTCCATCAGAAATGGTCATGTATCATGTCTGACATCCAATATAGGAATCTATTGTTGCTAGCCATGGCTTGAAGTAGAGGTATCTGGACACATATATGCTTCAACTGATCTATAATTTCAAAGGCTAGTTCCTCCTTCTCTTCCTTTTGTTTCACAGTTTCCAACCTCTAGGGAAATGGTGGTTCTTGTTCAATCTACTTGACTGGGACTGGTTTAGGATTTTTAGGGGCACTTGGCTGAATAGGGGTATTTAGAGACTCCTCTTCTTCCACATGAATCTCAGTGATAATGGGTGTGGAAGGATTTGGAAAAGTAGCTCCTAAACGTTGTGGATGTCACTTACACTCACAACACATGCAAGGAATTGATTTGGATCAGTAAAGTATACTAGATGCTACTATGGTTTTTTATTTGGGTTAGGTGTGGGATGAGCTAGTAGCTGAGTAGGTCTAGGTGTACTTGAACTTGAACTAGTAGGAGGAGGAATTATAGCAGGTTGTTGGGGCTAAGAAGGTGGCTGCATGTAATTGGTTGTCTGGTTTGGCCATTGTTGTCCTCCCCTCCATTGAGATGTTTGTTGCCAATTTCCTTGAATCTGCTACCAATTCCCCTAAGGTTGTTGCCACTAGGGTGGAGATTTTTGATGATTGGTCTAGGAATTTGGAGGGTTATTCCAAGGCTATGGTGGATATCCTCCATAATTCTAGAATGGATATGGGGGTTGCCATTGGTTACTAGATGAATAAGAATTGAAATATGGACCAATAAAAGATAGTGGATCTGGTGGCATACCTTGTCTTGGAGCCCATGGCCTCCTTTGTGCAATGTATTAGACTTGGTCATCTTCACCCTAGATTGGCTTGAACTCAGGTGGAATATTCTTACTATCAATATTAGCTACCATCTTGCATCTGTAGTCCTTTTATCTACAATGAGGGAAATATTCTACCAACATTGCCTCTGCCTCCTCTTGTTTCTTCTTGGCTTGAAGTGTATCAGGTTGAGTAGCCAAATTATTGATGATGTCTTTCTTGAAGTCTGCTAGCAAGTGATTAATCTCCATTATTCAAACTCCACTGGTAGATGACTTACCCATAGAGGATTGGTAAGCTCTCCCTTTCTTTGAAGCTACCCTAGAATAGTTCTGACATATCTTCTTGATATCCTCCCAAGGAACTTGGGTGGTATCTCCTCTTCCCATTAGGTCCAAGGAATCAGTGTAGCTATCATTAATTCCTCTTAGGAAAAGAAAATTTTGTGATTCTTCATTAAGTGTATGGTGTGGAAATTTCTATAGGAAAAATAAAAACCTCAAAATTTAATCCTCCATGCTCTTATATTTCTTTTGTTGCATTCTATAAATTTCATCTCCCCTCATATCACTGCCCCAACAATATTACTTGTACTTCTCAAGGAACTTTGTCTTCACATCCTCCTAAGTCTCCATAGTATTTCTTCTGAGGCTCATAAACCATCTTAATGCAACTTCTTTCAAGGTGGTAGGGAATAGCTTAAGCCTATGGGCATCAGTGGTATAATCGTAACTCCTGCAGAGTATATCAAACTCGAACAAGAGAGTATTAGGATCTTTTGTGACAAGTCCATATAACTTAGGAAGGATTGAATTAGGGATATTTTTGAGGTTTTCAACTTATTCTAATGAGAAATGGGGAAAGGAAAAGCTGGATGGTTAGATCTATTTCTATTTGCATCACCCATGCCTACCTGATGGAGTTCCAAAGCAAAGGGATTATCAATCTAATTTTGGTCTTCAGAGGAAATTTCAGAACTGGTCAGATCAAGAAATGCATCAACAAATGGGTGTGGCTCTTCTTCTTCTTCTTCTCTTGGAAGATTTTGATGCTCAACTAGCTAGAATGGATCATGATTATTAGGAAGGAATATCCCATGAGCATCTCTCCTCCTTCCTCTATGCATATAGTATCAACTCACTATCAGCTAGCTCACATAAAGAATTGGAAAAAGAATAGTGGATCATTACTTTTCTAAATGAGGGGTATACTAAGAATAAACTTTCAGAAATACTATAGCAAGAAAAAAATATCAATGACTCTAGAGAACTCCCTATTTTGACACCATCCCTGACACTGACACCAAAAATGTTGGACTCCTACAATTATTTAACAACTAAGCCCTTACAACTGTGATTCAAAGATTGGACATCTAATCTGAATAGCTATCTCAATCATCAAGAAGGTGCATTTAACTTGTAAACCTAGGGATGTAGACTTGAAATGGGTCAATAGAGTATGTGTACTAGGAATCCAAAGTAGCCATGTTCATCCTATAACTAAGAAATACATATTGTTGAGAGTAAATTGCTTGGAATGAAGTAATATAAGTGTTGAGCATAAACCAATAACTATACTAAGATAAAATACATGACAGAAATGAAAACTTGAGCAAAGAAACAAGAAACTACTCTATCTACTTTGGCTGCAGGAATAGATAATGCCAGGTTCTTAACTATTTTCTTAACAGAAAGTAATAACTAAACTAAAGGATGGAATGCTCACCAAGTGGGCCTCCTTTGATGAGTATCCCTTAAAACAAATGTGAACTCAGATGCAAAAACTTATAACTTCATTTTATTCATTGGAAAACATGAGTACAATCGAGCAACATATCCATATTACTAAAAAACTAAGAATGTGAGTACATCATCAAATCAATCAACCTCTTGAGAAGGAGCATTTGAATCTTATTTATAAGAAGAAGAACTAATAACTAACTACCTATCAAGGTGGTCAACTCCAATAGATTAGGAGGATTCCACTTTAGGAAGAGCATAAAAAGTGGAGAGGAGGTTATGCATGCATGGAATCTGGTCAAGCATGTTTTCCTTAACGCAAATATAGCACAATAGTAACTCCTATATTCGCTCAACAAATAATTAAGACCATTTACAAGAAAATTACAATTATTTGATTTAAATTAAGAATTTCCCTCTTGTTGAGAGTCTTCCCTCCTTTGACCTTTGAACAATCACCTTGTTGACCTTTTTTGGAAAATGACCAGCTGGCAGAATCTTTCTCAATTTTGTAGGCTCTAATTATATCTTCATGAAAATATTAGTACACATAATAATTACATATTTGTAACTATCTTAAAGAAACATTCATTAATCCACTTGTAAAATCAACATAGATAGTTCATATATCATGTCAATGTCATTAAAGATTAGAAAACTAAGCTCATGCCCAATGTCTATGTTTTTGAGGAAATGTCATAAAAAAGGTCAATATTGAAGTATCAAAGTCTATGACAACTACAACAAATGGATAATAAACTCTATCAAAATTGAGCTATAAATTGGACTCATCAACACTAATGGTTGGTATGTACTCACAAACACATAGGTGGCTATGGGTAAAGTTGTGCCTCAGAATGGGCTTCCCGCTTAGCCATACCAAAGTTATACCTCCTGATAACTTTAATAATGCACCACAAAGGAAAATGATTTTCGAGTTCTATGAAGTAAGCAAAAATTTGTATGCTTGACACTCATAGACATTGTTAATGCAAAATAGTGTTGTAGACATCTAAATTTGTCCACTTTATTCATCTATTTCGTTAATATTAATTAAACAATTGATTTAATTAATATTTTATTTTTTGCCTAAGGTTCCTAAAGTATTTAGTCAAATAATTAAATAATTTACCTTACCCCCCTTTTTCCTCTCTAAATTAAATAAACATGTCAATTTTATTTAATTTAGTCATTTGGCTTTTTAAACCAACTTTAAATTCCTCATTTTTCTCTCTCCTTGTCACATCCTCCATAACCCTACTCTAATCTAGATTAATGTAACTAATCCATAATTAGGATGTGCACACCTTAATCAGGATTAATGTCACATCCTCCAACATTTGCCACTTGCTTCTAATCCCTCATTAATTTTCTTAATCATGTATTTGCACAACCATAATCTAATCATCTTGCCACATTTAACATACCCTTTTGGTCAACCTCTTACATATTCCATAGTTATCATTGACCCCTCTTTCCCATGTGAATTTTTAATTCACATTTATTCACCATAGGTTCCTCTCTTCCCCATGATAATTTTTAATTCACATTTTATCCTTCCAAGGCTTACCTTATCCCCATGTAATTTCTAAAAAATTTGACTTGTCACATCACTCACATGTGGAAAATTCTCATCCTTTTTGGAAACCCTCTCTTATCCACTAGATTCTCCCAAGCATATGATTTTTTAATTCACATTTATTTCTCCAACTACTTTCTCATTTCCCTTGGAGATTTTTGAGGAATTCCAAAATTCCTCAAGTGTCATTTTCATCCTCACTTGGGAACAATAATTTATTTTTTGAGGAAATCTTCTCATCCCCCAAGGTACTTGCAAGGTACTTGTCCTTATTCCACCTCACTTACACATCACCCATCCTCTCTTTTTTTTTCGAGGACATGTATCTGCCCCTCTGCGGGGAAAATCCACCCCTCTATGACCTGTACTTACAAACAAACTTCACAACAACAAATGTGATATGAAGGAACCAATGTGTGGGTCCCATCGGGCATGCCGGAAATGTGATCCTAAATGTTTATCGTATTCTAAATATAAAAAATAGCTATTATGCAATAAAGAAAAACACAACCGAAAACTCAAATATTAGCCTAAGGAATTGTTAACACAAAGAAATAAGATAGCAAATGATTATACCTTCTTTGTGTTGTTGAAATCCCTTGGTTGGCCCTTGATATTTGAATGCTTCTGTGCTCCTTGGATGGCTATGGAGATGGCTAAATGAAAGTTAAACAATACGATAAATGAAAATGCTAGAGACTAAGTGGTTTGACTAAATGGCTAAGATAATGTTTGAAAATTGAGTGAGAAATTTGGTAGCATAAGGGTGCAAATGGCTAGTGTTCTAAAATGCATTAGAAGAGGGGGGTATTTATAAAAGAATTTGAATTCTCTAGGTTGAGATTAAGCCACCAAGGCCAAGATGAAGGGCTATGGTGAGTTGAGGACTCACAAGCCCTCACATCTTCACATGTGGAGGGTGAAGTGGCCTAGGATATGATGATGTGTAAGTGAGGTGGAAGAAGAACATGTGATGTGTAAGGACATGTACCTTGGAAGTACATTGGGAGATGAGAAGAATCTTGGATGAATAAATGTGAATTAAAAATTTTCATGCTTGGAAGAATCCCATGGAAAAGACAAGGTTCCAAAAATGGAAGCACTTGTCCACATGTGACTTGATGTGACAAGTCAAAGATTTTAGAAGATGCATGGGAAAAGGGGATTCTAGGAGGAATAAATGTGAATTAAAAATTCACATGGGGAAGAGAGAAGTCTTGGATGAATAAAAAGGAATTAAAAACTCCTTGGGGGATGGGGAGAGTTGACCAAGGTACTAATTAGGTTAACAAATTAGTAATTAGAAGACAATTAGAGGGTAATGAGGATTAGAAGCCAACTTGCAAAATTTGGAGGATGTGACACACCCTAATCAATGATTAGGCATGTGCACATCTCTAATGAAGAGATAAGGAGATTGATTAAGATTAATAAAAAGATGTGACATGTGAGGAATTAAATAAATTTCATATTTATTTAATTCATTTGATGAAAGGGGAGATTAAAGAGATAAGTTATTTAATTATTAATTAAATACTTTAGGGATTTAGAAGAATTACGGGTATTAATTAAATAATAGTAATATTACTTCATTAATGCAAATAAAAGAATGTTTAGATCAAAGGGGATAAATTTGGATAAATTAAGTGTCCAAATTTAGGTGTCTACACTAAGTATGAAAACACACTCCTTGAAATAAGTAACACTTCTATCTGAGGTTTGTCAAGCCTTTGATAAGGTGATTTTCATGAAATAGTCTATTTGTGCAAGGAAATAGTCTTGACCAAACGTGAGATATTATGAGTATGCATGGGATTACCATCCTTGGGTCTCATAGAGCCCGAAGAGAAGAAGTGAAGTACTAATTACTTTACTTAGGTGTTGGCCAATCCTCAACCTAGCTAATAATTGAGCTGTGGAAAGCTCATAGGTTAGGACTGAGATTAAGTTTGGTTCTAAGAAAATAACCAACATAAGGCTGGCACTCCATTTGTCCCGATGCAGAGGTCTGTTAGACTCAATTTGCATAAATATTACAGGGTAGACTTGGAGCTTACACAGAGTGCTCGTAAAATCATCCATGGCTAGGAATCTTCACCTATGATTACCAAATGCAGCCACCAACTGAAATTCCAAGCTACGAGTTTGGAGATAATGGGAGCGAAAGGGAATGAAGCTATTTAACCATCTAGAAAAATTGAGAGGAGAATTAGGTATGGTTGTGGCTCATTCAGATGAAAAAACTCTCCCACTGATGTTACTGATAGCTCGTCTAATAGAAAAATGGAGATAGACTCTAGTTACCACTGGTACGTAGCTACCTTAGGCTGAGCTCTATCTCCTAAGGCAGAGGTGTTATTTGTTCCTCCTTTCATTTTTAGGACTCTGAGTGGGTGAGATGTTGTGACGAAAGAGGACAAAGTCGAGGAAGGAGTTGAAATTTTATCTCCAACCATCACTACAACAAAAAAACTCTCCCATTGATGTTACTGATAGCTCATCTAATAGAAAAATCTAGACAGACTCTAGTTACCACCGGTACCTAGCTAGCTTAGGCTGAGCTCTATCTCCTAAGGCAGAGGTGTTATTTGTTCCTCCTTTCATTTTCAGGACTCTGAGTGGGTGAGATGTTGTGACGAAAGAGGACAAAGTCGAGGAAGGAGTTGAAATTTTATCTCCAACCATCACTACAACACAAAATGGGCGTGCATACTATGGCGTGTGTCTTGCTGGTGGAGGGTCCTCTGGTTGATTAAAAGGGTGGTGGTGAAGTGAAATTTTTGTGTTGACTGATATTTTCTATTGCAGTTGTTTTCTCTCTATGTGCGTGGCTAAGTTTTGGGGTGTTGGATGCTGATTGTATGCCCTAGTGGTAATCTAAACGTTGGTCTTGCTGCTTACATGGTGGTCAAATAAATTTTGGCGATACTTTGTTTCTTCCTCAGGGCGACTGTGGAAATTAGGTTTTCCCTATCTCAACAAAATTATCATGTGGGGAATTTTTGAATGCAATCGAATGTGGTATGAAATGAAATTTTGTAATGTAATTGCATTTTGAGCTTGAACAAACAACAACATTGTTTTCCACCAAAGTGAAATCCCCTCTTTGGATGTGCAAAAACAAAATGAAGCTTTCATGATCATAGTGAAATACAAATGAAAATGGATAAATAGAGATCTTGTAGATATTGGTTCTACCCTTAATGTGTGTAGTGTGAGCCTTCTAGATAGGCTTGGAATTGATCAATCTAGCTTTCAACTTGATTCTTTATCTATTAACGGATTTGACCATGTCAAAAAGAAACCGCTCGGGGTAATCTTTATACCTCTTACAATTGGAGTGGCCACATTGAATATTGTGGAAAAACAAGGACAAACAACTGAGAGGGGTGGGGTCAATTAGTTGTCACAGAATATTTACACTTTTCAAACTTTACTTAACTAAATCTTAGATCTGATAAATGAATAATAAATCATGAAAAATCAACACATCAGAAGCACAAAGAACACTAAGATTTTTACATAGAAAGCTTGTTAGGGGAAAAACCATGGTGGATGTTAGTCCACAATATTATACCTTATTAAAAGTATAATGAAAAATAATGGGAATGCACATGCATTCAGGCGCACTACCTAGAGCTCACTACTCAAATACAAAAGTGCTCACTTCCCAATGAATACAAAGAAATATGGATTAGATCCATGGGGTATGAACTAAGAAAATAGCTTCTGCAAAAGCTTGATTATAGTTCCAATTAAGCACATAAAACCTTCTTCACACTTCGCTCAAACTTCTTCTCACTATGCTCTGCAATTGAATGAATAGATCAATATTCGCACACTTTCTCTTCTCTATATTTTCTTCACTTCATACACACTAACTTTTCTGAAACAAACACTCTTATATATCCGCAACATGAAATTACATCAACAACTTCGTCGGCCAAAAATATAAAACATATTTACAATGTCGGCCCAAATTTACAAATAAATTTTCAATCCAAAGAAAACACCATTAGCTAATATTATGATGTGACCTAAAACAATATCCTTGAGTGTTCCAACCATTCAAATTTAAATCTCCAAGGATCTGCAACATGTGACAACTATCATGTCGACCAAGAACATGAAAACTTGAACACACATGAGAAAAATATTTGACCATGAGCACTCTAATCAATGCGGATGTACAACAAGGATAGAGAATGATCTAGAATCATCCACAAGCAACAAGAACTAACAGAGAAGCATCTACAGCAACAAAAATTACCAAAATCACATAATCTTCAATCAAGAACATTGACAGAACCACAAAAACACTGTCAAAATACAACTATTCATAGCACGATCAAATCTTCACGTGGACCTCTAAAACTTCAAGTAGATGAACTAGATACTCTTAGAAATAAATTCTTTAGTCCACAACAATTGATCTTCAATGTAAAAAACAAAACACCTTCATGACCTACATTGTTCCACTGGAAACTTGCAACTCTTCCTTCAACAATTTTCTCAATATCCTTGACATATACAACCTTCAATACAATAGTGCTAATAGTGTTGACATCAATGACAACCGCATATCAACAACACAACCACAACATCAAAAAGAATACACCAATCCATGTTATGCCTTATACACTTTCATGTAATCTTATCTTAGGCAGACTATGGATTCATGAAATGAATGGGTTGCCCTCTACTCTTCATCGTAAAATGAAATACATCTATAACTTGACACAGTCCACACACTTGACACTAACCTCAAACCTGATAGTGTCTTACAACTTGAGAAAAAAAAAATTCCTTAAACACATCAACATCAACTAAGCCAGCGGAACCCGCACAATAGAACAACAAAGAACAACATATTGAACAAGTCACGAAGCTATTAGAAGATGATTGGGGTTCCTTGGACTTCGAACATGAGTTGATGGGTGAGTACAAGATAAAACACAAAGATCCACATAGGGGAAATGAAAAAAGAAGATGAACCTTCGAAATCATCCACTTCAACCACTTTAGATAATGAAACAAACTACACGGCCACCTTTGACAACACTTATTACCAACCACCAATTGATCCAAAAGAAATGAAAAAGATTTATGGAAAAGGGTATGAACTTATGAAATAACTTGGCTATAGTGGAAAAGGATGTGGTGATAATGAACAAGGTATCTACAACCCTATAGACCCCATCACACAATAAACCACTCATGGTCTTGGTTATTGCCCTTTGATAGAAATCACCAAGCCTTCAATCAATGCCAACACTCTCACATCACATTCTTTGAATTCAACCTTAATGGTAAAGCATCCCGAACTAATAGAAATTAGTGGTCTTGGTTGTTCTCCTTTGCAAGCAATCAAATAAACAAATACATCTTCGTTTAATGTTAATGTCATCACGCAAAACACTAGTGATTTGAATTCAATAGATTTTATATCTTCCTATAAAGGAAAGAAAAAAATCATGCAATCAAAAGAGTCTTGTGTAGGTATAACATCTTGTGTACATCTAAGCAAGAGACATCTTTATCACATAATCAAGAAACATCTTCTACCATTGATCAAGACAGTATCTTGTCAAGACTTCTTCAAGAACACTTGATAACCCTTCCTCCCTGAACTTGCAATAAATTCTATTACAAGACATCATTTTGTGCATATCATAGAGTTCATGGTCATTCCACTAATGAGTGTAAGGCTTTGAATCATAAAATTTAACATTTTAAGGAGCTTGGTGCTCTTCCTTATGTAGGGGCACCTCACCTTCTAATTGATACTAATTTTTCAATCTAGCATGCATTTCATCAATCATTTCAGCTCACCCTTGTCTTGCACTAAGTGGGGGCAAGGGGTCTAGTTAGCCTTGTCCTCATATGTCACTTGTTGTTGCCTCTTTTTGGCTAGTTGTTAACCTTTTGTGAACATATAAGAGAAAAATTGGGATGTGGATGGCATGCCTTAAGTTGGATTGCATGTGACATACTACCTTTTTCATGACATAGCTTCCAAGAAACATATGACTTGGCATAGGATTGTCTGAGTAAGCTCTCATGTCTTTCCTTCTTCTACTTTAAAGCAATTGCTCACAATAATGTTGTTCACAACCACTTTAAAGTGGGGGCATACATCACCACTCATATTTCATTGTGCAATTTCTTTCTTCTTGTAATGTGTCCTTTTCTTGGTGGAATCATTGGGCTTGATTCCCTCCAAGAGTGCAATACTTCTTTGACACATCCTCTCTTTGAAATATTAAGCATGATGTCCTCTAAGATGATACCTTGCACAAATTAAGCAAAATCCCTTTGAACAAGCATTGCATTTATGATCCTAAATATTTATCCTATTCTAAATATGCAAAACAACTATTATACAATAAAGAAAAACACAAGGGAAACCTCAAAGATTAGCCTAAGGAATTGATAACACAAAGAAAGAAGATAAAAGAAGATAGCAAATGATTATACCTTCTTTGTGCTGTTGAAATCCCTTGGTTGGCCCTTTATTTTTGAATTCTTGTGTGATCCTTGGATGGCTATGGAGATGGCTAAATGCAAGTTGAACAATACAATAAATGAAAATAATAGAGACTAAGCGACTTGACTAAATGGCTAAGATAATGCTTGCAAATTGAGTGAGCAATTTCATAGCATAAGGGTCCAAATGGCTAAGTGTTGTTCAATGCATTAGAAAGGGGGGGTATTTATAAAAGAATTTGAATTCTCTAGAGAATTTAATGGTTGAGATTAAGACACCAAGGCTAAGATGAAGGGCTATGGGAGTTGAGGACTCACAAGTCCTCACATCTTGACATGTGGAGGGTGAAGTGGCTTAGGATGGGTGATGTGTAAGTGAGGTGGAATAAGGACAAGTGATGTGGAGGAAGGACAAGTACCTTGCAAGTACATTAGGGGATGAGAAAATTTCCTCAAAAATGAACTTTTTGTTCCCAAGTGAGGATGAAAATGACACTTGAGGAATTTTGGAATTCCTCAAAAATCTCCATGGGAAATGAGAAAGTAGTTGGAGAAATAAATGTGAATTAAAAATTCACATGCTTGGGAGAATTTAGTGGATAAGAGAGGGTTTCCAAAAATGGTGGGAATTTGCCACATGTGAGTGATGTGACAAGTCAAATTTTCTAGAAGTTGCATGGGGATAAGGTAAGCCTTGGAAGGATAAAATGCGAATTAAAAATTCACATGGGGAAGAGAGGAACCTAGGGTGAATAAATGTGAATTAAAAATTCACATGAGAAAGAGGGTCAATGCTAACTATGGAATATGTAAGAGGTTGAACAAAAGGGTATACTAAATGTGGTAGGATGAATAGATTATGGTTGTGCAAATACATGATTAATAAAACTAATGAGGGATTAGAAGCAAGTGGAAAATGTTGTAGAATCTGACATTAATCCTGATTAAGGTGTGCACATCCTAATCATGGATTAATTGCATTAATCCATATTAGAGGAGGGTTATGGAGGATGTGACAAGGAGAGAGAAAAATGAGGAATTTAAAATTGGTTTAAAAAGCCAAATGACTAAATTAAATAAAATTGACATGTTTATTTAATTTAGATAGGAAAAGGGGGGTAAGGTAAATTATTTAATTATTTGATTAAATACTTTAGGAACCTTACGCAGAAAATGAAATATTAATTAAATCAATTGTTTAATTAATATTAAGAGAATAGAGGAATAAAGTGGAAAAATTTGACCATATGGAAGTGGCCAAATTTAGATGTCTACATTTTTCCCCTCTTCGAAATATTGTTAGAATAACAGTGTTTCGAAGAAAAGAAAATGTAGATGACTCTATAGAGGAAGCGACCCGAAAATGATGCCCTAGCATGGGGAGAGATGCATGAGCTGCCCAAATGGAGGGAGAACGAATGAGTATGCCCCAATCTTGCGAGGGAATGACTGTGACCGAGGAAATGGAGAGAGCGGTAGGGTATGCCACCTCGAGAGGGCAACTGGGGAAGAAAAAAGGGACCTCAAGTGATGTATCAATAGGAGAAAATAGAGGGAACGGTTGGAAAGACCTCCGAAAATTGAGCAGGTTTTCCTTTTGAACTAAGTCAAACGGGCGTATAGTTTGCGAATGGCAGCCCTAGGAAGTTAGGGAATTAGTTAGAGGATAAAAAGGTTTAATAAAAGGTAAAAATACCCTTTATTTTAAAAAGGGTAAAAAAGGGGGAAAAGGATTAAAAGGTAATTTTAGAAATTACTTCACCTCATTTGCACTATAGCAGTTGATAGAAGAGGAGAGGAGAGGAAGAAGATGAGGGGTGACGATGTCAAGGAATAACAACATAGAGATCATTCACCATGCAGACGAGGGGCGAAGATTCTTCAACCATTATGCAGTTCCTCGGTAGGTTAGAAAAAAATCCCTTCTTGTGTATTTTAAGCATTTTTATTACATTTTGAAGTTTTTATGCAAATTTTAAGAGATGGGTTTTGTTAACGAGACAGAGTAGGATAATGGGTGGGAGTTAAAATTTGTTTTTCTTGGTTGGGTAGAGAAGAGGACAAATTTTAGGGGGTGTTGGGGGGGAGGGGGGGGACAACATTGTCTCAGGAGGGGTGAGTCCATCCCACTATAGGGTGGCGTTGCCCTGGATTGGGATGGGTCTGCCCCGATTGGGGGCGGTTCTGTGCCAGCTCAGGTCAGTTTCACTCTGCATTGGGGCGCGTCCACCGTGGCTTAGGGCGGTTCTACCCCGTGGCGGGGCACGTCTTCCCTAGCTTGGGGTAGGTCCTCCCCATGGGTGGGGGCACATCCTCTTATCCATCATAAACATTTAGGATCACATTTTTGTTTATCCTATTCTAAATATGCAAAACAACTATTATACAATAAAGAAAAACACAAGGGACACGTCAAATATTAGCATAAGGAATTGATAACACAAAGAAATAAGATAAAAGAAGATAGAAACTGATTATACCTTCTTTGTGTTGTTCAAATCCCTTGGTTGTCCCTTGATTTTTGAATGTTTTTGTGCTCCTTAGATGGCTATGGATATGGCTAAATGAAAATGCTAGAGACTACATTGCTTGACTAAATGGCTAAGTTAATGCTTGCAAATTGAGTTAGAAATTTCATAGCATAAGGGTACAAATGGAAAAGTGTTGTTCAATGCATTAGAAGAGGGGGGATATTTATAAAAGAATTTGAATTCTTTAGAGAATTCAATGGTTGAGATTAAGCCACCAAGGTCAAAATGAAGGGCTATGGTGAATTTAGGACTCGCAAGCCCTCGCATCTTGACATGTGGAGAGTGAAGTGGCCTAGGATATGATGATGTGTAAGTGAGGTGGAATAAGGACATGTGATGTGTAAGAAGGACATGTACCTTGGAAGTACATTAGGAGATGAGAAGAATCTTGGGTGAATAAATATGAATTAAAAATTCTCATGCTTGGAAGAATCCCATGGATAAGACAAGGTTCCAAAAAGGGAAGCACTTGTCCACATATGACTTGATGTGACAAGTAAATTATTCTAGAAGATGCATGGGAAAAGGGGATTCTAGGAGGAATAAATGTGAATTAAAAATTCACATGGGGAAGAGAGAAGTCTTGGATGAATAAAAAGGAATTAAAAATTCCTTGGGGGATGGGGAGAGTTTACCAAGGTACTAATTAGGCTTAACTAATCACTAATTAGAAGATAATTAGAGGGTAATGAGGATTAGAAGCCAACTCACAAAATTTGGAGGATGTGACACATCTTAATCAAGGATTAGGCATGTGCACATCCCTAATGAAGAGATTAGGAGATTGATTAAGATTAGGAAAAAAATGTGACATGTGAGGAATTAAATAAATACCATATTTATTTAATTCATTTGATGAAAGGGGGATTTAAGAGATAAGGCATTTAATTATTAATTGAATACCTTAGGTATTTAGAAGAATTAAGGTTATTAATTAAATAATAGTAATATTACTTAATTAATGCGAATAAAAGGGTGTTTACATGAAAGGGGATAAATTTGGATAAATTAAGTGTCCAAATTTAAGTGTCTACATTTTTCCCCTCTTTGAGATGGTGTTATGAAGTAGCATCATTTCAAAGATTATTAAAACATAGAACCCAAAAGAAGATGGTTAGATTGGAAAAGATGCCCTAGTCATCAATGGAATGACTAGGAAGAAAGATGATGGGAGTGAAGATGAAGGTTATGGATGGAAGATTCCCCCTCGAGAGGATAGGCGGGTCCAAGAGAACATGGGTGTGCTCTCAAAATAGATGAGATGATGAAAGGGGATATGAGGAAGATGATGCAAAGTGATGGGAAAGAGAGGATGATAAATGATAGGAGATGAATGAAGCACAAATGGATGCAAGGAAAAATGTGAGGTTTCCCCAGTCAAGCTACAAGCCAAAATGGGTTGGTGATAGATGGAGTGTTGTCATTGAGGGGATGATATATCCCAAGACAACACAAAAGGATAGGGAAGGATACATCTCGAGGATGAGGACAATGATGAGGATGATAGGATCAGAGCTTGTAACAATTGATGAAGGATGAATAGATGGGGATAAATTTTTGATAGAGGAGAAGATGGAAATGAAATGCAATCCTAATTCAAAATTTCCATCTTCGGAGCACTCATTTTTTCTATAGCATAAGTCACAAGAAACTAGGGTATGAAGAACCAAGGTGGATTAGTGTATAATGCAAAAAAATAAACATAACAAACAAGAAGGCTATTCCAACACCTCAAAGTCATGAAGACCTTGATTGGGCCAGGCATTGGAATAACCACAAGCACAAGATGATGCATCAGCATAACACAATACTACAAGAGTCTTGGTGGGTACTACGTGGGACAATCGAGAAGACAACAACAAAGCAAAAAGATCAAGATACACCCCTATGTTGACTAGTCAAAGCACACCCTAATCTGATGGATCAAGACGACCATGAAAAGTGATGATAGGGAGCTCAAATGATAAACAAAAACCAAAAGCATCAAAATATCACAATCAAGTTCAAATGTCCTCTTCCATAGGATCAAAAGGATGGATGGGGTTGATGAGGTATGTTAGGAAGGATGCATCCTCTTGAGAACAAAGATGGATACTAAACTAAAAGATCGATATGATGTGGGATACTCAAAGTTGATTGGATTTGTTGATACAAGTGGAGCTTGTTTGTTAAGAACTAGCTAAATAAGGTCATAGCTTGATGAAACAATATGAGATTGACACACCCTAAAGACCTAGGGGCTCAGGGGATGATCATAAATTATCCTTGCCTACATGAAAGCACAGAGCCCTCATAGTTCGATAAAATGATGATGACTGACCATGGATAAAATTGGAAAGAGGATGATGGAGACCTCGATGGATGATAAAGATAGGATGGACAAAAGGAGCTCCAGGGGTAGATCAAACAATCGACCTTTCCTACGTGAAAGCATAGGGGCAACATAGTTTGACAAAAGGTTGATGACTGACCATGGATAAAATTGGAAAGAGGATGATGGAGAACTCAATGGATGATAAAGACAAGAGGGAAAAAATTAGGAAGACCGATGATAGATGATAAAGGAACCCTGAGGGTGGATCAAATGATCAACCTTACCTACGTGAATGCTCAGGGAAAACATAGTTTGATAAAATGCCAAAGAAAAATGATGGATAAAGGATGATGAGATAACCATGGTAAGCAAATAAAAATATGGAACCAATACGATGAGATAGGATAGACCTGTTGGATTGGAACAGATGATGGTGATCACAAAGCTTAGGGATGGGATAGTTATCCAAATCATCAAAACAAATTAGGAGGATGATAGGATGGATAGATGAATGATGTGAAAGGATAGGAGATTGAAAAGATGTGTAAAATAAGTAGAAGTGATGACGATGAGATAGATGACATTGGTTTGCATGAGGGAAACCTATATCTAGATACCAATGATAAGGGATTATGAGATGGGATTCCAATCATCCCTTCATCTTTATCCTCCTCCCATCTCATAAACCCAATGTCATTGGTATCTAGCCATAGGCTTCCCCTTATGCAAACCAATTCCATCTATCTCATCATAATCATTTTTTCTTCTTTTACACATCTTTTCAATCTTCTATCCTTTCACATTATTCATCTATCCATCCTATCATCCTCCTAGTTCATTTTGATGATTTGGATAACTATCCCATCCCTAAGCTTTGTGATCACCATCATCCTATCCAATCCAATAGGTCTATCCTATCTCATCGTATCGGTCCCATCTTTTTATCTGCTTATCATGGTTATCTCATCATCCTTTATCCATCGTTTGTCTTTAGCCTTTTGTAGAACTACGTTGCCCCAGTGCTTTCACGTAGGAAAGCTAAATCATTTGATCCACCCTCGAGGTTCCTTTATCGTCTATCATTGGTCTTCCTACTTTTTTCCCTCTTGTATTTATCATCCATCGAGGTATCCATTGTCCTCTTTCCAATTTTATCCATGGCCAGTCATCAGCCTTTTGACAAACTATGTTTCCCCTATGCTTTCACGTAGGCAAGGTCGATCATTTGATCCACCCCCGGGGCTCCTTTTTTCCATACTATCTTTATCATTCATTGAGGTCTCCATCATCCTCTTTCCAATTTTATCCATGGTCACTCGTTAGCCTTTTATCGAACTATGAGGGCTCTGTGCTTTCACATAGGCAAGGCTAATCTTTGACCGGCCCTCGAGCCCCTAGGTCTTTAGGGTGTGTTAGTCTCATACTGTGTCCTCAAGCTATGCCCTTATTTAGTTGGTTCTTAACAAACAAGCTCCACTTGTATCAATAGATCCAATCAAGTTTGAGTATCCCACGTGATATCGATCTTTTAGTTTAGTATCCATCTTTGGTCTCAATAGGATGCATCCTTCCTAACAGACCTCATCAACCCCATCCATCCTTTTGATCCTATTGCAAAGGATGTTTGAACTTGATTGCAATCTTTTGATGCTTTGGATTTTGTTTATCATTTTAGCTCTCGATCATCACTTGTCGTGGTCACCTTGATCCATCATATCAGGGTGTGCTTTGACTAGTCAATATAGGGGCATATCTTGATCTTTTTTCTTTGTTGGTGTCATATCGATTTTCCCACGTAGTATCCACCAAGAATCCTACAGTCTTGTGTTATGCTGGGGCATCCTCTTGTGCTTTTGTTTATTCCAATGCCTAGTTTGACCAAGGTCTTTGTGACTTTGGGGTGTTGGAATAGCCTTCTTGTCTGTTAATTTTTTTTTATGCATTAGACACTAGTCCACCTTGGTTCTTCATACCTTGGCGTCTTGTGTCTTATGCTATAGCAAAAATTAGTCCTCCAAAGATGGAAATTTTGAATTAGGATTGCATTTCATTTCCATCTTCTCATCTATCAAAAATTTCCCCCCATCCATTCATCCTTCATCAATTGTTACAAGCCCTGATTCAATCATCCTCATCATCATCCACATCCTTGGGATGTATCCTTCCCTATCCTTTTGTGTTTTCTTGGAATATTCCATCCCCTCAATGACAACACTCCATCTATCACCAACCCATTTTGGCTTGTAGGTTGACTGGGGAAAAATGACATTTTTCCTTGCATCCATTTTTGTTTCATCCATCTCCTATCGTCTATCATCCTCTCTTTCCCATCACTTTGCATCATCTTCCTCATATCCCGTTTTATCATCTCATCTATTTTGAGAGCACACGCATGTTCTCTCACACATGCCTGTCCTCTTGAAGGGGCATCCTCCATCCCTAACCTTCATCTTCACTCCCATCATCTTTCTTCCTAGTCATTTCGTTGATGACTGGGGAATTTTTTCCAATCTAACCGTCTTCTTTTGGGTTCTATGTTTTAATAATCTTTGAAATGATGCTACTTCGTAACACCATCTCAAAGAGGGGAAAAATGTAGACACTTAAATTTGGACACTTAATTTATCCAAATTTATCCCTTTTCATCTAAACATCCTTTTATTTGCATTAATTAAGTAATATTACTATTATTTAATTAATACCCTTAATTCTTCTAAATCCCTAAGGTATTCAATTAATAATTAAATACCTTATCTCTTTAATCTCCCCTTTCATCAAATGAATTAAATAAATATGACATTTATTTAATTCCTCACATGTCACATCTTTTTCTTAATCTTAATCAATCTCCTAATCTCTTCATTAGGGATGTGCACATACCTAGTCCTTGATTAGGATGTGTCACATCCTTCAACTTTTTCAAGTTGGCTTCTAATCCTCATTACCCTCTAATTATCTTCTAATTACTTATTAGTTAAGCCTAATTAGTACCTTGGTCAACTCTCCCCATCCTCCAAGGAATTTTTAATTCCTTTTTATGCATCCAAGACTTCTCTCTTCCCCATGTGAATTTTTAATTCACATTTATTCCTCCTAGAATCCCCTTTTCCCATGCATCTTCTAGAATCTTTGACTTGTCACATCAAGTCACATGTGGACAAGTGCTTCCATTTTTGGAACCTTGTCTTGTCCATGAGATTATTCCAAGCATTAGAATTTTTAATTCACATTTATTCACCCAAAAAATTTCTCATCTACAAATGTACTTCCAAGGTACATGTCCTTCTTACACATCACATGTCCTTATTCCACCTCACTTATATATCATCATATCCTAGGCCACTTCACCCTCCACATGTCAAGATGTGAGGGATTGTGATTCCTCAACTCACCATAGCCCTTCATCTTGTCCTTGGTGGCTTAATCTCAACCATTGAATTCTCTAGAGAATTCAAATTCTTTTATAAATACCCCCCTCTTCTAATGCATTTTAGAATACTTAGCCATTTGCACCCTTATGCTACGAAATTGCTCACTCAATTTGCAAGCATTATCTTAGCCATTTAGTCAAGGCACTTAGTCTCTAGCATTTGCATTTAGCCATCTCCATAGCCATCCAAGGAGCACACAAGCATTCAAAAATCAAGGGCCAACAAAGGGATTTCAGTAGCACAAAGAAGGTATAATCATTTGCTACCTTCTTTTATCTTATTTATTTGTGTTATCAATTCCTTAGGCTAACCTTTGAGGTGTACCTTATTTTTTTCTTTATTGCATAATAGTTTTTTTGCATATTTAGAATAGGATAAACATTTAGGATCACACTTAGAGTTTGGACAATATAGTTTAAATTATTTTGTCAATCATTCTTCATCTTGAATCCTAGGCCCAATTCAATACTAGCTCAACTGACTACAAAATAAACTAATAAAACAATCATTGTTTTATCTAAGGAAGAAAAGAGTTACAACTGGTAATACAATTTTGATTGAATTTCATAAATTAATGGACCATTTTAATGTTACTTTGTAACATTTAACTCACTGTGTCTGCAAAATATCACTTCCTTACTGAATTCTATATCTATTTCCTTACAAACTAATGAGCTCATTTGAGCGTTGAATCAATTCATTGAACTGAAGCATAAAACAAATTCATCTATTTCTATGCAAATGACAAAAATACAAATAAGACTGTCATTAACAACATCATTCATAACTTGGAAGAAAACACATAGGAGAGCAACATTTTGAAACTATAATTCTTCTTCATTTTTTATTTTTCTTTATAAAAATAGATTTAAGATTTGTATGCAGTATAACTTTCATCTTAAACTTTCTTTTGATATATCTACTAGAGTATCCATTTACATTCTATTCTACTTTTAGAGCATAGTATTTACTGTGGCCACGTCTAGACTCAAAATTTTGAATTCTCAGATTATTTTCTTTCAGCCATGAAATCCCCTTTATATAAATAGGGGAGCAACAAGCACCTGACTGAATTACAATTTCAACTTCATTTGAGTTCATTTGAAAAACATAATTCTAACGGACTCCTCAAAGAACTCCCCAAGTGGCTTCATACACAATCATTTGAGAACAAGGGATGACAAAAGGAAAAAAACATGTGCAGGATATTAGTGGTCGATGTCACAACGTTCGTTGTTTGAAACAAAAATTATTTCATTTGTATCTTTCAGAGAACTTCCACATCAACATGGGAAAGAAAAAGACAAACCATGGACACATGAAAACAAATACCTCCAATGCAAAGACCATGGTGTCATAAAAAACTAAAACAAGGCAATGACCTCATTCAAAGTCGTCGACATCCAAAAATGCTCGACCGATCCTTGTCCTGGATGTAATTGGAGGGATTACCAGTACATCATCATCAAAGCTCCCATATGGCACTGGAGAATGGAGGTACTGGCCATAGTCTGAGTTAGTATCATCTTTAGCATCTGAAGGAGTATCTGAAAGAATGATATGAGAGTTGTGTTTACCCAGGCAGGCCCTGTAGCTCTTCTCCTTTTTCTTGGCCTTCTACACTGACAGTGCCAGTTCCTTACCTTTGCACTTGACCGCTTCTCCTGGAAGGGTCCTATTCCTCATGTAGTAAGTACTCTACATAATTAATTTCTTCTTATGGCCTCTAGCCCTCCTTTTACCCTTTTAAATCTCAGGAGAATCCATGGATTCCTACTCAACTATGTCTTTACGACACTCAAACACACTTAGCTGGCTAGACCTCCTAACAGGTAGAATTGTTGCACTATCTTTTCCCATTTTATTTAAAACTTAGCAAAGTTATAATTAGAAATATTTTTTACTCAAAACCCATAGGAGAATCACCTCAACCCTAGTAATTACAACTAGCTCAAGCAATAGAATTCCTAAATAGACTAGAGAACCAAATTTCATACCAACTTACTCAGGACGAGAAAATTCAACTCAAGACAAACTAGTAACCTTTTACGCTACTTCACACTTTGCCTCACACATACTACAAAATGAAAAGATAATGTGAATAAACAATGATCAACCTACATTAAATAGAAAATTTGAGCATGCAGAATTAATGATTCAAAACTCCTTGCACAAGCGAATTGGTAACTTATCAGTTTGGCTCTGAATCTGGGTTGTTCATCTTATCTAGAAATTAAAATTTCATCTAAGGTGGCCATGAGCATCATTTCTTGACCATTATCAACTTGCTCCTTGAAAACAATGATGCTATCTCAAATGTTGCCATGTCTATCTCTAACCTTAATTAATAATATGTGATTTGACAATTAGCATGTATCGCCAACCTAATCCATGCTTTTCATTAATATCGGTGAAGTACATAGGACCAGTTTTTCTTAGAGAGAAACTTTCTTTATATGCTTCATCGCTTCATCACTGATATTCCCCAAATTTTGAGGTGCAATTCATGATGAAGCTATTCATGCGATGATTTTCAGTCCATTGGATCATCCTGCTTTAAAACTTTATCAACAGTTCTCTAGTCCTTTCGTTGCTTTCCTTTTTGATTTACGCAGAATCCCTAGGATCTTGCCACATTACCCTTATCATTAATGGTCATCACTTGTCATTGATTTACTTCAGCCTATCCCAACTCCATCAGTGAGGTAAATATCCTTGTGATAATCCTTAGCCCCTAGTCAAGTGCCCTAACCTTTGATCACATTCATCCCTTCATCATGCATCCTTGATTCAAACTTTGCACCTAGGATCTTATCGGTGACGAGAGATGTTGTGGAGGCACAAAATTTTAGACACGTACAACCTGCATAAATTAAATGGCACAAAATACATCCCTCATAGGATCATATCAAATTAGCAAGAGAAAAACCCTTTAGAGGACACCCATCGCTTATCGCTAATTTAGAACTCAAGTTCTGAAATAAATATGTGATGAGCAATATAACATAAGGCCTTTATTCATCGCTAATTCTTCTCATATATTTTGCAAGCAATTAGCAACGAGAAGATTTACAATATTATAAGGTTCATCATGTATCGCTAATGTGATAATTACATTCAAAATATATCTACATGATCACACGATATGAAGGAAATCACTTCATATCGCTCGTCGCTAATTCAAGTTTATATTTTCATGACCTTTCATGGTGATAAGAACATAAATCCAGAAGAATCGCTCATCACTATTACAAGTTTGAAGGCTCAAAATCCATTAGCAATGAACGATTTCAAAGGAAAACATTATTCCATTGCTTGTCACTAATTCAAGGTTTGAACCTAAGAACAAATCAACGATAAGTGATTAAGTTGTGAGGGCCATCGGGACTTAAGTGGAAACTTTTAGGCACATGCTCATAAGTTGTTTTAAAAGAGGGGACTTGATAGGGTAGGATTCGATGAGACACTCACTGTCCCATGCTCTGGGTCCTTATTCTCAAGAACTTTTAGGTGAATCTCTCACCTTAACCTTTAGGTCCTATTTCAGGTATAGAAACCCCTCGTTCTTCTGGCCAACCTGACTATCACCATTCTTTCATTCCACCAAGCCAATCTTGGTGCCTTGCCACTATCTCACCCTGGCCCTTACTCTTCCCTAAAGGCCACTAAACCTCCAAGCTTTACTAACTTGTTGCAGGGGTGTGTATTGACTTCCATAGCTTCAAAACTATCCACCTAGGGTTCCTGATCATCCACCATACTTCATTCCTCCATCGCTCTCACCAAACCCTATTCTAGGGTTTAAAAAGGGCTAGTAGCCCTTGAGCCCCAATTAGGCCTCCTAACCCGAGAAAGTAGGCTTAAACTTCCAACTTTTCTAAAGAACTTCACAAAATTCCTTTCGAGACCCTACTTCATTTTCAAACCTCTCAAGTATTTTTGAGGTTTTAGGCTTTCTCAGTTCGTACATAGGCGTAACCCTGATTTTGTACGAATTAGGGCTTTTTAGGCCATTTCTTGACCTCAATGTGAACTGTTTGATTCTTTCAGCCACCAAATGGACTGGTGAAGACTCTTTCTTCTTTCCAAGCCTTTGTAATGCCTCCTGCAACCACCATGCACCCTGAGTTTCCATAAAGTAGACACCCTTGCAACGTTAGTGTCTATTTTGCATTGTCTTTCCTAATCAGGCATAGACAAGCTCACCTAAGAAGATACTTTCACCATGCTTCTTGGACTCCTACAGACTCCTAAGACTAATCTATGTACAGGCATGGGGCCTACCAACATTTCCCACAAGGTAGTACTCTAAGTACAGTGGGAATGCAAACTAAAACCCCATCTTTTCGCAGTTTACCAGTCAAAACTATAGTTAAAAGAAGAAAGAATTTACAAGAACACTTGAAAGCGAGTAACCAACTAACTACTGTACCAAATAGTGATTCAAAGATAATTTCACTTCATTCTAATATAACCCAAAAAAAACCTTGTTCAATCCATTTAAAACTGTTTCAGGAACAAAGAACAAGAATAGAAAAAAATGCACTATAACTATCATTTTTTTTCCAATTTTGAAACTATTACCATTCCAATGTTTTTTCAACCCTCTCACCATGTCGAGGTTCACCTTTTAAAGGTTCATAAGGTGGTTATTTCTCCCCTTGGTTGGGCTTAACCACTACTAAAGGCCAAAATTGCATAAATGCAACATTTTGGGCTTTATTTCTAGCTCCTAGAGAATCCTATTTGAACAAGTTGTGAACCACATCCATTCTACCCTTAAATATAGAAAAACCTTCCTTCTAACATATTCTAACACTTCAAACACAAGACAGGATGGTCAACATGACCAAAAAACATCAAAATCACAAAATTGCAAAATTCTTCCTAGGCTTCCAACATATTGCCTAGTGTTTCCAAATGCCTCCTAGGTGCTACTGCACCATTCTTCCCCTCTTAGCCCAAACACTAGGGAATGGAAAGAGAGACCAATGACAGGTCAATACCAAACTTCTTGAACTGATCTTCTTGAACCCATGTGGCTTCTGATTCATGCATGTTCTTCCACTGGATAAGGTGCTCCATGTACACCTTGTTTCTTGTAGCCTTCTTCACTCTTGACTCCAAGATCTTCTCTGCCTGAGGCTTATCTTGAATAGGTAAGGGTATATTACTGATTTCCTTGAAGATTTTCTGACTGTTCTGACCCACATCACTAATTGTCCCCTTATACTTGATCAAATCAGCTATGTTGAAAACTGGTGAGATTCCTAGATCGGTAGGTAACTCCACCTTGTATGCATTCTTGCCATACTTGGCCAATATCTTCCATGGACCCACTCTTTTCATCTACAACTTGGTTGACATTCCCTTCTACAACCTTGACTTTTTAAGGTGGACCATAACATAGTCTCCTACTTGAAATTGCACATCTTTCCTTGACATATTTGCCTTCTCTTTCTATTTTTGTGTAGCCTCGGTGACTGTCCTCTTTACCTGCTCCTGAATCTCTTTCATGGTATGACTGAAATATTCTGCATGTCTACTCCTATGTTCCATATATCCAAGATCTCTGAGCTCACATATCCCTCTTGGGTGCATCCCATACACAATCTCAAAAGGACTCTTCCCTGTGGTTCGGTTCACACTGTCATTGTAAGCATACTCAGCTTGTGAGATAACCATATCCCATGTCTATCCATACTCCTTAGTTAGGAACCTTAAAAGATTACCTAGCACCCTATTAACCACCTCTATTTGACCATCGGTTTGAGGATGGTAAGCTAATCCAAATGATAGATTTGTACCCAATCTACTCCATAGAGTCTTCCAAAAGTGATTCATGAACTTCACATCCCTGTCAGAAAAAATGCTCAAAGGCAATCCATGGATCCTTACAACTTCCTTCAAGAAGAGATGAGCTATGTAACTTGCATCATGAGTAGTTTTGCAAGGAATAAAATGACTCATCTTACTAAATCTGTCTACCACTACATAGACACTGTCAAAACCAGTTTTGGTCTTAGGAAGGCCTACCAAAAAATCCATGCTCACACACTCCCATGGTCTATTAGGAATGGGTAGGAGTTGATATAAACCAGAATTACTAGCTCCCCCTTTAGCTTTCATACACACAACACATTGTTCCACATACTTTCTAACATCTCTTTCCAACTTAGGCTAGTAATAGAATCTTTGCACTAGTTCTAAAGTCTTATTGATACCAAAATGTCCACTAAGACTACCATTATTCTTTTCCTGAATCATATTTTCCCTCATTGACCCTCTTGGAACACATAATTAGTTCCCTTTAAACAATAACCCACTTTCTAATGTATACTTAGAGTATTGGCTATGGAAATGGTTCTCAAAGTTAGAACATACCTTATAGACCTCTGAAAAGTTTTCATCTTCCCCATAGAGACCCTTGAAACTCTCTATGCCAATGCTCTTGATCTGTATCTCTTGCATTGTCAACAACCTCCTGCTCAATGCATTTGCCACTTTTTTTAGTTTTCCCTTCTTGTGCTTGATGGTGAAGGTAAAATCTTGGATGTATTCCATCCATTTCAAATGCCTATTACTCAACTTCTCTTGAGTGTTGATAAAACTAAGTGCCTTATTGTTAGTAAAGACTACAAACTCCTTGGGTAGAAGGTAATGCCTCCATTTCCTAAGTGACTGAACCAAAGCATAAAGTTCTAAGTCATAGGTTGAATACATCTTCTTTGCTTCATTGAGATTCTCACTAAAGAAGGCTATAGGCCTGCCCTCTTGACTTAGCACTCCTCCTACTACCACTCCACTAGCATCACATTCAACAGTGAACAATTTGTCAAAACTAGGTAATAAGAGAATAAGTTGAGTTGCCACCTCTTGTTTCAATTTCTCAAACCCTTTCCTAGGTTCTTGAGTCCACACAAACTTAGTTTTTAGACCACCCTTGATTGTATCTAGGACTTGTGCACATATTCCACTAAAGTTCCTTATGAATTTCCTATAAAATTGAGCCAAACCATGGAAACTTCTTACCTCTATCCCTGTGGTTGGTGTAGGCCAGTTTAGGATAGCTTCCACCTTGCTTGGATCCATCTTCAATGATCCTTTGGACACTACAAAACCCAAATAGACTAGCTCTTGCTTAAAGAACTCACACTTCTCTAGATTGATTGCCAACTTCTCCTCTTGCAACCTTCTAAGAACCATCTCTACATGTTTTAAATGCTCTTCTACTGTCTTGCTAAATATGAGGATGTCATCAAGGTATACCACCACAAATATCCCTGTAAATTCTCTAAGCACCTCATTCATGAGCCTCATGAATGTGCTAGGGGCATTAGAGAGGACAAATGGCATCAATCTCCACTCATACAACCCATCATTTTTTTAAAAGTTGTCTTCCACTCATCTCCATCCTTGATTCTGATCTGATGGTATCCACTCCTGAGATCCAACTTGGTGAAGTACTGAGCTCCTCCAAGACAATCCATCAAGTCTTCAATCCTAGGGATAGGGAATCTATATCTGATTGTGATTCTATTTATTCCTCTAGAATCAGTACACAACCTCCACTTACCTCCTTTCTTGGTTCCTAAAACCACTGGTACTGCACATGGGTTGATGCTCTTTTGAATCAATCCTTGATCCAACAACTCTTGCACTTGCCTAGCTACTTCTAGGTTTTGATATGGTGTAAGCTTGTATGCTGCTTTGTTTGGTAACTAAGCTCCAGGTATGACGTCAATTTGATGACTAATGGCTCTCTTTTTAGGTAAAGTTGCAGGTGTACCATCACTAACTATGCTATTGTACCTTTCAAGTAACTTCTAGACTGCTTCCGGTAGGACTGTCTTTTTAGCCTTATCTTCCTCTTTAGGTTGTAACACAACCACACATCCTTCACTCCCTTGATGTAGGTTGTTAAGGAACTCTTTACCACTTCTCAACATAATGTTTGGTGTCTTTGACTGTCCTTCTTCCTCTTCTAATAGTGACTGCAACTTAAATGTCTTCCCATCCTTCTTGAAAGAAATGGTGTTCTCTTTTCCATCATATATGACACCTCTGTCATATTTCCATGGTCTTCCCAATAGTAGATGGCATGCATCCATGGGTAAAAAATCACAAACTAACTTGTCCTTATACCCTCCAATGGAAAACTCCATCGTTACTTGTTCATTCACTAAAACACTTTGTCCCTTGTTTAGCCATGTGACCTTGTAGGGGTTAGTATGGGGTACCTTCTCCAATTTCAGTTTCATTACTGCCTCCTATGAGATGATGTTGTCTATTGAACCTAAATCTACTATGACCTTGCACACTTTTCCAAGTATCTTGCATCTTACTCTAAATACTCTCGTTTGTTTTGGTTCTTCCTTGACCGGTTGTCTGATCAAAACTCTACTAAACATCAGATTCTCTCCTACCTCAGATTCAATATGACTAATCTCAGATGCCTTAGGACTCATGGTGTCATCTTGTGCATAAGCCACTCTCTTCTCATTTCTTGATGATGATGCTTTCTCTGGGCACCTATAAGCAGGATGACCTACTTGACCACAATGGTAGCATTTCATGTTTGCAAAGTATGAATTGCTCCTGCCTGCTCCTCTTCCTCTATTTGAACCTCCTTGAGGTCCTCTACCCTGTTTTATCCTCCTCTAGAAGATGTTTCACCTCCATGCTCTGTGAGTTTAGACTCTCCTTGGTTTCTTTGGTCATTGCCTCTACCTTGGTAGCCACCTCGTTGTCCTCTTTGATCTCTTTGATCTCTGCCTTTTCCTCAGCCCTTAGAAGCTTGGTTTTGCTTCCTTTTGTTCCTTTCCTCAATCTTGATAGCTAATTGGTAACATTGATGTATTGTCTTAGGACTTAAAAGAGCCATCTCCTCTTGAATGTTCCACTTCAAGCCATTAAGATACCTATCCACCTTGAGACTTTCATCTTCTGAAACATTAGACGTCATACAAAGTTTTTGGAACTCCTCTATGTAGGTATTCACATCTTGGTCTTTTTTCCTTAAGCTTTGCCTCTTCTTGTGTAACTGAATCTCATAGTCATCTGGCATGTATGCTTCTCTTATCTTGGCAACCATTCCCTTCCAAGTAGAGATAGGTTGCTTACCTTCTTTTTCCCTCTCCGTCTAAATGAACTTCCACCATGTCAAGGCAGAACCTCTTAGTCTTGACATGGCCACCTTTACCTTCTATTCCTCAGTGACTCCATCACATTCAAAATGGTTTTCCATTCCCTCTATCCAATCAACAACTAAGTCAGCTTCCATTTTTCCACTAAATAGTGGTATGCTTTCAAGTCCCTTTCCACTCAACGCTTTCAATGCCTTCAAGAAAGGCTCTTCCTCCAAAACAGGGTCAGGTTCAGGGATCTTTTCTTCCTCTGCAACCTCTTCTTCCTTTGGTATTTTTCCTTCCAACTTCACATTGTTCAATGCTTTCTCAAGTTGCTCTATTCTTTCTTTTAACAACTTATTGTCCTCCTCTTGCTCTTCAACCATCTTGGCCAAATCTGCATTTGTCACCATGATGGTAGAACCACTAAATTCAAGGTCTGACATACAAGATTCTTCCCAAATCTTTTGCTTGCTCTGATACCAATCTGATAGGGTAGGATTGGATGAGACACTCACTATCCCATGCTCTGGGTCCTTATTCTCAAGAACTTTTAGGTGACTCTCTCACCTTAACCTTTAGGTCCTATTTCAAGTATAGAAACCCCTGGTTCTTCTAGCCAACCCCACTATCACCATTCTTTCATTCCACCAAGCCAATCTTGGTGCCTTGCCCACCCTGGCCCTTACTCTTCCCTAAAGGCCACTAAACCTCCAAGCTTTACTAACTTGTTGTAGGGGTGTCTGTTGACTTCCATAGCTTCAAAACTATCCACCTAGGGTTCCTGATCATCCACCATACTTCATTTCTCCATCGCTCTCACCAAACCCTATTTTAGGGTTTAAAAAGGGCTAGTAGCCCTCGAGCCCCAATTAGGCCTCCTAACCCGAGAAAGTAAGCTTAAACTTCCAAATTTTCTAAAGAACTTCACAAACTTCCTTCTGAGACCCTAGTTCATTTTCAAACCTCTCAAATATTTTTGAGGTTTCAGGCTTTCTTAGTCTGTACACAGGCGTAACCCTGATTTTGTGAGAATTAGGGCTTTTTAGGCCATTTCTTGACCTCATTGTGAACTGTTTGATTCTTTCAGCCACCAAATGGACTAGTGAAGACTCTTACTTCTTTCCAAGCATTTTTAAGGCCTCCTAAAACCACCACACACCTTGAGTTTATAGAAAGTAGACACCCTTGCAACATTAGTGTGTACTTTGCACTGTCTTTCCTAACCGGGCATAGCCAAGCTCGCCTAGGAAGAGACTTTCACCATGCTTCTTGGACTCCTACATACTCCTAAGACTAATCTATGTATAGGAATGGGGCCTAGCCACATTTCCCACAAGGTCGTACTCTAAGTACAGTGGGAATGCAAACTAAAACCCCATCTTTTCACAGTTTACTAGTCAAAACTACAGTTAAAAGAAGAACAAAGAATTTACAAGAACACTTGAAAGAAATTAAACAACTAACTACTATACCAAATAGTGATTCAAAGAGAATTTCACTTCATTCTAATCTAACCAAAAAAAACCTTGTTCAATCCATTTACTACTGTTTCAGGAACATGAACAAGAATAGAAAAAAATGCACTCTAACTATCACTGTGTTTCCAATTTTCAAACTATTAGCATTCCAATGTTTTTTCAACCCTCTCACCATGTCAAGGTTCACCTTTTAAAGGTTCATAAGGTGGTTATTTCTCCCCTTGGTTGGGCTTAACCACTACTAAAGGCCAAAATTGCATAAATGCAACATTTTGGGCTTCATTTCTAGCTCCTAGATAATCCTATTTAAACAAGTTATGAACCACATCCATTCTACCCTGAACTACAGAACAACCTTCCTTCTAACATATTCTAACACTTCAAACACAAGACAGGATGGTCAACATGACCCAAAAACATCAAAATCACAAAATTACAAAATTCTTCCTAGGCTTCCAACATATTGCCTAGTGTTTCCAAATGCCTCCTAGGTGCTCCTGCACCAGGACTTCTCTAGGACGACATGAGAATAGAAGGCTCAAGACTTCTTAATCATGTAATACAAAGTATGTAAAAGTCGGGCGATTCAGACCTAGACACAAGAAGGGCTAGTCACATGATGACATTAATAAACATGAAAATTTTGTGTGATCGACAATAGGAAATACACAATTATCAACATAATAGAATGCTAAGCAACTAAAATGAACAAAACCGTAAACCTCATATAAGAACCCTACAACAAATGTAACAAAGATTTTAAGGTGAAAATTCTTATGGTTTTTAATATGAGCAATTTAGATTTTGCTAAATTTGAAAGTTCCATCACCTTATTCATTTTGATATTAAAAGAAATTGTGCTCATCACCTCGGCTTTCTGCACATACTCAAAAGACCTAAAAACTGACTGTAATGGAAAAAATGGAAAATCTCGAGCTATATTTATTTAGGAATGGGATGACAACAATCATCAATGCTTTGATGCGAACACACACGGAACTTTGGAAATTTGTTGGCATGTGTATTGTCGTTGTTTATTTCCCAAGTGCATGGAAATTTGTGGATCATACTTCATGATTGTGAGCAATTAAGTCTCCACACGCATCTAGATCAATTTGATCACTCCTATAAGGATTATGTCATTAATGAACACTGGATGTAGAATGAAATAGTTATCACATGATGTTCTATCAACTTTCAATATCAGTCATTGATCTTACGACGAGATGGTAGATTGAACGACTCAATCTAGGTTGACGAGGTTTGAAATCCAATGGTGCTGCGTTGATTTTTCTTTGGCCAATGACGTTAACCCACATCAAATGGAAACTTTTCCTTTAGCAAGCTTCATCTGTCTCACGAACTAGGTGGATTTATCCATGTGTCAGGATCTTGTTGATCTTGCAATTTTAACAAGCGCTCACTTTCTCCTCACGAGCTAGCGGGGAAAGGTGGATATTATCCCCAATATTTGATCTCGGTCGTCGGTTTAGAACCATGGGCCATGAGCTTGATAGTGGATACTAGGCCCCATGTTTGTATGAGGACATGCATCTTCATCTCGTCATTCTCCCACTGCATAACCGGCCAAAATTTATCACCCGCGAGCTAGTGGCGTACAGTCATGATCTCTTCCCATAGCCTCGAATCTCAAAACTGGCACACACAGCAAGGTTAGCATTTGATAAAGGGCCACTGTTAGGCTAACAGTGACATGACCCTCCTAGGTTGATGACTTAAGCTTAGATCACCAGGGAAAATTAAAACACGACTTTAGGAAATAGCTAAGGTCAATGGTCGGTGATGCTCTTAACCAAAGGGGCTGGTGGAAGGACACATACGATGGCTCAAGTGATGACTTAAAGAATCATAAACTAAGAAAAGAAAGTCAACATGAAATTAGAACAACCAAGGGTTTTCAAATACACAACCTTGTCCTAACCATGAGGATGAGTTTTAATTTGCAATCCAAGTCCTTGGGAATTCCAAAGATTACAAAACTTTTGGAAGCTCCATCAGTGGCTCGTGCTCGGGAACGTATACCCCCAGTGGGTATAGTGAGAATCTGAATTTCAGGTTGAAGTAGACTACGGTAGAAGACCAAAACCTAGGATCATGCTCCAACAAGGCAAGCAGACACAACAAAAAGTAGACACACCAAACCAACCTATGTACACTATTTACAAAATATACATTGCAATTTACTTCAATAAATTGGTGGCCCCTGGCCCCCAAAATTCAGGGACAATGCTTTCCTCTATCAAACACCTTGGCCTGTTTTACGGGCAATGGTTCCACATGAACATTATGCAATTCCAAGTTGTTAGCACTAGCATAATCAATACTAACTATGACATTTGATGTAACATTGATACATTTATCCTTCTCAACAGTAGGAAAATCAAGCTCGAGGAGAAGGATGAAACCTTCATAATCCACACTGTCACGAAGTGTAGAATCACATTCCACTTGCTCATCAAACTTAAAATCCTCATAGACATTTTGGCTTATATCTGGCCAATCTTCTATAAGATCAGAGAAAAGGAAAACATGATCAGGCATATCCTCAATCTATTTGTCATAAGTGTTGTCTTTATGAGATGAAAGAAGTTCCATGATAAGGCCCATAAGATAAGGAGCATATGCAAAAAATTCCATTGCAGCTTCATACTGACTTATATCACTCCCCTGGTTATCTATTCCTTTGAAATGATCCTCACATGGATGAAGTAATCCTACAATACTAACATATTATGCAAAATCATCAAGTAGTTCCTTCTCCTCAACATAAAATAATGTTGTCTGAGTGTCCATGCTTTTATCTTGATTTACCTCTTGGTCTCCTAAGAGTGGACTTCATTTTATGTCAAGGAAAATATCATCATGTGGAACATGAATAGCTAACATTTCAATTATCTTTTCAAGTACATAGCCAGTCATGATAGTAAAATTAGTACAATCATCTACATCCCTTTTGACATCCATGGTACATTCAAAGCTAACATCATAATCTTGAACTTCTTTATTATGTGAGCTATTATCACATTTAGACTCCAACAAGTCTAAGGCATTTTCTTGATACTTATCAAGCACAATCTGCTCAATTACATGTTGGGAAGCTAGTTCACCAATGTTTGTGTCTCCATATCCTCCATTTTTTTGGGGGAGTATCTAGTCAGGGGTGACATTTTCAAAGGCAAAGTTGCCAACCTTAATATCACCTTGATTTTTTTTTGCACCCTCCATGACACATCCACTAGTAGCACTTGTTAGATACTCATCAGAGGTAACTTCAAAAAGAGGATTGCTTCTATACCAATAGGGATTATCATTTATAACCTGAATTTGTAATGCAAGTTCATCAAATAAAGGATTTTTCCATACATTCATGATAGTTGCATGTACCTCATCTTCCTCAATGTCAGGATTACAACAATGTTGATCATCAGTGCATTCAAATTAATCGTAATCACTTGAAGAACAAAGAGAAACATTCCCAACATCCTCCTCATCATTTACACTCACAATAATTGATCCACATTTAGAGAATTCTTCACATGAAGAGTACTTCTCACTGCCTAGGAAACACACACCCTCAAGGTTGTTAACATATCCCCTACTAGAAGTAAGGGATTCCATCTCCACTTCATAAGAAGAATCATATTCAATAGAATATTTTCTAAACTCAATCTCATCACTTTGATTCCTCATTCGTGCCATCTCATTGAAGCCAAGTGGATTCCCCTCACTGGCTGGTGTATGATGAGTGTTGGTTGAATCAATTTGTGAGGTTTTACCATGCACTTCTTGTGTTTTCTCATAGCTTATTACATCCCAAGGGAGATAATTAGGTACTATCTCCTTGTTCTCATACTTTGTCTCTTCATCGTCATCACTATTACATGTACTAGCTTCTATGTTGCTTGTAAAATAATAACATTCAATAGTTAGTTGCTCAGACTCTAATGCTTCTCCTCGATTTGTCAATCTTAGTCTATGATCCTCCTCACTGTGGCAATTATTACCCACATTCTGGGAAACAACTAGGGGAATATGACCATGCTCAATTTCTTCCACTGTGTTAATCCAATCCACTACTTGATCAAGGCTATGAGGCTTTTGATTCTCAGACCATTGTCTTGATCCTAATATGTAGGATTCACAAAAAAAATTAATGCACATTAAATCACTAGGCCTAAAACTCTTGGGTATCTCCATTAGAACATCCAAGAATCTAGAAAACAAGTCATATGGTGACTCATTCACATGTCTCTTCATTTCATACAACTTTCTAATAGAGAAAATCAAGTTAGCCTTTCCCATCCTTGGTTGATGTGAGGTTGATGGTTGCTTATGTTCTGCATCTAGTGGGAGTAATGTAGATACAACATCAATGGGTTCCTTTTCTTAAAAAGCATTTTTACTTCCTGATTGGTTTGGCTCACTTGCCTGAATGCTATTACAACTATTGCTAGCAATTGCAGGTCCTCTCATGATTGAGTATTTCAAATTATTCTCAATGTTCATGGCCTCTTGGTAGGCTTGTTGTAAGGTGGCAGGCTCTTTATCTCTTGACAAGAAGCTCATCTTACTATCAAATGCTCCCAAGTATACAACCAAACACTCTGCATCATTTGGTCTCATGCGATCAGGAATTTCCCTTATGACCTTGGAAAATCTAAGGTTGAAAGCAGGGACCAATTCCCCCTTATCCCTAGAAATCTCCATGAAATTATTTCTTGCGACACTTGGTTTTATCCTTTCACCAAACTAGTCCATGAAGGCTACCTTAAGTTCATTCCAACAACGTACAGAAGAAGTAGGTAGAAAAGATAACTATTCTCTTGCATCTCCTTTCAAAGACTGAATGAATAGCTTCATAACCACATCTTCACAATCTATCTCATAATCACCCATCACATCAACAAATTATTGCACATTCCTACTTGCTAACTCTGACTTGTCACCACTAAATCTTGGTATTTTTCCTTGACCTTGGGTGGTACCATATTTGGGTAACCACATACATTGTCAAAGCTAACTTCCTTGTACCTATCAGTACCGAAATTTCTTTGGTGAGACAATGACTGTTCACCTTGCATGTCCATTTCCATGTTTGTACCAGATGATGTGAATTGATAACCTGTCCTTAGTTATTGAAAAGGAATCTAGAACACTCTAGGAAAGCATACAATATTACCCCAATTCCTTTCAAAAAATATTATCCCAAGCTTCTAGCATATGTACTTCTTACAAATGCTACCTAAGATCTAAAACTTTGACATGCTCCTTTCATCATTATGCAGTAATTTAACTTGTACATAAAAGCATGCTAAAATATTACTGTCATTCCCTCATCTAGTGGTAATTCACTCATTAGGGAATTATTTACATCTCTAGTATGGGAAATTTATCTTGATTTACCAATAATATGCTCCTATTTCTTAAAATTCTATGAAAATACTTGGTAATTTGCAGTATGTGACTATCATTTTCCTTGTAAGTTGTAGATCCGATCAATTGATGTATGCTTTAATAGGTTTTTTGAGTCAAAGTTGCCACCTTCTTCCAGAGGACTGAACTTCAAGTGAAATGAAGTTTCTTTACAAGTAGTACACATTCTGGGCTATCTTCCACGACAGAGTCACATTCAGATCCTTCAGTCTTTGTTGCACTCAAAATATTTGCCAAGTTCTAGAATTTGTTGTTATCCAATCAAGATGTTCAGGTTCACTTCACCATTTGACTTTGTGTTTCATATCTGCATTTGGAGAGTGATAATTTTCCTAGCAGAGTCATCATTTTGTTGGTGTTTTCCTAGTACACCCATGGAATCTCTAAAGAGTATCCAAATCCTATGTTTAAGACCCTTGAAGCGAATGGCCAACTGACAAGATTCAGCCAAAGACTGAGATCTTCTACACTTCTGGCTCTATGGGACCTAGGAGGGTGTTCCTTTTAGCATTTTATTTGAATATTTCAATAAATGACATAGCAAATTACAAATCAGTTCCTATAAGGGGCAAAAAACACAATTCACTCAAAGGTTGGCTAATATTTAAGCAAATATCCCTCAATTTACCAAGAACATGGAAAATATCTCACGTACATGCTTCATTGTAGATAATTTTAAAGATTTGTATTCTAACCCTGAATTGGCAATCCAATATGTTGTTATCACTCAAAATGAAAATACCATGACAAATAGGCCAGTGTCTTCATCAATTGGGTAATGGGGTCATGCATCTTACAACCAGTCATGCATAACTTCTTTAAATATGATAATGGTAGACTATCTCCATAAGGACTTGCATTATAAAAAGTCTTTGCACATAATTCATCACTTCTTACCAAATTCTCAGTAAATCATTACAAATTTATGGCCTCATTTAAACATTTAGTTGATTCATTGAACCAAGGAAAAAATGAAGGCATGCATTGAAATGAAACATTCGAAGATGAACCAAATATACTTGATATTATATTCAAAACTTTCAAAATGGTTTATAGAGAAGAGTAAATGAACTATATATGGGATTTACTTTCAATATCAATAATTTCTACAAAACTCATTAAGATTTTCATATGCAGAGTTCAAAACCAACACAATTCGACGACCCTATTTTCTGGTATTTTTATAGGAGCTATTGTTATGCTAGATTTGTGTTAATGCAAGCCAGCTTGACTAGATTCCACGCGTGCATAACCTCCTTTCCACTTTCTATGTTTTCCATAAAGTGGCATCCTCCTAATCTATTGGAGTTGACCGCCTTGCTAGGTAGTTATTTAGTATTCTCTCCTTCTATAAATAAGACTTGGATGCTCCTTCTCAGGGGGATGATTGATCTGATGTTGTATTTGCATTCTTATTTTTTTAGTAATACAATTATTTTACTTTATTGTACTCATGCTTTCCCAATGAATAAAATGAAGTTATAAGTTTGTTGCATCTGAGTTTTTCTTAAGGGATACTCATCCAAGGGGGGCCCACTTGGTGAGAATTCCATCCTTTAGCTTAGTTGTTACCTTTTTGTTCAACAAATAGCACGAATCTGGCAACTATCTATTTCAGCAGCCACTAGAATTTCATTATGTGACTATTCTTGCAGCGAAAGCAAACATAGTACTTTCCTATCTGTTTTCTCAAATTTTCATTTTTGTCATGTACTTCAACTTAGTATAGTTGTTGGTTGATGTTCAATACTTATGCTATTTATTTCTAAGCAATTTACTTTTAGCATTATGTCTATTTTAGTTGTAGAATGAATATGGCTACTTTGGATTCCTAGTGCACATACTGTGCTGACCCATTTCAAGTCTATGTCTCTAGGTTGACAATTAAATGAACCTTCATGATGATTAGATAGTTATTCAGATTAGATGTCCTTGGAATCTCTAAATCACAAATTTAAGGGCTTAGTTGTTAAGTCATTGTAGGAGGCTAACAACCATGTGTAACACCCCCACCATGAGACCCTAGAGGACAACACTCTAACACCAAAAAAAAAAAAAAAAATTTTAAGTTCCTTAAGCACACTATAGTAAATGAAACACTTAACACTAATCTAACCAAAGTCCTCTAAGGTCTGTGACTTGCTACATGATTCCCATAAACTAACAAGCAAGAAACTATAAATTGTCACATTAAATAAATGCTAACATCAATAGGAATTACATCTAGTCATCTCATTTAATCAAGTAATCATTGTGATACAACCATAACATGAATTCATAGAGATCAATTGAATCAATTCATTTAATTTACATATGCAATAGCATATGTTACAAATCCATTACATAATAGAGTTCAACATAAGTTTAAATCATTACATTTATACATTTGAACATCAATATCTCCTCGTATACATGTGAGAAGTGTACATTGAATATGATACATGATACATCAAATGTTGATGCAATACAAGTACAAGAGTAACAATTCCCATGAGCTGGTACAATGTAGAAGTCTTCAATCTAGGAGAAGTCACCACAATCATAAACATGGAGAGGGAACCCAATGGAGTATAATGCACTTTCCATCCAACCATTTGGAACCCAAAGGTCCACCCCCTGTGCTAGGATATAGCAAAGGGTCCCACCATGACAATTAAGCAAAAGACAATAGGCAACACAAGGCTAACATGACAACAACGAAAAAGTAAAGTACAACATCAAACAACAAAAAGCATCACTTCCAGAGGCACACAACATCAAGGGAAACAAGAGACAAGGGAATACTAGGTTGCCATAGAAGGGAGTGTCATTGAATAATTTTCTATGGGTTACCTTGGCGTAACCTTCCTAAGCTATCGGACCCCATTCTAGTTACTCTGACTGCCTCTACCGGTCGTTGGACCCCCATACAAACTATTTGGGATCAACATACCTTCCAGTCAGATCAGGTAATTGATCTTGCCATTCCAGGTCTTCTCAACTCATCTCAAGCCTATACAAGCACTTGAGCCATGAGTGAGACATTAACTTATCTTGATTAGAGTTATTACTACCCAACCCCCTAGTTCATTTTAGGTTATTTCTTAATTACAAAACTCCTACATGGGTTACCTAGGCATCACTTTGTGTGTCGGCCCCCATTAAGAGCCACTCCCCTACTGACAACACGGGGACCCCAATAAAATCAAGGAGAAAAGCCACTTGCACAATCACAAGAATTCATTAACAATACAACATGGTGAGGCATAACCCTTCTCACTCACAAGTTTCAACCACATAGATGAATACATTGTCCATGGTTGATGACTATCACATACACATTTAATCACAAAACCATCATCTCAAAGGATAACAAAGAATTCCATTAGAAAGACAACTTCCTAGCCCCCCTTCGCCTTTGGAAGACTCCCCAAAGTTCACTCTACAAGATTCCTTATACATTTGAATAAAGACCCACAAAGAAATTCCAAACAAATAATCACTTAGCTTCATGAAAAATTCAGACACATAATAGAAATAAGGAATCTAGAGTGGGTATTCAAAGTATCCATTTAGCGTTTGTAAAATATTTGTCATAGCCAAATTAAAATCTTTTACTGTAAACTCAAAGATTTCAATATTCTATACTTAATTTATTTACATGTAAATATATATAAAAACAACAATTTCTTCTTTCCTACACCTATGTGCTTACATATATATATATGTGTGTGTTTTTTCATGTTTCTATATATTTATGTATAAATATGTTTACGCAATTAATTTAAGTACTGATGACAGATCATTAACATAAAATACAACAATACATGGGCAATATAATACAGCAGAATCTCTCGCATATATATATATATATATATGAATCACATAACACCCGATCCATGCGTATGCAAAGTATAAGATATATATAGCGACGACAATTTATAAGTCATGGATAAGTGTTTATCACATTCGAAATATCAAAACATTTTGTTGCTCCAATACTTTGTCCCTTTCGGCCATGGCATTAGCAAGGTCGGGCTTCAGGCGCCGGTTGAAAAAATCTTCAAGTTTATGAACCTTGTCCATCTTCCCAAATTCGCTATAGTGTTTAAAAGGTGTGGAATTCAAATCTCTGAAACTTTGAAATTTGTTTAGCTACAACAGCTAAACGGATAATGATCAATAAAAGGTTTACTGACGTTTGTTCAATGTTACATATGAATTCCCTAGTAGTATTTATGTTCAGGAAATTTCCTTTAGATCCAAGGATTCAAAGCACATCAACCATACGGTACAAATGATTAAATCCCACAGACGATCTGTAGCACTGAAAGAGTCTGAAAAGGCAGAGAGAGCTACGCTGGTAATATCGAATCCTTATCATTAGGTCCTCAACGATGCATATACAATATAGCAATTCTAATACAGCGAACCTTACAGCAAACGATTTCACAGCGGCCAGACAACGCTTCAAGGTAGCGAACAGAGTATGAAATCTCATATCGATTTCAATGCAATACAAACTAAAGTTTGTCGAGCCTAGCATACGTTTATTGGCTGATTTCAACATGCCTCTTAGTCAGTAATTGCAGGAAACTAATTCTGGTGGAAGGCATAAAAACTTGCAGATGAACTAACATTCTATCTAGAGTCAACCCCTAATTTTTAAGCCGACGCATTCAATCTGGAGTTACCAACAGTGGCAGCGACCATGCACCAATAGTAGATCATAAGATTTCCTGCCTATATTTACTGTGCAGTTGCTTTGCCATTCTGAAGTATAGATGCAGTCATTTAGAAATGGATCAGTCACTAAAGGGAATTCATTATCTATTTCAAGAAGAGTTACAGAATTCAGTCTTGACGTCTATCTACCCAAGATTATTGGTGAGTCGTTGTCAAAGGTAAAACAATTAGAAGTGCTAGAATATTATTGACTAAGTGATATTGACTCACCCGATTGCTGCGACCCTTCCTGTATTATAATCCTTACTCATCTACTCTTCTGCTACGTTATGCCCTCATGATTAGTTTCACATCCTTTATTTCTACCTATCTGAGCATTCGCACCCTCTTCAATTGGCCACGTCTTTTTGTGGCCAAGGGACCAAGAGCTTACAATGAGTTGTAGAACAACACCTTCACCACTTTCTACAAAGTAATAGGCCATTCTCTTTAATCTTACAATTCAAAATATTTTAAATTGTGGAGATTATAAGCATTACTAACCTGAAAATTGGTGTTTGGATATTGGTTCTCTTGATCTTAGAGAAGGGGGTATGTACACATAGCCCTGAACACAATACAAAGTAAACTGTCATGTAGAATAATAAAGGGCATAAAAAGATAAAATATTCAAAAAGCATACAAAATTATAAATATCCTAGTTAAAAGTTACAAATAGAAAAATCGGATCTTCACAATAACTAAGTTATTAGCTATAAAGGTTCAAATAATTTAAGACTGCATGTAAGACCTGGAAAAATAGGTGTTTCAGTGCTTCAACTGCAGTTAGCCTCTTGTTTGGATCTCATGCACATAGTGACTACAAAATACAATTAAATGAATCTCAAACCAAATACCTATTTAATTTTATATAAACATAAGTTGTCGCATAGAGCTACGAAGAAGTGACTTACAACTATAAGTTCAATAGCTTCAGGGCTTGTAGTTGGTATTAGGACGAAGAGATGGGTGGAAATAAATTATGATTCAAATTCAAATGACTCGTCACTCACCTCTTACAATTTGTCAAAGTGAGCAACTATTTCAAGAAAAACAGGTATCAATGTTCAAACAACTGTTTGGGTCAAGGTCAACCTCGAGTGTGTACACTTTGTTGCTGTATATGTATTTCATTTTACGATGGAGAGTAGAAGGCACCCCATTCATTGCATCAATCCATGGTTTTCCTAAGAGAAGATTATATGAAAGATCATGAGGCATAATATGGATTGGTGTTTCCAATGTGGCCTTCCCAACTATAATAGGTAAAGTAATCACACCGTGCGGTTGCTTTCCTACATTGTCAAATCCCTTAATAGACAAAGAGTCAGGTTGAATTTTTTATTTATCCACACGAAGCCTATCCAAAAGGTTTACGCTACAAACATTAAGGGTTAAGCCATTGTCAACAAAGGTTTGTTTTATCCCTATTTTTTTATATTGAGATATTATTATAAAAGGTTCATTTTGTTTTTGCACTTCCAAAGGAGGGAGCTCACTTTGGTGGAAAATAATGTCAACATTTATTTCTTGAATTATGGCTGCTATGTCATTTGGTTGCGGATTAGAAGGGATAGGAATGTGTTGTAATGTTGTTGGAATCATGTTGTGGTAGTGAGGGGAGGCTTGAATAAGGTCCCACAATGATATCTTAGCAAGATCATTCTTAAGTTGCTCGACAAGATCATACTCCTTTCCACAAGGACTTGGTAAGATAGGGTTAGGTAGGATAGGATTAGGAAAAGGTAAGGGTGTCATGGTTGGTTGTGGTGGTTGCAGATTGTTTCTAGTGTTATATCTATGAGCAACGGTATTATGACTCAACTATTGTGATACATTATTCTTAGGTGGGTAGAGGATGAATTTAGGTTTTTTCTAGTTAGCGGTGTGTGAAGGGGGGTAAAGAATGAGTTGAGGTTGAATAATATTAATTTCCCTTAGTGAAGGAGATTTTAATGTTGTCTCATCATGTTCTTCTAAGGACACTAGATCATTATTATCCTTTGCTTGCACCATGACATCCTTCCTAGGAGGAGAGTTATTATGAGAACGACAAACCAAATGTTCTTAACATTCAAGGATTGGTTCTTCCAAAATGACCTCATTGCATGTAGGGGAATGATCAATGGTTGGATTTTCTTGATTATCAATGGTGGGGATATTAGGAGAAGGATCTATTTGATTGTCATTTTCTCTAAGGTCTCATTCTCTTGTGCCATATCATCTACCCTAATAGGAGAGCTTGTAATATGTTCATCCATGGTTAAATTTTGTAAAGCAGCTTCATCACAAGTAGGGGAGGTATCAAGAGAAGGACAACTATGATCATGCTTACCAAATAGACTTCCCAAATGGTAGGACCATTAGGGAAGGGAGAGACAAGATTCTCATGACTCTTAATAGTTATATCTTCTAGCACCAGCCTATCCTCTTTGCATCGAGGAGGGATATTAGAAGGACAATTTTGATTGTCATGGCTATGGAGACTACGTAAGGTGATGTTTAGAAATGTTTCTACGATCTCATTTTCTTGTTGTCTAGTATCCCCGAAAGGGGGATGAGGAGAGGGACAATCAAGACCCTCAATGCTTGTATCTTCTTTCACCAAGATACCTTCGTCACTAATAGGAGAGGTATTGGGAGAAGAACAAGTATGATTGTTAGGAATGTCTACACTACCATCCTCACCAATGGGCAATGTAATCTTAAGGATTGTGTCTATGGTTTGATCATAACTATGACTAACATGTTTCTTAATGACCTCATTGTTGTAATCAAAATTGAACTCATAAGAGGGGATGTTCTACTTATGAAATCCATTTTTAATCATTTCAAAGCCACATCTTTTGAAAGAAAACATGCTATCATGAAAAAGGAAAGAAAGTGCAATGAAATGACCAATGTTTAAATGTAATTTTTCAGATATGAAACAAGGCGATTTGTTGATTACATGATGCAAAAACCTGAAAGATGAAATGTTGTAAATGCAAATTTTGAAATTGAGCAATGCATGAAATGAGCTAATTTAAGCTAGATCTAATGAAATGCATGTTACAGAAACTCAACCAACTGATATAGATAGTTAAAATGGCAGCAAATAGAAGTTGAAAAATAGGGTTTTTAGTGTTGCAAAAGGTTGTTTGAGATTTGTTGTGGGACTAATTCGCCTAAGATGGCGAATGAGTCCCAGTATGGATTTTTTCCAAAAATTTAAAAAAATTCAATTGATTTGTATAGTGTGTTTCCTAAATGCAAATGCAGTTTTTCAATGATTTGAGATGATTTGAGATGCAAAAATGCAACATATATGCACTTTCACTAATGCAAAATTTAGAAACCCTAGATGCAAATTAACGAATGCAAATTCTAATGCAAAGTTAATGTAAGCTAGATCTAGGATGATGATAGAATCCTAATCAGAATTATAATATTCAAAAGTCAGGTTCCCCAAAATGTGGACACCGAAAATGGATACTTCACTTCCTTGTTAAAGAAAGGGATCTAATTTCACAATGTTCACACTCAAGGACACCTTAGAGATTTCCACCCAAAGAAGGATGGAATTTTTTTGAAAATAAGGTATCCTATGATAGGGTTTTGGATTAGAAAAGGTTGAATGAGGAGTTCACCACCAAGTGCAAACATGGAAAACATAAAATGTTTGAAAACACAATGTGATATACAAAAAGACCTAGAAAGATGAATAGAGATGCAAGTAAAATAGAACAGGAAAGTAAAAAAGAAAGAGTGCACCTAGAAATGCGTTGAAGACTACAAATTCTACTAATCCTAAAATTTTGACCTACTGGGACTCATTCACCATTCTGGGCGAATCAGTCACAGATTTGGAAAACTACACTAGGGCCTATTTTGGACAAATGGGTATTTGGATCTGTAGAAATCTCTAGAAAATAGGTATAGTGGGACTCATTCACCACTAATGGAAAATGATTCCACTTTGAATTTTCTAAAAACACAAAAGTGGAATCAGTAGCTCTCGGTCTACTCAATCTGTATCCACAGGTGTCCAGATCCTAAACTCTAATTTTTGACATTGTGAGTGACTTTTTGTGGATACTTTGACCTAGAAAATAGGGAAATGAATCCAACAAGTTTGCAACCTATTCTTCAATCATCTTCAAGCCATCAATGTACCTAGATCTGTAATCACACAAATAAATGGAACAAAAGTGTTGATTGTTAGGGCATGGGGGTCTGCCTTGGTCAAACCCCTTTTAGGTAATTAAACCAAAATGATGAAATAAGATAATGAAGCATGAAATATGAAATAATACAATTTAAAACTTTCCATGATGATAGATCTTGAATTGTTGTAGCAATGGATGAAGAATTTTCCCTTGAATTCCTTAGAAAACTATCTTGATGACTTAAAATGCTAAAACCCTAGCTTGCTTGACTTGAGATGGATAATGAGTGATGAATGAATAATGAATTAGAGTCTAAAAGCTTGTTTATATAGGAAATCCACCTAAATACTCGTTAATTTGATTTCCAAGGCCGACATTGAAAAAAATTAAACTTAAACCCTAACTTTTCCCACTCAAACCTCAAAAATGGCCCAAATGGGACTCATTCGCCATCCTGGGAAAATGGGTCCCACCTGGATGAGACTCATTTGCCCAAAGTGGAGAATGAGTCCCATAGGGGCTATTTTTCCAACTGGGATGTAGGGGGAAGCATAAATTTATTTTATTTGTTTATATTGTTGGGTTTTTTTATCAAAATAAGTCTCGGGATGCACAATATGGGGTTATAGGGGCCTATTAATGATGATATAAAGGGTAATTAGGGCAAGGGACACAAATTTCAATGTAAAAGTGTGATTAAATACACTTTACAACATTAAAATGAGGTCCTCATAGCCTAGAAAGGCACAACATCCAATGTGAACATGTAAAACATAGTAAAACACTAGATTAAAATTAGGTTTAATTTATGATATTGCTATCAGGATTCAACTGTGTAGTTTTACGAGTCAAACTCATTGACCCATGTTTCATGAGTAGTGGTTCACAAGAACCCATCTCTCATGATAATGAATGATCCACTTAGCACTCATTGCATCTAGGTGATGCTCACAGAGGTGAAGCACTGGGCCTTCCCAGGATGCCACCCATCCTAGTATTGCTCCAGCTCAAGTGCACTTAACCAAGGAGTTTTCCCCAAGGTTAAGCCCACTTAGCTTGCAACCCAATTTGCAAAACCTTCAACAAGTATTGTGCCTTATGAACCATTCATTATAGATCCTCTTTAGCTCATCAATTGATAAGTAGGCGGTATTTTCCACAGCATGTCAAATTATGCTATTGCTATCAGGATTCAACTGACCCAGTTGAATCCTGATAGCAATATCATAATTTGACACGCTATGGAAAATGCCTCCTACTTATCAATAGGGTTAATTTACAAGCCTTCTAGATTAATGTGAGAATGCAATTAAATATATTTTACAATATTGAATTAAGAGAAAAATAGGTCTGTTAGACTTAAATGCTTAATAAAAGTCTAGAAAAGTGTGAAAGTCATTTCAAACACTTTACAACACCTTTATAAGACATGCATTTTATTCATTTTGCTAGGGCCCAAGACCTAATGTGTATATGAAAAACACCTCACAACACTAGATCAAGATGAAATTAAATCTAATTTATCATTAATTATTCCTAAATCAAGCAAGGAGTACTTTTTTCAATGCTACACTATTGTGTGTGTCATTATGATTTCAATATTTGTAATGGTAGTTGTGTATCTACCACAACCCTTTCTTTTGGATATCTTTGGTAGTTAAATTACACATGTAAAACTAAAAAAAAGGTGCCTCTTCACATTCCTTGACATTTTAGGGTCTCATAATCAACTTATTTTATCATCCCTTAGCATATATATACCAAATAAGGTTCATTTAAAAATACATAGAGAATTTAAAGGTGATGGAAATGCATTGAAGTATAACCAAGATCAACCTAAGGAATTTCATGAAGATGAATCCAACAGTAGAGGGTATTAATCAATAATGTTTAATTAGTGAACTTAATCCACAACAAGGGATCATAAAGCATTATAGCTGCTAGTGAAGATGCCATATTTCTAAAGCTCTCAATACAACAACTAGCTTGTAAAAAATTAAAAGATGTTGGAGATAAGGAAGCATAATTTCACTCTTAAAAGTTTTTTCATATTCATTTTTTATTAGAGTAATCCTTGTGTTTGTTTCTCTTTTATGTGTATTAATTCATTTGTTAATTGCATTCCATGCAACTACTTCATTATGTCAATTAGTTAAGATATTCAATTGATTACAAGCATAGAACATGTTCCTAGCAACAATTAGAATTTGAATGCAATATGTATATAAACTAAAGAAACATCATACTCTTTGTGGCACTATTGTTCTTGTGGGATAGAAAGGAATCACTTGTTGGTAGTACATAGAATGGGTGTGGAATATGGTCTGAAAGGAAATATCATATGTATATAAGTGCATGCATAGTTGCTTAAGAATTTAAGGTGTAGATGGCAACCATATATTATAGTTTCAATAGCACAGAAGTTGGGAATAACATATAAGAAAAAAAATATCAATAGAGATGAATCATGTGTTGAAATATTTAGGTCAATTACAAATTAGATTGTTGGGATTTGAAGTACATAAATAACACATCAAATTTGATCATATTATAATACAATATTTAAGCTTTTGGATTCGACTGTGTTAATTTTTTTGTCAACATTTCGGATCACACTCAATGATCCATCATCAGGAAGAGGAAAAAAAATTAAAAAAAATTGACATAGTTGAATCCAAAAGCTTAAATATTGTATCTTCATGGACTATGGAAAACTCATACCAACCATATTATAATATGCAAATCAGTACTCTTAATCTTGCAGCTCTCTTCCATCATGTTGTAGATAGAAGTTATTGAGGTTCTCACCCTCCATTTCTTCTTATGTCAAATCTAACAACTATAATTCTTTTCTTTTGTTATTTAGTTGATAGTAAGTACAAGGATTGTCTTTTCATTATTCAATTGGACATTACTACAATCATGTGCCATGGTTTGATTTCTATATCCTTATTAGACTTAAGAAGTGGGGTCATATCCTATTTAACTCTCAAGTCATACAAACTATTACTTTATAAATCTCATTCAATTTTTTTAAAATTTCATAGATGAAATTAGAAAGTTATGAATAGCAAAAAAATTATTTCTATCATGTAAATTCTTTTATCTTCCCTCTACCATCAAATTATGGATCTCTTCTGGGTATGTGTAGGATTATAATCGGCCAAAAAGTGGCGATATGATGGGTATGTGTAAGGTATGTGGCTGACGACTTTTTTTTACCCAAAATTGATGAAATGAAAAGGGGTTTTTACAGGAGATTCTCAACTTTCCACTAATATAAATTATGCTTTACTTTGAATTTAATAAATAATTATTATTCATTTTCTATTTGAATTATGACTAAAGTTCTGATTGATAGGCTAATTGAAAAACATCTATAGCTTTCAAACGATATCACATTTTTGAATGCAAAACATGCATCACATTCTATACTTTGCATACTATAGGATTAAAAAAATAAAAATTGAATTGCATGAAATTTTGAACAAGTTAAGGTAGTTAGACAAACGAGTTTTTATATTTTTTGAAAATTGTAATAAAAAATTCATAATTAATTATTTACTTGGAAAAAATTATAAAAAATAATGCATCACATCAGGACATGAGTCCTCTACTTATATGGGTATGTGCAGGATCATCATAGAAAAAAAGCCCTTAAATGACACAATTTTTAGAAAAATCGAGTTAGACAACTTAACGTAAAATTTGAATAAGTTATCTATATTATTTCAAAAATATGTAAAAATAGAATCAGTAGCAAATTGAATGTAGTTTCTAAACTACTAGGTTTGTTTAAAAAATAAAAATCTATTTGTTGAAAATTTGAAATTTCAATGCGTGGTACTTAAATTTCAAGGAAAAATAAGAATTCGGTGTCTGTCTGACCACCCTAACCACAATAAAATGATAATATTTTTTTATAATATTTTAGATATAAGTAGAGGACTCATGCTTTGATGTGATGCATATTTTTTGTAATTTTTCCAAGTAAATAATTAATTATGAAATTTTTATTATAACTTTTAAAAATATAAAACTCAGATGTCTAACCACTTTAACTTGGGCAAAACTTCATGAAATTATTATTATTATTTTTAATCCTATAGTATGTGAAACATAGAATGTGACACATGTTTTGGATTCAAAATGTGATACGCTTGAAAGCTATAGATGTTTTTCAATCAACCTATCAATCAAGACTTTAGTCATAATTTGAATAGAAAATGAATAATAGTTATTTATTAAATTCAAAGTAAGCATAATTTATATTGGTGAAAGCTGAGAATTTCCTTTAAAAAACTTTTTATTTCATCAATTTTGGGTAAAAAATAGTTATCAGCCATATACCCATCATATTGCCACTTTTTGGCCCATTATGATCCTCATATCTAAAATATTATAAAAAAATATTATCATTTTATTGTGGTTAGAGTGGTTAGACAAACACATACTTCTTATATTTTCCTTAAAATTTAAGTACTATTGCATTGAAATTTCAAATTTTCATCAAATAGGTTTTTCTTTTTTTAAAATAAACCTATTAGTTTAGAAACTACATTCAATTTGCTATAGATTATATTCTTACATATGTTTGAAATAGTATAGATAACTTATTCAAATTTTTACGTCAAATTGTCTAACTCTGATTTTTCTAAATTTTTTGCCACTTAAGGGCCTATTTTTTCCATGGTGACCCTGCACATAACCTTATACAATTTTTTATGCACCATAATCATCCATATATATTTCTAAATAAAACAAATTGAAATCCACTTAAAATTAAACATTGAAAAAAATTTGAGTTCACAAACATATTAGCTCTCCCACAAACCAAAGGGATGTAAGGTAACATTAGATATATATCATCATGAACTAACAAAACCCACATGATGATATATATAAAGAAACCAAAGGGATGTTTTTGCGAAACAACATTAGATATATATATATAATGAACAAAACCCACATCATCATATATATAAATTTGTATAGCTAATATGGCATACAAAAGTAAGGAACCATGAAGAGATTCTCTCCCCATCGTCTCCAAGAAATGGACTCGCGGTGACCTTGTCTCACATCTCCTACCGAACAGTGCATCTTTCTATCTCCTCCAACCATTAACCTTGATTTGCTTTTCCCCACTCTCCACCACCCGGTCTAAAAACTAAGACAGTGGAGTAAAAAACTATGAAGAGATCCTCTCCCCATCATCTCCAAGCATAGGTCTCAACGTGAACCCTTCTCTCACATTCCCTGAATCTTTCCACTTCCTTCAAGCATTTATCTTCAATTACTTTCTCCCATTCTCCACCACCTGCTTCAGCTCTTCGTTTGAAAGATCTGCAGGTTTCCTGCTAATTGTTCAATGTCATGACACGCCCATAGTATCATAAAACAGGGATTTACCCAATATCCCATCAGTATATATAGGTAGTGATGCACATTGCATACAATACATCTGTTTTATGAAGTCATCAGCATTTTCTAGATCTTCAAACGCTTATAATTTTGATTTTCTAGAAACTGAAAATTAAGCTGGCCCTTTCTTTATTACTGTTGATCTAACAGGATGCACATTGTTATAGTGCAAGCTTATGTTCACACATTGCTTCACTTGGCATCACCAATAATCTCCACAAGAACATTGTCCTTGCTTGAAATGGTGGAAACAGTTCACATTTATTACAACAATTTGTCTTCCAACAATCTTGGAGATAAACTTGGTTGTAGTGTGGCAGTCAACACATACTCGAAGGTTTTTGACAACTCTAATAACTGTTCCCGTGTGTTTAACAACTCGAATGCAATTGCCAACTTCTCACTGTGGTGGCAGATGAATAATTATTTTTCCTCCTCCACATCATTCTGTAGATGTCTTGAATCTTGCACATACCTTTCTACCTTCATCTCCCAAGAAAATTTCTCCAACTTTGCATAGATCTCTTGTGTCTATGGGTGTGATCTGTCTCCTACACAAAAATAATATAATATTTTCTGGTCTTCAATCCAGCTACATCCTGGTATCTTTTTAATTTCTCGATTTTTTATCAATCTCCTTACCATTTGAACATCACCCCACCTGCCAACGTCTGCATGGATGTTTGATAGGACATAAGTTGTAGGATTATTAGGGTCCAGCTCAAGCAGACTTTCAGTAAATTCTCCGAACGCTATATTCTTATGCGATCTACAGGCGCCAATCAAACATGTCCAAACAACCACCGTAGGCTTAATTGGCATTTTGATAATAAAGTTCAGAGTTTCCTCAAGATAGCCAGCACGACAAAGGACATCAACCATGCGCACATAATGATCAATTGTAGGCATAATGCGAGAACAGTCACTCAAGCTATTGAAATATTTACATGCCTCATCTACTAAACCTGCATGGCTGCATGCAAATAAAACACAAGCAAAACTTACATGATTAGGATATGTTCCAGATTGCTTCATTTGTTCAAAGAGTTTGAGGGCATCAATGCAAAAGCCATTTTGTGCATATCCTGCCACCATGGCATTCCATGAGATCACATTTCTCTGAGGCATTTTATCAAATAATTCACGTGCCTTGTCAATGCTTCCACATTTTGCAGACATGTCTATTTGCAACTACAACATCTGACATATATTCGCTTTCAATTATTCTTTGATGGATGTCCATACCCTATTCTAAGGATCCCAGTTTGCAATAGGCTGGGAGGATGCTGGCAAAGGTTATGGAATCTGGCTTAATGCTGTGCCAATTGCATTTGCTTGAAAATTTTCAATGCTTTTTCTAGGAAACCATTTTGTGCATATCCTGATATCATTGCAGTCCACGTGACAACATCTCTTTGAGGCATTTTGTCAAATAGTTGGCGTGCCTTGGGTATGCTTTTACATTTTACATACATTTCTGTCAGGGCATTAACAACTATGACTTTTGATAGAAATCCACTTTCGATAGTAAATCGATGAATTTTCATACCTTGTTCTAAACCTCCCCTTTCGGCACAGGCTGGAAGGATGCTGGAAAAGGTTGTGGAGTTTGGCTTTAAATCTGCCAAGTGCATTTGTTTAAAAGCATCCAAGGCCTTTTCAAAAAATCCATTTTGTACATATCCTCCCCTTTCGGCACAGGCTGGAAGGATGCTGGAAAAGGTTGTGGAGTTTGGCTCTAAATCTGCCAAGTGCATTTGTTTTAAAGCATCCAAGGCTTTCAAAAAATCCATTTTGTACATATCCTGCAACCATTGCATTCCATGAGATGATATCCAGTGGAGGCATTTCATTAAAAAGTCTTAAAGCCTCGTCAAGAACACTATTTTGTCTCATTGCATTAGATGTTAAGAGAGCTATTATTAGATCATTCATCTTTATTTAATTATTAGTCTAATTTATTCTCATGACTCAAGCTAAACTTAGAAGTGATTTACTATGTTAATTAGAGAGTTATTATTAGATCATTTTGTCTCATTGCATGAGATGTTAACACTTGTCGTGATCAAATCCCTTTATCATTTAGGATTGCTCCTATATAACACTCAACTGTCATTGTATATCATGGCTTCAATAGAACTCTCCACCTTTGAGGACTTTTGTTTTCCTTGAAAATTCTTGAGGTTCATTTTATAGCTTTTTCTTGTTGAGGAATATTGCATATATTGTTTGTAGATCTCTTGCGTGGAAGGTGTTATTGTTTGTTGTTTGATCTTGTGGATCGTATTTTTCACAATTCTAATAATAATGATAGTTGTGTATCTACCACAACCCTTTCTTCTAGGTATCTTTGGTAGTTAAATTGCGTATGTAAAACTAAAAAGAAAATGGCGCCTCTTCACATTCCTTGACATTTTAGGGTCTCATAATCAACTTATATTATCATCCCTTAGCATGCATATATATATATATATATAGTTCATTTAAAAACGTAGGGAACTTATAGGTGATGGAAATGCATTGAAGCATAACCAAGAGCAACCTAAGGAATTTAATGAAGAAGATGACTCCAATAGTAGATAGTGTTAATCAATAATGTTTAATTGGTGAACTTAATCCACAACAAGGGATCATAGAGCATTAGAGGTGCTAGTGAAGATGTATTTATAAAGCTCTCAATACAACAAATAACTTGTAAAAAATTAAAAGATGTTGGAGATAAGGAAGCATAATTTCACTCTTAAAAGATTTTTCACGTTGAGTTTTTATTAGAGTAATCCTTGTGTTTGTTTCTCTTTTATGTGTATTAATTCATTTGTTAATTTCATTCCATTCAACTACTTCATTATCTTGTGTAGTTAAGATGTTCAAATAATTACAAGCAAAGAACATGTTCCTAACGACAATTAGAATTTGAATGCAATCTGTATGTAAACTAAAGAAACAACATACTCTTTGTTGCACTATTGTTCTTGTGGGATAGAAAGGAGTCACTTGTTGGTAGTACATAGAAAGGGTGTGGAATATGGTATGAAAGGAAATACCATATGTATATAAGCACATGCATAGTTCCTCAAGAATTTAAGATGTAGATGACAACCATAGATTATAGTTTCAATAGCATACAAGTTGAGAATAATATATAAGAAAAAAATATCAATAGAGATGAATCATGTGTTGAAATATTTAGGTCAATTACAAATTAGATTGTTGGGGTTTGAAGTACATGAAAAATGTATCCGATTTGATCATATTATAGTATATAATTCAGTACCCCTCTCAATCTTGCAAATGTCTTCCATCATATTGTAGATAGAAGTTCTAGAGGTCCTCACCCTCCATTTCTTCTTATGTCAAATCTAACAACTACAATACTTTTCTTTTATTATTCAGCGGATAGTAAGTACAAAGATTGTCTTTGCACTATTTAATTGAACATTACTATAGTCATGTGCCATGGTTTGATTTGACTTAATAAGGAGGTTTGTAGCCTATTTAACTCTCAAGTCACCATAGAAACTATTACTTAATAAATCTCATTATACATTTTCTTAAAATTGCATAGATGAAATTAGAATGTGATAGCTAACATAATTTTTATTTCTATCATGTAAATTCTGTTATCTTCCCTTTAACATCAAATTACGGATCTCATTATGCAGAATTTTGTGTACCATACATATATATTAACAATTACAATATAATAAAAAATCATTTTAATCAAACATATATATTCCTAAATAAAACAAACTGAAATCCAGTTAAAATTAGACACTGAAAAAAATTGAGTTTACAAATATATTAACTCTTCCGCAAACCAAAGGGATGTGAGTCAACATTAGATATAAGTAATCATGAATGAACAAAACCCACATGATCATATATAAAGAAACCAAAGAGATGTGAGACAACATTAGATATATATAATCATGAATGAACAAAACCGACATGATCATATATACAAATCTGTATAGCTAATATGGCATACAAATGTAAGGAACCATGAAGAGATTCTCTCCCCATCGTCTCCAAGCAATGGCATGGTGGTGACCTTGTCTCACATCTCCTACCGGCCAAGCATCTTTCTATCTCCTCCAACCATTAACCTTATTTGCTTTTTCCCACTCTCCACCACCCGGTCTAAAACCTAAGCCAGTGGAGTAAAGAACTATGAAGAGATCCTCTCCCCATCATCTCCAAGCATAGGTTTGAACGTGAACCCTTCTCTCACATTCCCTGACGGCCAAGCATCTTCCCATTTCCTTCAAGTAATAATCTTCATTTGCATTTTCCCATTCTCCACCTCCTGCTTCAGCTCTTAGTTCGAAAGATCTGCAGGTTTCCTGGTAATTGTTCAATGTCATGACACGCCCATGGTATCATAAAATAGGGATTTACCCAATACCCTATCAGTATATATAGGTAGTGATGCATATTGCATACAATACATTTGTTTTATGAAGTCATCAGCATTTTCTAGATCTTCAAACGCTTACAATTTTGATTTTCTAGAAACTAAAAATTAAGCTGGCCCTTTCTTTATCACTGCTGATCTGACAGGATGCACATTGTTATAGTGCAAGCCTATGTTTACACATTGCTTCACTTGGCATCACCAATAATCTCCACAAGAACATTGTCCTTGCTTGAAATGGTGGAACATGTTCGCATCTCTCACAACAATTTGTCTTCCAACAATCTTGGAGATAAACTTGGTTGTAGTGTGGCAGTCAACACATACTCGAAGGTTTTTGACAACTCTAATAGTTGTTCCCGGAGGTGTGTTTAACAATCCAAAGGCAATTGCCAACTTCTCACTGTGGTGGCAGATGAATAATTCTTTTTCCTCCTCCACATCATTCTGTAGATGTCTTGAATCTTGCACATACCCTTCCACCTTCATCTCCCAAGAAAATTTCTCCAACTTTGCATAGATCTCTTGTGTCTGTGGGTGTGATCTGTTGGAATATTAACCCTAACTGCTGCCTTCCCCGCCAACCACTGCCCGCTATATCGCAATCAATAAATTAGCCATTGCAATACCGCGGGAGACTTCCGTAGTCTTTTTGTTTTATCTCAACCGTCTGACGTCACCTCCAGCCAATGCCCGTTATATCGCAATCAATAAAATATTCATCGCGATATCACGGGAGACTCCGTAAAAGTTTGTTTTATTCTAACCGCCAGCCGTTTACTTTTGTTTACCGGGCCGTCAACTAACCGCTGCCCGCAATATCGCAATCAAGATTTTAACCATCACGATACCGCGAGGAACTATGGAGAAAGCCGCCACCGCCAGAAAGTTTCGGAGTACGAAGGAATTAATATTTAAAGTTTTATATTGATGTAAAGGACATTGTATTAAATGCATTTTGATGGGGGAAAAGTTAGTTAGGTGATTTTGAAAAATTGTATTTCGTTCCCTCTCATCCGTGAAATTCTTTCACGTGACTTTTCACCTGGAGTTTATATATTTTGTAATTGTAATTTTATTTTTAACAAGAAGGAATGAGAATGAAAAAAAGGTGAATGTGAGCAAACAGAAAATTACGAGCAGCAGCTCTGTGTGTTAGAAATAATATTTTATGTTTTAATATTTACTCTGTGTGAAAAATTTTCCTCCTCTGCCTCCGGCCTTCACGTGGTATCAGAGCAAGTTCGAGTATCAGAGCAAGTTGATTATCAGAGTCAATTTTATCAAAACAGATTATCTGGGTAAATTTCAAAAATGGCAGCAAGCACAAGCTTGACAAACCCACAAATTCCATAGTTTAATGGGAAGAATTATGAGTACTGGTCAATTACCATGAAAGCACTATTTAGCTCACAGGATATATGGGATTTAGTAGAGAATGGATTTGCAGAGCCAGCAGATGCAGTAGCATACAATGCTTTAACACAAGCAGAAAAAGATTTATTGAAGGACACAAGGAAGAAAGATTCAAAGGCTTTATTTTATTTGTTTCAAGCTGTACATGAGAGCATATTTCCAAGGATTTCAGCAGCAACAAAGTCCAAACAAGCATGGGACATACTTCAAACAGCCTATCAAGGCATGGCAAAAGTTAAAACAGCAAAGCTACAAATGCTGAGAAGAGATTTTGAAACAATATGTATGAAGGACAATGAATCTGTAGATTCATTCTACACCCAAGTCATTGGGGTGGTTAATCAAATTAGGTCTCATGGAGAAAATCTGGAAGATACCAGAGTTGTTGAAAATATTTTAAGGAGTTTGCCCACAAAATTTCTACCGGTTGTAGTTGCTATAGAGGAGACAAAGGATCTCTCACAGTTCTCAGTTGATGAGCTGTATGCATCTCTAATTTCTCATGAACAAAGGCTGAAAAGGTCAGCAGATACATCACTGGAGCATGCTTTCAAAACTCAGGCTTCAGTCAGTCAAGGAAGAGGCAGAGGTAGATCAAGAGGAAGAGGAAGAAACTCTTACAGAGGTGAAAGATACAATTTATCAAACTCAAGTGGAAGAGGCAACAATCAAGGCTCAAGCCAAAACCCATCACAGAATCAGTCACAAAATCAAAGGTATGATAAATCTCAAGTCCAATGTCACTACTGTAAAAAATATGGGCATTATATGAATGAGTGTAGAAAGAAGCAGTATGATAATAATAGACAAAATGCAAATTTTTCAAGAGAAGGTCAAAATCAGGATTCAGATAAGAGAACAATGTTTTTAGCTTGTAATGTTGCTCAAGCAAATGAAAAAGATGTATGATTTTTAGATTCAGGCTGTAGCAATCATATGACAGGGAATATAGAAATATTTTCAAGTTTAAATGAGAATGTAAAGTCTGATGTTACATTGGGTAATGACAACAAAGTGTCAGTCAAAGGAAAAGGAGATGTCAATATTCTAACTAAACAAGGGGAGAAAAAGTATATTTCAGATGTGTATTTTGTGCCTGGTCTGAAACATAACTTAATGAGTGTAGGGCAACTAGTTCAAAAAGGGTATAGAGTATCCTTCAAGAATGGTCTGTGCACAATTTTAGACAAATACCCAAGCAACCAACTTATTGCAAAAGTCAGAATGACAAACAATAGAATGTTTCCCTTAAAGATAAGGCCAGATTTGAATATAAATTATGCTCAAGCACAACACTTAATGAATTCACAAGTGGGTAGAGAAGAAACTACAGTAGTAGTGCAGACAATCTTTCAAGCTGAGATAAAAGATGAAAACTAGTTATGGCACCTGAGATTTGGTCATCTCAACTTTAGAGGTTTAAATTTACTTCATAGGAAAGGCATGGTCAAGGGACTACCTTTAATAGAAAAACCAGAAAGGGTATGTGAAGGGCGCATTTTAGGAAAACAACATAGAGAATCATTTCCTGCAGGAAAGTCGACTAGAGTAAAAGCCCCTTTGGAAATTATACATTCAGATTTGTGTGGACCTATGCAAACACCTTCAATAGGTGGTAGTTTTTATTTTATGACATTCATTGATGATTATTCAAGAAAAACATGGGTTTATTTTCTAAAGCAGAAAAATGAAGTGTTTGATCTGTTTCGTCAGTTCAAGAATTTGGTTGAAAAACAAAATGGTTATTATATCAAAGTGTTGAGAACAAATAGAGGTGGTGAATATATTTCAAGAGAGTTTTTTAATTTTTGCAAAGATCATGGAATTCACAAGCAATTCACAACTAGATACACACCTCAGCAAAATGGAGTAGCTGAAAGGAAAAATAGAACAATCATGGAAATGGCTAGAAGCATGTTGAAAGCCAAACATTTGTCAAATGAATATTGGGCAGAAGCAATTTCTTGTGCAGCCTATATAATGAATAGGTGTCCAACAAAAAGTGTTATGAATATGGTACCTGAAGAAGCATGGACAGAAGAAAACATAGTGTTACTCACATGAGAGTATTTGATGTGTAGCATATGCACATGTGCCTGATGAATTGAGAAGGAAGCTAGATAACAAAGGAGAAAAATGTATATTTGTTGGACATGTGAAGAATCCAAAGCTTATAAGCTCTATAATCCAACAACAAAGAAAGTTATAATCAGCAGAGATGTACAATTTGTAGAAGATGAAACATGGGATGAAAGCATAGAGAAGATAGTCAATATTTCATCTAGTATACCTCAAGAGGAGAATGAAGTTTCAGCATCAATCCAATATTCCAAATGACAGACTCCTACCACTCCCATTCAAGCTCAGCAAAGTAGTCCACAAGTGACACCAACATCGACTATAAGAACAACCTCATGCATTCAAGGAAGCAGTCCAACAAGAGGACAACAAACACCATCTACAGTAGGACCATCGGGTCCACATTCTACAAGTTCAAGTGCTATGTCAAACCCTACATTGGCAAGTCTGAGAAGGCAGAAAATCAAAAGCATAAGAGATATATATGAGCAAAATGAAGGTGAGAACAATTCAGATCAGATTTCTCTTGCAGCATTTTATTCTCAAATAGAAGATCCAATTCACTAAGATGCAACAAACATGATAAAATGTAAGTGCTATGATGAAGAGATTGAAGCAATTGAAAAGAACTGCATACGTGGGAACTAGTCACCCAAAAGACAAAGATGTCATTGGAGTGAAATGGATTTATAAAACCAAATTGAATGAAAAAGATGAAGTTCAGAAGCTTAAAGCAAGATTGGTTGTAAAGGGCTATTCACAACAGCCTGTAATTGATTACAATGAGACATTTGCACCTGTAGCACGATTAGATACTATAAGGATGATTTTAGCTTTAGCAGCTCAGAATAAGTGGTATGTATCTCAAATGGATGTAAAGTCAGCTTTTTTAAATGGTTACTTAGAAGAAGAAGTT
>VDFB02379711.1:11928066-11953505 GCA_007258455.2 Sequoia sempervirens
TTAATTGCTTCCTTTACAGTCCTAGGCTCATCAGTGCTCGAAATCAAGGCATAGGCACAGGTAGAATCAATTAATGAGAACCCATACCTATCTAGTTGTTTCCTTTCTTGGGTTGTACTCCTCACTGGCTAAGGCTGAGGTTCATCTTCTTCAGAGCTTTTAGAACTGCTTGAGCTCTCCTCAGTTTCAGGTACCTTTTGAATCTTCAATTCCTCTTTCTCTGGTGTAGGAGGAATTACTACTACATCCTTATTGTTTTCTGACTTTATCTTTGACTGTAGATCTAAGGTGGAAGGTTTCAGCTCACGAAAGATTACACTTCTGCTGTATACAACTTTCTCTGTAACAGGATTCCAAAGCTTGTATCCTTTGATGTTAGCACTATAGCCAATAAATATACACTTAACAACCTTGTTTTCCAACTTAGATCTTTTTACATCTGGCACATGTGCATATGCTTCATAGCCAAAGACTCTAATATGTCTAAGAGAGGGCTTCTTACCAGACCACGCTTCCATAGGTGTCTTGTCAACAAGAGCAAAGTTTGGAGACTGATTAACCAAGTAACATGTAGTAGCAGTAGCTTTAGCTTAGAACTTTTCCTCCAAACCAGCACTACTAAGCATACTTCATGCTCTCTCCATCACTGTCCTATTGAACCTTTCTGCAACTCCATTCTGCTGTGGAGTGTGAGGTGTAGTCTTGTGTCTTTTGATTCCATGGTCTTTACAGTATCTTTCAAATTCATCAGAATAGAATTCACCCCCATTATCAGTCCTTAAGCATTTTATTATTTTACTAGTCTGATTTTCAACAAGATTTTTAAACTCCTTAAATCGACTGAACACTTCTAATTTAATTTTTAAAAAATATATAAATGCTCTTCTTGAATAATCATCAATGAATGATACATAGTATCTTGATTTAGACAAAGAAGGAACATCTACTAGAACAAACACATCCGAATGAATATATAGTCTAACAAACCAGAATTTTTATGAGGACTATCATAAAATGAAACATGATGCTGCTTTCCATATATACAGTGTTCACAGAATTCAAATTCTAGATTACAATCTTCAAACCCCTCAACCAGGTTTTTGTTCTTCAAGGGTTTTAAACTTTTTTCTTCTATGTGGCCTAACCTATGATGCCAAAGCATATTCTTTTCTGTAGGAAGTTTTACTTCCGTAGAGTTTACATATTTAGGGACAATTCCCTCTTTACCTCCATGAGCAGCTTTCAGTGACTTCGAAGAGACACTATTATAATAAACAGCTTGTGCATCCAACTTGTATAGACAGGGTACCAATTCAAGCACCTCTAGCCAGCACCATTGAACCTCTAGTCATCTTGCAGCCACTTCCCGAGAACAAGACTTGTACTCCGATATCATTTATCTTACTGACATAAAGTAAATTCTGAGCCAGACCTGGTATGTGCATAACATCATTGATCCCCTTTATTCTGCCATCAGGGAATTGGATTCTGACTCTCCCACGGCCAACAATTTCCAAAGTTGAATCACTCGCTAAGTACACTTTTCCACCATCGTATTCTTCATACTTTGTAAGCCATTCTCTGTGAGATGTCATGTGGAACAATGCTCCAGAATCGATCAACTAGACATCATCTGATGCTTGAGTAGCCAAGGCTGCAATGAAGGTGTCACCATCACTATGAGAAGAACCATTATCGGAAGATCATTTCTTTTTCTTTTTCTCCTCTTTACAATCCTTTCGGACATGACCAAGTTGCCCATAGTTCCAGCACTTCACCTTGGACTTCTTTCCAGGAGACTTTGATCTCCCATCTGATTTTGATTTGGACTTCTTGTCTTTCTTCTTGCCTTTCTCCTTTGACCTTCCTCTGACAGCAAGAGCCTCCTTCGCCATCTCAAAATATTTTCTTCTCATTTCTTCTGACAGTAAAGAACCAACAATATCTTCCATTTTGAAACTGGATGTTATACTCCCAATAGCCATCACTAGATGATCCCATGAGTCTAGCAAAGAACATAACAGAAGCATACAATGATCTTCTTCTTCAATCTTTACACCAATAGATGTTAATTGTGTGAGCAACATGTTGAATGCATTCAAATGATTAGCTACAGACCCTCCTTCTTGCATTCTCAAAGAGTAAAGCTTCTTTCTTAGGAATAGCTTATTCACCAAAGATTTCCCCTGATAAATAGACACCAGTCTCTTCCACAAGAGAGAAGCAGACTTCTCTTCATGCACATTGAGAAGAACTGAGTCTGCCAAATAGAGCCTTATCAATCCCTTTTCTTTTCTATCTGCAAGGTCCCATTCTTCTTGCTTCATGCATGTAGGTTTAGTTCTAGACACAGCAAGCCAAAGATCTCGATCTACTAAGAGATCCTCCATCTTGAGTTTCCACAATTCAAAGTTACTGCCATTGAATTTCTCTATTTCAATCTTCCTAGATGAACTAGACATCTTAATCTATAAATAGAAATAACAATCTCTGCAAAACTCCCACTGAACAGTATTGACACAAAAAACCCAATGTACCCCCAAGGATAACACAACTGGCCAGGGTCTGATACCACTTGTAAGGAAAACTAGATGCAGAAAACAATTCTCCTAATGTCAATACCTCAGGAAAGAATGCAAAAGTACTTTTAATTTTTCAATTACAGTCAAATTAAGATGTACTATGAGACAGATTACAGAAATAAAGTATTTAGACAAACACACATGAACACCAGATATATGTGGGAAAACCCTTACAGGAGAAAAACCCACCACACCAAGAGAAATCACTTTGTATTACAGTAATCAAAGTTACATACAATTCCAAACTTATCTTTCTAGTGTCATTAAACAATAGCATTCATCATGTACATTCTTCGAACAAAAAACTTCTAGTTTACAACCTTTACAAATTTTTAATCCTTCACTGATACAATTTGAATTCTTCACACTTCACTATTGATTGAACTACAATCCAACCTCAAAACATCTGTAACTTCCAACTATATCCATGGCATTCTCTGACTGTCGAGCTGCCTCTCAGAACCATCGCAATGAACAGACTCTCAACGGTTCCAATTCAGCTCTTCTGATTCATCCATGTGATGCCACATCAGAAGTCATACACAGTCAACATAATTCATATTGTATTGGCATCTCGGTGAGACACTAATAGTGTCTCACCGATGCCACATTGAACTCGTACCAATGTCACCAAGAGTCTTTGTAGTCACTTTGACTTATCGCTTTCGCTAGAAGGTCATAGCGAAACACTAAAGTTACACCGAAGCCCCCAAGCCTACCGAGCACCAAGTAGAAGTTGGCAAGACTTACTCCTATCGCCAAGAGTTCATAGTGATCTTCATATGGTACTTTGAAGTGTTCACCTATCGCCAAAACATTTTTCCATCACTGACAGAACTTACCGATTTATCTATGTTTCATCGATGACCAACTGTTCGCCAAGAGTTACCCCGATAGCCATTGGCTATCGGCAAGACAATAGCTTATCACTCAGACTTCATAACGAAGTCTAAGAGTTATATCAATAACTCCCAAGTAGTCCCTATCGGCATAGCTTTCTTCTATCGCTAATACCTTTCTCTGAGTTCATTAAGATATACCGAAGATTCCAACTTAAGTCTTAGTCACTAAGACATATCCACTTTGGTAGGACATCTTACCGAAGTCACTTCCTTCAGCTAAGTCTCTCTGATTAAACACAGTCGGCATAACATTTGATTTCGTGGTGACTTCTCACCAAGCCATAATAAGTTACCCTGAGGACATCAATTCATATGTTGTCGGCAAGAGAACAATACTTCACTGAGACATATTAGTGAGAACCATAAGCTTCACTGAAGATCACAGTTGCTATAGTGATAGCTACACAGTAAACCTTTCGGCAAGACTTCTTCAGGGTCACAGCGACCTGTTCAAAATTGGATGAAACAAACTGCTAGTTGGCCAAACAATCAGAATGTCACACTGACATTGCTCTAAAGGAGGTTTTAGTCTATAATGTTTGAGGCACTTTTTTCAACAAAATTCGCTTAGGAGCCTAACCCACTTGGCCATGCGGCTAGTCAAAGTGGTTCTAGATAACAAATACTTCAGTGGATCAATTTTAGCGATTAATTTGACTGGATGGCTGAGCATGTAGTGTCAAAATTTCTGTGTGCTGAAGACTAGCGTGAGGCAGGCCTTTTTAATGGGAGAGTAGTTTAATTCATAGCCGACCAGTGTCCAACTGATGTAATAGATTTCTCTCTCTTTAGATGACTCATCATATTGTGCCAACAATGCCTCTAGCGTGACTAAAGTGGCAGAGATGTAAAGTAGGAGGGGTTTCCCTAGAATAGGTGGCATCAAGATCAGTGGATGAGCTAAATATTCCTTGATTTTATCAAAACCTATTTGACATTGTTGGTTCCATCAGAAGATGGAGTCTTTCTTCAGAAGATGAGTGAATGGCTGACACTTGTCCGCGAGCTGGGCTATGAACCGACGGATGGATTGCATCTTCCCCTAGACGCTTCTTAGCTGATTTAGATTGCGTGGAGGTGGCATGTCCAAAATGGCCTTCACCTTGGCTGGATCAACTTCAATACCCCTTCAGGAGACTATGAAACCCAATAGTTTTCCCAAGGTAACCCCAAAGACACACTTTTTTGGATTTAGCCGCAACTTGTAATGCTCTAACCATTCAAAGATCTTTTTCAAGACGATAGGATGTTCAGCTCGTGTTTCGGATTTCCCTAACAAGTCGTCGACATAATCCTCCATGATGATATGGATGAGGTGATGGAAGATGACCGTCATTACCCTCTGATAGGTTGCCCCTGCATTTTTGAGACCAAAGGGCATAACATTGTAAGAAAAAGTACCCCAAGGTGTCATGAAGGCGGTCTTGTGTTGGTCCTCAGGTGTAATTTGAATCTGATTATAACCAAAGAAGCCATGCATAAGGGATAGCATCTCATGTCCTGTCGTGAGGTCAAACAACATGTTAATGTTAGGTAGAGGGAAGTCATCTTTTGGGCAGGCCTTGTTAAGATCCCGAAAGTCTGTGCAAATCCAAATGTCTACATTTGGTTTGGCAACTGGTACTATATTGGAGATCCACTCAAAGTAGTCAATTGGTCTGATAAAAGCTACATCTAGTAAATTCTCCAACTCCTTCTTGACTAACAATGCCACTTGTGGATGCATTTTGCGGAGCTTCTATTTGATAGGTTTGACATCTGGGTGAACGTCTAGATGATGAACCACTAAGGCGGGGTCTAAGTCGAGCATGTCTGAATATGACCAAGCAAAGTTAATGATTCCCTCTTGGAGTAGCTACACAATGACTGGATACTCTTGCTCTGAGAGTGATTTAGCTACATAGGCGATCTTAGGATTTTTCAGTAGTACCCAAATTAACTTCTTGAGTCTCCTCAACTAGAATGGATGATTGGGCAGATAACTGAGTTCCAGGCTACAAGGGGAAGATGAACATCTCCATCTTCTAGTGCCTCCTTGAGGTTTTCGCTGTCAGATGTGTCCTTTATTTTTACTTTTTCAAGGTGAAGAAGCGTCTCAGGGAGGTTTTCACTCAATGACCACTTTTTATTTTTCTTATTCTTATTTTTGTGACTGGAGTGTTCATCCTCCCCCAATCCCATGAGGTTGACATATGTATCCATAGACATATTGAAAGGTGTGCCATTACATAGGTCCCCATCAATAAGCTCAAGGTGACAAAGGGATAGGCAAATGGTACAGACTAATAGGCATTCGAACATGGATGATAGGTCAGTGCGATCGACGTCATCATATGCACATATGATGGATTCCTCCTTGGGTATGTCTTCCAATGAGCCATTGTCCATGGCGACACTATTGAAGGTATTAGATGATGTTGTGGGGCCTTTCTACTTTTTATCATATCCAATGCCTATGTTCTTTGGAAACTTTGATTTATCAATAGGTTGCAACCGCCCCTGTTCTTCTTTACCTAGACCCCTACCTTGGTAGTTATACTTTTCTGCAAACTTAGCTGACCAAGGATATGCTTCTTGAAAATATTCCTTTAGAGGGGGATCTGGTTGGAGTTTTTCTCGGTATACCCATTGACTTATATCCTCTTTTGGTGCATCTATCTTGATACTAGGGGACACGAAAGTGGTGGTAGGGATGTTTTTACCATTGAAGGTGATAGTCTTGTCTTCCTTTGGTGTAGCGTGTGAAGGCTGACCATACTCATGTGGTGACGGTGGCATGGTTGCTACATTGAGAGCAGTATGCATTTTATATTCACCACACCCTTTTTCAATGATTTAGACTTTTGTGAGTATAGGATCAGTGGTGGAAGATGGAGTGGTTATCGTGGTGGAGGGTGGATTAGCGGATGATGACTAGGATGCCCCTATTTCAACCTTGGGACAGTAATGTAAATGGGGAAAGGATGCTTCTAAAGCACGAAAATATTCAAATGGTTGGGGGTCATCGTAGATGGTGACTTCCTGTCCGTTGACTGGAAATTTTAGGCACTAATGATATGTGGAAGGGATGGCTTGCATAGCATAGAGCCATGGGTGGCCAAGGAGGAGATTATATGGCAAGTCCAGATCAAGGACATGACAGGTAATGTATTGAACCACAGGTCCCACTTGGATAGGAAGACTGATAATTCCCTCTAAATTCCTTTCTACATTATCATAGGCCTTGATGGTGATGATCTAATTACTTAGATCTACTTGAGTATACCCCACCTATTTTATGAATTTTAGAGTACATAAATTGAGGGTAGAGCCATTATCTACCAAGACCTTTTTTATTTTATGGTGGGCAACAATGACTTTGATATGCAAGGGGTGATTATGATTGACATTGATATTTGGCATGCCATTTTGGGTGAAGTGCAGTTGGTAAGATAAATCCAGGTGTTCGACCAAAGCTTGGAATCATGTAGAATCAATGTCATTAGGTACATGGGTTTCCTGTAGGGCTCTATTGAGAATTTATTGATGTACAGGAGAAGACTTAAGAAAATTCAAAATGGAGATATGAGCAGAGGTCTTCCCTAAGTGATCAAGGATGTTGTACTGGGAGCTTACATGAGTTGATTGGGCGGGTGCGGAGGCTGAGGGAATAGTGATGTAGGCTTGTCGTGTAGTAACAACACACTGAGAGTCTTTGGCCTTGACATGTATCATGGAGACACGGGGTTCTACCTGCTCAATGTAATGAATAATACCCTCATAATTGAGGGGTACATTCTTATAGCTCACGTTATTTGTGCTATTGTCCTGGGGATTACTAGTGGAGGTGCTTGGGCCTTTATTATAATTTGGAAAGGCATTTTGATATATCTGCAATTGAGCATTGGACAACTTAGGTTGACTGGGGTCAGCCTTGATATCACCTCAATCAATGAGATCTTGGACGTAGTTTTTTAGACCCTGACACTTATTCAAAGAGTGTCCTTTGATTTTATGGAACTCACAATATTCATTTTCCCTAAACCATGCAGGATTGGGCTTGGATTCGTCAAGTGGCTTGGTGACAAGATACATGATCGGATAATTGATCTGTAGCAATTTATTGAAGACAACACTCAGGGGTTCTCCTAGCTAAGCATACTGGTGTTTAGCATTCCCCAGGTTGTTCTGATTTGACTGTTGAGGACGAGGTGCCCCCTATGGTAAAGATATGGCGTTAGGTATAGATGGTTGTTGTCTTTGACATGTATTAGCCACTTGGACATGTTTAGTATCAGTGACGCCATCATTTACTATGTTTTTGTTCTTGTTCCAAAAACGTGGCTTATCATTGAATGACCTTTCTTTATCCTGGTTATATATTTTGATGTTCCCTTTGGCAAGAAGGGAACGTTCAAGGATAGGCCCCTTTTCCACTAGCTCCGCAAAAGTGGTAACACAATGTAACCTAAAGTTATGAGCCATGTTGGGATGAGAGTTCTCCACGAAGAGGGTGACCATGTCCTTCTCTCTAAGAGGGGTTTTCATTCAGCTTGCTAACACATGCCACCTTTGAAGATAGCTAGTAAAGGTTTCCCCCTCTTGTTGCTTCTCTTTGAGGAGGTCTAAAGTGTCAGTGTCCTCCAAATTGAAGAAGTAGGAGACAAACCTTTCTGACAGGTCCACAAAATGTTTTATGGACCCTCTTTCGAGGATCATGAACTAGTCTAAGGCAATGCCTATCAGACTTTGCAGGAACAGGCACAAGAGATAATTGTCGTTATGCATAAATTCTTGACACTGGGAGTAAAACTTCTATATGTGGGCTTTGGGTTCCTTGTTCCCTCTGTACCTATCAAATTTTGGTATTTCAAAATTTTTAGGGAAGGGGGTCAACGAGATGGAGGAATCGAATGGATATGGGAAGATGTCCTCAAATTTGAATGATTGTTTGCCAATCCTTGCCTAAAAATCTCTCAAAGTAGCTTTAATTTCCAGTAAATATGAGTTGATTGATGGTTGGTTGGACAGATAAAGATGGTAGGATGATAGAGGATCCTGCTAAGAGGACATTGGATCATTGAGGTATGGGTTTGGATGATGGAGTGATGACATCCCTTGTTGGTATGCTGGGGGATTTTGTTGATACGTGGGTTATTTTTGTAAGGTATAATATGGATTTGTTTCATAAAGATGTGAGGTGGGTTGTTGAGGTGCTTGGAGGTGATGTTGTGAATTGACCCATTGATATTGGGGGAGTTGTGATTGTTGGGAGGCCACATAAGGTGGTTGCTACTCGAACTGCTATTGGTAATAGGGATACTGTGGTGGTTGTTGATGTGATGTGAGATGTTGCGTGGGCTGATATGGGATGTTGTACTGTGCTTGAGCTCACGGTCGTAGGATGGATGTGAGGAAAGGGGATATGTTCTGAGTGGGAAGTTAGGATGGATTGCTTTGCGGCTGATATGATGGTTGTTGCGAGGAAAATAGTGGTTGTTGTTGGGGCGGCTGGGATAACATAGGGGGATTTTGCAAGGGAAGTTGTTGGGTGCTGAAGGGGACATTTAGAGGAGGTAGATTAGATTGAGGCAGCCATGTGGAGGCATATGAAGGCGACAGCTAGCTTAGGGCCCTAGAAGGTGGAGGCAATGCCGTGAATGGGCTACCCCCAGTGTTAATGGGAGGCGGATTTGAGGGGGGTGGTGCCGGTAGCATTAGTGGTTGTGGTTGTGGGACATTTTGTGGCATGCCAAATGCAAAAGGATCATTGGGATCAGTGGTTTTGGGTGTCCCTATGACCGAGATTGTGGGATACGGGGGATTGTTAATGGGATATAGGATGGCGTTGCCAAATTCAGGTTGATGCCAACCTTCTACAGAAGGGACATTGGGGATGTATGAGCTACCTGGGACGTTATGTGAACCTTGGGGTACATTAGATGTGGAGGCACCATACTTTGATAGGTCAACACCTAACGGCAGTTTGACACCCTTGTCAATTAGGTGAGCCAAGATCTCTTCGCCATGTTTTTCAAGAAGGCGATCCATCATTTGCACATTGACTGCGTTACTAAAGTGTTCCTCAAACGTAACCTTGGGTTGGATGACCATTTTTTCATCCTCGGGAGGTGATGCGTTTTGACTGTCGATATTGGATTGTGATGAGGTGCCATTGTGAGGATTTGGAGGGATGTTTGCACTATTATTGGGGTCTTGTGAGGTATTAGTTGCATTGTTCGGATCTTGAAGGATGTTTGGTTGGGATTTTTGTTTTGCCATCTTCCTTGTTTGTGACTGGGTTTGAACATGCATGCAAAATGATATGATAGATTAGGATGGTCTTGGTGATGAAAGGATTGATTTGATTTGATAATTGATTAAATGACGTGGCTCGACAGGATTGGTTTGATTGGACGATTGATCAGCTGTCTAGGATAGGGCTTGATGAGATTGATTTGGTTTGACCAAAGTGATCTAGGTTGATCGATAGAAGATGAGTTAATCGAGATTGGATGATATAACGATCTGATTTGAATTGATTGATTAGGATGGATGATAGTGACCGGGATCTGAAATCCTAGTTCAAGAGTGCTCCTTGGTAACACTAGGTGTTGATTAATTGAACAAAAGGGGGGATGTATGATAATGGCACTGAATCCAACTTGAGATGGAAGTGGATTGATTGGGCCAACAAAGATGACCGACTTAGGATGGATGGCGATCCGAAGTTGGTTTTGATGGGTTATGATTAGGGGTGAACACCTAGGTCAATTCGAGCAACTACTCTAACAAGGTTTCAATGGGGTATCGATGGTTCGAAATGTGGAAATGATAACCAAAATGTAGGTTTTGAATGGGTGAATAGATTAGGATGGCAGATGGATTCCTAACATGGGTGTACAGATGTCCAAAACGGGAAGGTGAGTGATCGAAATAGCGGAACAAAGGTCCTGTTAAGTCAAGTCCACCCAAAGGTGGGTCAGGTCTACCCAAAGGTGAAAAATTGAGCGAATTAGGTCAAAACAGGCCTGAAATAGCTTGGTCCATAGGTCAAGTCCCCCCAAAGGTGGGTTAGGTCCACCCAAAGGTGAAAAAATTAGCAAATTAGGTCAAAACAGGCCTGAAATAGCTTGGTCCATAGGTCAAGTCCACCCAAAGGTGAAAAAATGAGCAAATTAGGTCAAAACAAGCTTGAAATAGCTTGGTCTATAGGTCAAGTCCACCCAAAGGTGGGTCAAGTCCACCCAAAGGTGAAAATTTGAGCAAATTAGGTCAAAATAGGCCTGAAATAGCTTGATCCATAGCTCAAGTCTACCCAAAGGTGGGTCAGGTCTACCCAAAGGTGAAAAACTAAGCAAATTAGGTCAGAACAGGCTTGAAACAACTTGATCAACAGGTCAAGTCTGCCCAAAGGTGAAAAATTGAGCAAATTAGGTCAAAATAGACTCCAAGAGGACTAGTTTGAAAGTCAAGTCTGCCCCTAGATGAGGACAAGTCCACCCAAAGGTGAAAAACTAACCAAATTTTTCATAGAGTGGGAATATCCAGCTATTTGTGAGGTTTGACCTGATTTTTGACAAAAGGACTAAGGCAAAGGACTCAAAATGCAGTAATCGTCAATCAAAAGACCATGGGTAAGTGAAATAAATCATATAATCACTAGTTTCACACAAAGAAGACAAATCAGACAGCACGAGCCTAAGTCTAGAAGTATGGGTATGGTCAAAAAAGTCTTCTAATCTAGGATAAACATGGTTACTAGGGAGTCCTCGATATACACCCAGTATGTGAGGCCCAAACCGTGAACACTAACCTATTACAAGCCTGAGTCGAGAACCTAAAAGGCTCGGACCAACTCTTCACATCATCCCGATGCTTTGCCAATTACAACGTGGTTGGATTGAGGTACAACTTTAGCTCTCCCCCTTTATATACCCCACTGGTATGCATGGTTGGAATCGTCCCTTGGGGTGATGAAATCCCCAAGCAGGTCCCACTAAGAAAAAAATAAAGGGGGAGACTCAAAAAACATGGTAAGCTATGATTTCTCGTCACCTAGGATGGCTGAAAGGTGCAAGGGGATTGGATACGTCAAATAGCTCACCTAACAAACATGACAAATAATGTTGATTGACACCACCTAATTACACTATGTACCTAAATCAGGGGCTGAAAACCCTTGAAACAACCAAAAGATTACAAAAAATTGAAATTTTACCTTTTGAAATTTTTTTTGCCTAGGTCAGGTTTGCCCATTCGTGAATTTTTTTTCAAAACCCACTTCTGCAGTCTACGGAGGGCAGGTTCACCCCTGTGAAAGGTCCAGTCTGCCTGTGTAGGTTAGGTCTACCTATCTGTCAGGTCAGATCCGCCTATTCATGAAAATTTTGTCAAAAACCACTTCTGCAGTCTGCGGAGGGCAGGTCTGCCCCTGTGAAAGGTCAAGTCTGCCTGTCTAGGTCGGGTCCACCTATTTGTTAGGTCAGGTCTGCCTATTCATGAAAATTTTGTCAAAAACCACTTCTGCAGTCTGTGGAGGGTAGGTCTGCCCCTGTGAAAGGTTAGGTCTGCCTATATAGGTCGGGTCCACCTATCTGTCAAGTTAGGTCTGCCTATTCATGAAAATTTCTTCAAAAACCACTTCTACAGTCTGCCGAGGGTAGGTCTGCCCCTGTGAAAGGTTAGGTCCGCCTGTGTAGGTCGGGTTCACTTGTTTGTTAGGTCAGGTCTGCCTATTCATGATTTGTACCTTACAAAAAGTCAAAAAATAGAAAACGTAAAAGCAAGAGACCCGTTTGTGGGTCCCATCGGGTGTGCCAGAAATGTGATAGGTCAAAATTAGGTGGTAGAAAATGAGTAGCAAACAAAGTAGTGCAAATACCATTAAGAACAACCTTCACCTCAAGGTTAGCCTAGTTGGATTCAACACAATATAAAAACAACAAATGAAACCTTTTACCTTGTGTCGAATCGATCCTTTGGTTGGCCCTTCGATCTTCGGTGTTGTGTGCTCCTTAGATGGTAAGGGATGCAAGGTAAATGATGATATGAAGTTGGATGCAAGTGAGTGCAAGCATGAAAATGGCTAAGTATAGATTCTAGGAAAAAATTGCAAGAGTTTGGCTACAATGCATGATCTCTCCAAAATGAGAGAAAAGAGGGGGTATTTATAGAGGTTTTGAAAATCTCTAGGGAAATGGATGGTCAAGATTGAGCCACCAAGATCAAGATGTAGGGCCAAGATGAGTTGAGAACTCACAAGCCCTCACATCTTGACATGTGGCATGTGATATGGCTTAAAAAGGGGGATGTGGACATGAGGTGGAAGGATAGTACATGACATGGAGAGGGTACATAGTACCTTGGGATTGGGACAAGATCTCCTCATAAAGGAGGTACTTGTCCCCATGTGGGTGAGAGGACATGTGGGGAATTAAAAATTCCTCAAATATTATCATGGGGATGAGAGAAGGAATTTAAAATTCCTTCAAATGCATTGGGGGATTAAATGTGAATTAAAAATTCACATGGGGAATGGAGATGCCTTGTTCAAAAAGAGAAATATTTTAATGAAGTTGACTAAGGACACATTCCATAAATGATATGGGGATTGAAAATGACCTAATTAGGTGATTAAGGTTGTGCAAGTACTTGATTAGGCTAACTAAGAACTTATTAGAGGTAAGTGGGAAATTATGGAGGATGGGACCCTAATGATGATTAGGGGTGTGCACATCTTAATCATAAATTAGTTATGACTAAGAAAGAGGATTAGATCACTAAGAGGGATTAGAGGCCAACTTGCAAAATTTGGAGGATGTGACACATGAGAGAGAAAATAGGGAATTTAAAAGTAAATTTAAGATTCCAAAGGATAATGTGACTAAATTAAATAAAATGATGAATTTATTTAATTTAGAGAGGAAATAGGGGAAGAGTATTTATAAAAATTAAATACTTTGGAAAACTTCATGTAAGAAACACAATGTTAATTAAATGAATGATTTAATTAAAATCAGCGATGAGGATGATTTCAGAAGAGTAAAGGCATGATTAAGAAGACGACTTTGACCATATGGAAGTGGTCAAATTTGGATGTCTACAGTTAGATTGTGATATTTAGATCTCAGGATTAAATCTAAATTTTAGTATAAATATAAGGTTATTTCACATAGTTTCAGCTAAGTGATCCTAGCAAGTTCAAGTGATCATAAGAGTAATTTCACAAGAAAATTATAGAGCATTTCAAGAGAATTCAAGGAAGCATTCAAAGGAAGATTGTCAAGGTTTTATTGCAGTAATCAAAGGTCATACCATCATGTCAAATATTTATTGCATCATGCATGTATTTGAGCTATCATGTTGATGTAGCATTGAAGATCCAATTCAAGAATTGTTTCACATCTTTATTCAAGATCAAGATCTACATTATTCATAGCCACTTCATGTTAGATTACTAATTTCACAACTAAGACTTCATCCAAGGTATCATTGTTTCATGTTTCATTATTTCATCATAAGGTTTAATTACCTAAATGAGGTTTGACCAAGAAAAAACCCTATTCCCTAACAATCAACAATTTTTATTCTCCCTTGATGTGTGATTGTAAGTTTTAGATTGAAGATCTTTGAAGAACAAGTTTGGAGAAAAGTTGTCATCCTCCTTGCAAGATCACATAAATTAAGATTTAGAATTGATTTTCAACTTTCTGAAGTTGATCACCTAGGACTTGAGAGTGTAGACATCAAGGAGTAGGACCCTAAAAGTGGTTTTCTAAAACCCTAATAGGGATCCATTCGCCACTGGGAAAATGAGTCTTCAGTGACCCCCAAAACAACACTTTTTCTGCAAGGTACACATTGTTTCAACATCTTAAAACATTCCTTATTGTCATTATAACAATTAGGTTTGATTTTTTATTACATTATTTCTGTATTTTACACCTCATAATTCAATGAAACATGAAAGAAAAAATTAGGTTCATCTACTTGGTTAATCCCTATTTGGGTGAACCTTTTTTTCAGTGTTTCATTTTGGTGAACCCAACTTATTGAACACTGTAGTTTTCTGATTTTGGGAGTATTTCTTTCCAACTTATATTAGATCTTGCATTCATTTTCATTCATTTGCATTCATTTGAATTCATTTGAATTCATCTTCATTCATTTGCATTGGATTAGATCTCATTTAGGGTGCCTTACTTTACATTTAAATTTTCATTTCGTCTAGGGGTTTAGAATTGCATTGTTTTTCATTCTTTAAATCTAAAAAATTTACAAAATAAAAGATCAGTCATCTTGCATATCATTTAGATCATATAAATTTATATTTGAAAATCAAAACAAAATTGTATTTCAAACTAGGTCTTTTCATTCATCATTTTATCACATTTCTAACTTTCATTTCATAATACATTTACAAAAATTTGAAATTGAAACTAATGGAACCCCTCAAAAATAATTTTTTTTCTTGGTTTCACTTTAAATTTGTGAAAATTTGGCTTTGGCCCTCAATTTTGATATTTGGTCATGTCCCCATCACTGTGTTAGGGTTTTATGTTGATTAAAACCTTGCAAAAATGGCCTATAAGTTCAACAACCCTTGGTCATTGTATTATTATAGTGACTTGTATTCCCAGTCTCTAGTTGTCTAAGTTATGTTTTATGACATTCACAGTTGTAAGGTGACCGGTCCCTCATGCCTAGGTGTGATTTTTCCATTCATAAGGTTAAGTCCTTTTTGGCCTTTACATCCTCTACGTTTTGTGATTTAGAAGTTTTTGAGCCCCCTCTCTTGCATCATCCTAGAAGTTCGCCTCCTTAGAACAACTTAAGTGCATGTGCTTAACGTTTCCACTTAAGTCTTGATGTCTTTCTTACTTTATCGCTCAACGTTGATCTCTTTAAAAGTGTATGTCACAAATCAACAATGAGCAATGAGCAATGTTCCGTAATCGCTTATCGCTATTGGCTTTTAAGCCTTCAATATTGTAATAGCAATGAGCGATGCCTCAACCTTATGTTCTTATCTCATATCATAGATATGTTTTAAATGCTAAGTTCCACATTGGTGATACACACTATGAAATGTCACTATGAAAGTTTGGGCGGGTGCATGAAGTTGGGTTACACTTTTGTGGCCAACTTCAAAAAAAGATTGAAAATGACATAACGTGAGTGTGTTATAACACACTTGCGTTATGTCATTTTAAAAGCAAAAAAAAAAGTGAAAGCTATTCATTTTCTATTGTTTTTTTTTCTACTCTACTCGCGGCGAAAAATGTTCAGTTTTGCGTTTGCATTCTAGGGGGAAGCATTCTACAAAATTCATCAACAATAGTTGTTTTTCCTTTGCAAAGATGACACTGTGACGACGAAGAGGTGCAAGAGGTAAGTATTGTTTTCTATTTGTTTTGAATTTCTTAGTTTTAGATTAGATTAGATTTTTTTTAAAAATTTGTAGGAGATGCAAATAATCCTCCAAATCCTCAAAATCCTCAACAAGAAGAATATACAAACCCTCAACAAAATTAACCTCCCCCACAAATTACTTAACACCCTCCTGTCACTCAACAAAATTTGAGGAGTGAAATTGAGAACAACAAAAAAAAATTGAGAATCTTATCAGTAGGTTGAGTGATCCAAATTCTTCAACAACAAAAATAATGACACTAGAAAATTCAATGAAAGAGATGTTAAAAATGTAGATTCAATAACCCAACAAATAATGGGATGGCAAGATAGGAGGTAGGTAGCTAGGGCATATTATGCAGATAAACTATCATATAAACAAGTAAGAGATTTAAAAATTACTAAAGGTGATTTGTGCTCTTTATCCACTAACCCTACAACAAATCAAAATCTTAGCCTCAATGCGAAGAGGTTTCCTATTCATTGGTGCCACCACCAAGAGATTAGGAACCATTTTTATGATAGGTGGTACTTTGTCTTTGATTACCCATTGTGCAACAACTGTGAAGTCCCCCAATATTTTCTTAGGAAACTATATAGTGAGTTCGTATTGAACCAAATCCCAAATTATTTTGATATGAGGGAGTTTTAGGGGAGAGGTGGGGTATCAACTTAAGATAGGCCCGGTGCACATCTGGATCCTGCATGGCAAGGGAGACGACCTCTCACTAGGCCACCTTGTGAGAACATTGTTATGCCTGCCATTATGAAGGAGAGTGCCGACGTAGTGACATTACAAGCGATCAACACTTTGACCTGGAATGTCATCCATCATACTAGCCCTATTGTACAACACCATCCATGGGAGTCTTTGGGTGGTGGCCTTTGAACCCATGTGTGTCAATCTTGCAGGGTGACTTGTTCATATGACCCCACCAACACTCAAGAGGCTGCTATGTAGGATCCATATGTTGTTATGCAGGATTAGTATGCTGCTACACAAGATCCATATGCTGCTACGGGGATGGAGAGGGCGGCTGACATTTTGCATCATGCATATGGCATTGATAGTTAGGTAAAAATCAACATGTTCATTGAATTTAATTTATTAAATCTTGATTTTGAAATGCAAGATTAACTAATTTATTTTTATTATTTTAATAAAATTGTAGGGTCACAGTGTTGAGACTGGATACACTGGTCCTCCACCTACTTATTTCTGCAGTACACCTATCAATGGGGTATATAACTAGTAAACAATTATAAACTTATTACATGTTAATAGCATTATTTTATGAATGGTATTTTAATACATGTGATTTTGGATGTTGAATAGGCTAATATTGGTAGTCTCAAGCAAACACCTCCTAGTGCCAGTGGATTCACTCAAACCTACATGAAGGTAATAGAATAAAGAGAACTTAACTAATGAATTCTACTTAATAGATTTGTGTATTTTATATTCATATTGTTGGTTATGTTGAATTACACATCATTCAAACTCAAAGCATTACTTCAAATTCCATAACTAATAGCTAGATGTTGATAGATGACAAAATTTCAACTGTACAATATAGTTGTTTAGAAAGTCAACATAAGCAACACGATGCAATTGCTTCACATGGAGGCATGTACTTGCAAAGGTGCACCAACACAACAAACTATGGATGGAAAAAATATATGAAAACATAATAGTAAGCAATATCATAAACAAGGCAGTTAGTGATGCAGAGCATCATATCAAAACACTCAATCATCAGGGTACATTTGATGTAGAGCATCCAACAAACACCATCAACATCATTTCTTCAAGGGATTTCAATCCCAAATAGAATAAGGAGAAGATCAAATATAATTTCATCAAAAATCTACTTTTCATTCAACCAAAATCCACTCAAATTCTCTTAGCCATTCCATAGGCCATCATTCATCATTCCACTAATCAGTATTGCAATTGACTCATTCAAATCAAAAACCATATTAAAGAAAATTTTGACTTAATCAATTAGATTCCCATCATTCTCAACCACCATAAACACAACATAAACCTAATTATTGACACTTAAACAATTCATCCTTTCATTTATTCATCAAGGCAACAAATCAACTAAACCATACCTCACTGTTATCAGCCCATTATCAAGCACTGCACTCACCATATTTTGATTGCAATAGTCTATTTACAGGTTACAAACTTCTACTACAACAAAATCTTGATTATCATCTTGTGGTTAATCACAAATTTGCTCAAAAGGCTTCATAATACTCACCCATCTGACTATCAAAGTCACCAAACCTATCTTATACACCTTAACCAAATTTAGTAACATCAATCATATCATTAGTTTGATAGTAACCAAGCACTCAATATCATCCTTTCCACTATTTAAACAAACATCTTTGTTTTGATCAGACAATATCATATTCCTCTAGTAGGTCTGTCAACCATTGAATTGGGTAGTTACATTCCTATCTCAAAGCTTATTAAAAAACTCAATGTACATTTAGAAACACTTTCTAGCACATCACAACATATCAAAGTTCTTAGACATTTGACATAAAGAAAATCATCAGATTTCAGACTGTCCTCTGAAGAAAGGCTAGTAGATTAGGCCTATTTTACAAAGGAGACCCCTTCAAAACCATTCCAAATCACTTAAAACCTCAAAATAGTCTTCAATCATGTCTTCTAACTCAATATTTCACCATTTATAGGAATTGAAAACCATGAAAATGTTCTAATCCAATAAACCCTCATTTATAGGGTGTAAAAGCACAAATCAAGGAGGGTTTTGTGAAAAATACTCTTGCAAACCTCTATTTATTTGGACACCACCTAGAACATGATTTTTTATGTCTACAAGACCTTCTACATTGTTTCCAAGCCTCTAAAATCTTTATTTATTGATGATCCATGACTGTAGCATCACTTTGTGTATTTTCTAGTGTAGCAACAACTCCACCATAGTATTCTTGCTTTTCCCTACACTTACAATAATCATAACATGCAAAACATCCTAACATTAACCTACTTCACCAATTTACTTGAACTAAATTGGTGGAGTAGTGAAGAAAAACCCCATTGGACTCTCAAACTTGCTTATAAAAGGACTTTGTCGGGCACTGAAAACTGCCTCTTATTCTTTAGTTTCCTAAAAGTAACCAAGTCCAACTCTTGAAATTGGAAACTAAATCCTTTTTAAATGTATTCACACTATGATTTAACTTTGGGTGTTCCTAAATTACCAACACAAGAAAACAAAACAATGGAGTAATGCTGCAAACTCAGAAACATGGAATTTTTATTTCAAAATCTAATTACAAGAACACAAACTTTTGCTTTTTCTCACCTTTACATGCCTTTTAAATATATTTAATTTTCCATAACTATCTTTCCATCAGTTGAAACTACCCTTTTTAACCCTTAATATGCCTGATTTCCTTGTTTTTGTCAATTTAACAACTTTTAACAATATTACATTATTGCATTGTTTTCATTTTCCCACTTTGACCACCTAGAACTTATCCATAACCTTAAATACATTCAAATAAGATGTCATATGACCTTGAACATGCTTTACATCATTTTTCCATGACCTTTTGTGATTGACTCAATACAAATTTGAACACTCATCCCTTTTGCAAAATTGAAAAGTATTTGATGACCTAAGTGCTCCTTCGCCAACATCTGACCCAATTGAATCAAGAGAAGATCAAATTGAATAAGCAACTAAAATTTCTTTCTCTTTTCATCAAAAATAACATTGTTTCAGTTGCAAACCACAAGGCAACAACAAGTCAACTCATTTCAATACTTTTTATCATCCTCAAGCTTCAAACATCTTATTTATCAACAAAAATGATTGATTTGTGGACAAGAAACCTAATTAGAGTCACTAAAAAATCCACTCTTTCATCATTCATCAAGGAACCCTTCTACTCAGTTTGCTTTAACTAGGAAAAATAACCAAAAACCAATCTTTCATGTTACAACCTATATCCATCAGATCCTAACACACCTTTTTCATCATCAATTTATCTAAATTCAAAGCAAAAACCTGATAAAGAGCTCTGAATCTTTCAATTCCTTAAACAACTCACCAAATTTTCACTTTTACCAACTAGTTCCTCAAGACCAAGATACTACAATCAACCATTTACACCTTAATCATTTCATCTGACTTCCAAGACATTACTCACATCATGTTTATTGACTAAGCTTATTCTATGCACAAATCAAGCCCTACAAAGGAGGGTTTATTACATAAGGTACTTACAAACCTTAAATACTCATACAACCACCACAAACACCATGGAAATAGCCCGCATAAGCTTTAGAAATGATGCAAAGTGGCAAGGAAGGAAAACTCACAATCAGAAATGGAAAAGTCACTCCACTGAATGCTTCTCTCAAATACTCTTATGAGTAGTCCTAAACTCTACTATTCTTTAAGAGATCAACCCCACACACCTAGGCTTCACAACTTAGACCAATCACAAAGCTTGAAATTTTTTGAATCATGTCTCATTAAGTCAAAAAAAGGTTTAACAACCCTCTAGCATTTAGTTTACAACAAACACCCATCACTATGGTGACTTAGACCTCACTCTCTCTTAAGGCTTGCAGCCCTTTCTTAGTAGGACAGTCAGAATAAAAAAAGCAAGGAAGACTGTTAAGAAAGCAAACCTATGGATTCAGATCCCTAAGATGGACCCCTACAAGGTTCCAAAACCCTTCTTCTTAACTATTAAAACATCACTCACAATGGCCCTTCCTACTGATGCTCCAAAAGGCCTAATTCATAGACCTACACCTAAGTATTGACTATCTAGGATCTCCCCTTCAACCCAAAGCCCAAATATAGACTCCTACAGGTTCTCCACACCTATTTCCACCATTCCTAAGTGCCTCTAAATAGATTCTTCAAAATCAAGGAAATTTTTTTTGCTTGTCAATTATGCTTGCCACATAGAGATTTCAAGCCAAAATTCATGCAAAACTTCCAAAAATGAGCCTTCCATTCTCCAAAACATTGAGGACATGATATTACAGCCTTATATCTTCCATCCCACCTAGATTTAGCAATTTTACAATGTGGGAATGGAAGAAATATACATTTTTCACCCAAAACCCAGATTTTAAGGGTTTTTAGACCACTTGATAGAGAAATTGGAATATCTACCTTGATACTCAATAAAATATCACCAATCTAACACCAAAGGAAATATTATTCAATTACCTATCCAACCATTATGGGCTTGGAGCATGAGAGTGAACATACAGTCTGTACCAAGTACTGGATCAAAAAATTCTTCAAAAAAACACAAGAAAAACAACAAACTTCTTATTGAAACTTCTTCAAAACATCAACATCAACCTTGCCTTGACCAAGAGAGGCATATTTGAAGTATTAAAAACTCCCTCCAACTTCTTGCAACTGTATTTTGAAAAGAGAGACATTGGAAAACAACTAATCTCATGCTTTGACTTCTAATTGCTTAGTTAAGGCAATGTGAGCAACTTCTACCAACTTGAACACAAAGATCCTTCCAAAATGTGTCAAAAGCATTTAAAAAAATTTCAAAAAGTAAGGTGACTCCCCTCAAGCATCTAGATATAGCAAGGCATCCTTTTTCCTTATTTTTCCAAGATGCACTAGACTTACAAAGGAGGATGGAGACCTTGTTGTACAAAGAAGTTGGTCACCAAGACCAAAATCTCAACCAAAAACCTAGAAGACCTACTATAAAGCATTGAAAGGGTCCATAATACCTTATTCAATCCATAAACCAAGAAAAAACACTTGAAAAAATATTCTAGGTCTCTTAGACCCATGGGTGCTCCTACACCATACTCCCAAGCAAGAAAAAGATCTCAAGTCCTCTTTGAGATTAGGTCTTCTACAGTAGTTCCATGCTATTTAAAATCATTTTCTAACATCCATGTTGCATCCTCTTCAAGTAGACCTTACCATTTGACCAAGTATTCCTTGTAAACCTTCCTTCTAGTTTTATTTGTCTCCTTGGTGCCTAGGATACATTCAAGAGTCATAGGTTGGCTAAGGGTAGTTCCTTCACCCAAAATTTTGGCCTTGAGTTTCTTCCACAAGCTCCTCCAAAAGTGACCAATGAATTTAGAATCCCTATTAGAAACAATGCTTAAAGGTAGTCCATGTATCCTAACAACCTCCTTAAGGAAGATACCTGCTATATGAGATGCATCATTGGTGCATTTGCAAGGAAGAAAATGTGCCATCTTACTAAATCTATCAACTACCACAAAGATACTATCAAAACCTTTTTGGGTTCTAGGAAACCCTAAGACAAAGTCCATACTTACACACTCCTAAGGCCTATTGGGAATGGGAAATGGATAATAGAGTCTTGCATTTGATGAAGTTCCCTTTTCCCTTTTAAATATTATGCAGCCTTCCACATACCTTATCACATCCACTTGCAACTTTGGCCAATAGTAAAATCTCCTAACTTGTTCCAAGGTCTTGTCAAGGCCAAAGTGACCTCCAAAACTCCCACAATGTTTCTCCTTTATGATATTGTCCCTCATTGAGCATTTACGCACACAGAATTGGATTCCTTTGAAGAGCAAACCATTCTGCTATAGAAAGTCACAAAATTCACCATGAAAAGAATTTAAATGTTGCTCACAAACATTGTATGCCTCCTTGAAATTTGAATCTTCAAGATACATATCCTTCAATGCTTCAATCCCCATGCTTTGGAATTGGATCTCTTGCACTACAAGTGCCCTTCTACTCAGAGCATCTGCCACCTTATTTGCTTGGCCCTTCTTATGCTTTATTGTGAAAGTCTAGGCTTGCAAAGACTCTACCCACTTCATGTGCCTATGATTGAGTTTGTCCTATGCATTCAAAAAACTCAAGGCATGATTATCAGTATAAACAACAAATTCTTTAGGTAACAAGTAGTGCCTCCACTTTTTGAGGGCTTGGACCATAGCATACAATTCTAAATCATAGGAAGAATACTTCCTCTTTTCTTCATTCAGCCTCTCACTGAAAAATGCAACCGTTCTGCTTTCTTGTCTCAGAACAACCCCTATTGCTTGATTGCTAGCATCACACTCAATGGTAAAAACTTTATCAAAATAAGGGAGCACAAGTATAGGTTGTTGTGCTACTCTCACTTTCAGATATTCAAACCCTTTATCAGTCTCATTGGTCCAAGAAAACTTACCTTTGTTACCTCCTTTGATGGTGTCTAAGATTGGTGCACAAATTTGGCTAAAGTTCTTAATGAACTTTCTATAAAAGCTTGCAAGTCCATGGAAGCTTCTCACATATCCCATGGATTTTGGTGTTGGCCAAGTAAGAATAGCATCCACCTTTGAAGGATCCATCTTCAAACTTCCCTTGGAGATGGCAAAACAAAGGTAGACTAGTTCTTCCTTCATGAATTCACACTTTTCCATGTTGATCAACAACTTCTCCTCTTGTAACCTCCTTAGTACCATGTCAAGGTGCTTCAAATTTTCTTCTTTAGATCTACTAAACACAAGGATGCCATCTAAATAAACTACAAAAAACTTTCCAATGAAAGGTCTCAATACCTCATTCATAAGGCACATAAATGTACTAGGGGAATTTGATAACCCAAAGGGCATCACCAACCACTCATAGATCCCTTCATTAGTCTTAAAAGTTGTCTTCCATTCATCCCCCTCTATGATCTTTATTTGATAGTACCTGCTCTTTAGATCAATCTTGGAAAAGTAAGATGCTCCTAATAGACAATCCATGAGGTCCTCCATTCTTGGCATTAGGAACCTATATTTGATTGTGATCCTATTAATGGCTCTTGAATTAGTGAAAAGCCTCCAATTCCCATCCTTCCTTGGTGCTAGGATAGTAGGAACAACACATGGGCTCAAACTCTTCCTCACTAGCCCTTTATCCATCAACTCTTGCACTTGTCTTGCAATCTCCTCATTTCGAGTAGGTGTCATCTTGTATGTAGCCTTATTGGGAAATGTAGCCCTTGGAATCAGATCAATATGGTGGCTTATATCCCTAATGGGAGGTAGGGAACTAGGTAATTCATTCAATGTTGTGTCCTTGTACCTTTCCAACAACTCTTGAACTTCCTTTGGTCCATCTTCCTTCTTCTTTGTGGGTAGATTTGCTTCAATTTTTGGCTTCATAATTAGGAAGAATCCTCTTCCTCCTCCTTCCTTCAAGGTCTTCATGAACTCCTTCTCACCCTCCATCAAAACACTAGGCCCTTCATTATTTTCCTTGTCTTCTTCTAGGAGAGGTGAAAGGTTGTAAGTCTTCCCATCCTTCACAATGCCCAAAGTATGTGTTCTTCTCCCCATCATACTTGGTCTTCCTATCAAATTTCCAAGGCCTACCAAAAATATATAGTTTAATACTTGTACTCAAAATTTTGTTCCTTAGATCTCATACATTATAAGTCATGATGTGGAACGCTATTGTAACTTTTTTGTGATTGAATAAGTTGTTTTATTTTTAGATGTTGGTTGTGGAAACACCTCCAAATGTTAGAAGGGAAATGGGAATCAATGTTTCATCCGCTATACAATCCTTGATGGATCTAATAGAGGAAGTATGAGGCAAATTACTAAATTTCAATTTACATTTGTTGTTATAGATGTTAGTTCTAGTTAAAAATCAAACCATTATTGATTTGCAATTTAATTCCTATTTGAATGGTTTATACAAGGCTTGAGCACACCTCAACATGGGCGTGCAAATATTTCCCTCATGGAGAGTGATCATGAGATGGATGTAAGTGATTATTTTGTTAAATATATCATTTTTTATAATGTAATTTCTATATATTAATGTCTTTACTTCTTATTGTAATAGTTAAAACTTCACTAGGAGCTAAATAGTGCTAAATAGTAGGAGGAGCAATAGGAGCACTCCTCAAGCACAACAAAAATGAGTGACAAAATTATCGCCATCGGATTGCCAAACAAAGGGAAATAATTTATTTCCAAAGCATGAAGAGAAATGAATATTGATTCCAGAGCCCTTTGTTGTATGCCTAGACATGGCAATTTTGTGCATATCTTGTATTGGATATATTTTACATTGCATGCCTATATGGCATTCTCGTAAGCCTATATGGATATGTTTTAACTATATTTTATACTTATATCAAAATATATTGATGTATGCGTACATGGCTATTTGGTTAATAAAAATCTTTTTTATCGATGGTGTCCATATTTGCTCTTTTTGACAATGTCAAAAGCATGGCCACATACAGATTAGGCAAAAGACTTTTCCTTTTAGATTATAAATGCATGGAGGCTTCAAAAAGTATCCTTGATATTACAAAAAGATATGTGTTTATACCATAGAAAAAAAAAAATTTGGGGAAAAATCGAGAAACCAAAAGTATAAGATTTTTTGAAAAAATAAGGAAAAATTCTAGAGAAAATCAGAAAAAAAACATATTTAAAAAAAAAGGTAAAAAAGTAGAAGAGATAATTTAAAAAAATAAAAAAATTAGAGGCATTTCCATACCATAGAGATATATAGAGCAAATAAAATAA
>VDFB02379711.1:11953605-12087081 GCA_007258455.2 Sequoia sempervirens
TCCCACACTCTCCCACTCTCTCTCATACTCTCTCAACCCCTCTCCCACTCTCCCACACTCTCTCCCACTCCCACCCTCTCTCCCACAAGCATATATACATACATACATACATACATGACACACCCACATACATATACATACAAAAAGATGAACAAACATTCAATAAAGTCGCATTTAACTAAAGGAAGACATAACGTGAGCACATTATGTGTTGCTAGACATGTTCCCCGGAGAAGCAAAAAACATCAAAACTAACACATAACACATGTGCATTATAACGTGCTTGCATTATATTTTTCTTTGGGAATCCTAGAGTCTTAGCTTTGGTATTTTCCTTGGAATACCAACCCAAAGGCTTGGAGAGCATTCCCAATAACCAGAGACATGTTTTTTGCAAATTCTATAATTTTTCACATAATCAGGTTTGTGCTCACTATTAGGATTGCATTTGGTTCAATATCAACAAAATTGAACACATGGGTAATGTTAAGTTCTCTCTTAGCTTTCCAACGATGTCATTGTTTTCACTTTCTGACAATGTTAGGCCTTTCATCCATAAATTTTTTTGTTTGTATGCCTATTTTTTGTCAAAAAGCAGTGTTTGGTGTTTTTTTCATTATAAATTAACCATTCATCGAAATTTCAAATAAATTACATTTTTAGAAACTAGACTCCATTCTACAAATTTTAAAAAATAAAAATTAAAAAAAAATCTATTACTTTCCTAAATTTGTAGAGGGAGAAAGGCAAAAATTCTAGTTTTTAGGAAGCGCCCACTTAGAAAATTAGTAAAAAATCAAATATTCATTACAAAATTAGCAAAAAAATCATGCATCAATTAGGTATTGTTAGCTAACTTCTGACTATAGCAATTTGAGTGTAGCTATCCTCAATTTCACATCCAAGGTAAGTATTTCCTGGTTTTAGGAAAAAGGTTGCCACTCAAGCCCCCTTTTTGGGAGCCATCTTGGTGCACTTACCTATCTCTCATCACTAATTTCTTGCAAACTATATGAGGAGAATTAGCAATGAGCGATGATATTCTCTAAAAGGTTTCTTTTGCTAACATGATAAGATCTTATGTGTGATGTCTTTTGTACCATTGATTTTCATGTAGGTGTATGTGTCTAAATCTGATTTCTTCACTACATCTCTTGTCATTGATAGGAGCCAAGGTACAAAGTTTGAATTAGTGATGCATGATGGAAGGATGAATGTGATCAAGGATAGGCCATGGATCCAAGGGCCGAGGTTTCATCACGAGGATGTTTACATCAATGCTAAGGTCGATGAAGGACAAGATGCATCCGTGATAGATGATGGCTATTGATGGAATAAACAATGTGGCAGGATCTTGAGGACATCATCTAAAGGAAAGTAATGAGATGACTGGAGAACCATTGATGTGGTTTTAAAACAAGATGATCCAATAGACTAAACTTCATCGCGCCAATAATTTCATCACTGATTGTACCCTAAAATTTGGGGATGATAAATGATGAGTGATGAGGTGTATAAGGAAATATTCTCTCTAAGAAACATTGGTCTTATGTACTTCACCGATATTAATGAAAAAGCATGGATTAGGTTAGTGATACATGCTAATTGATAGATTATGTATGATTAATCAAGATTTAGAGAACATTTGAGCTGGTATTGTTGTTTTCTATGAGCAAGTTGCTAAAGGTAGAAAAAAGAGGCTTAAATCACCATGGATGAAGTTTTAAATGCTTTAAAATCAATGGAATAGATTCAAAGCCGGGCCATTAAAATGATCAACTTGCTCACATAGAAATTCTTGAATCATTAATTTTGCATGCTCCAAATTATCTATTTAATGCAAACTACTTGTTCACTTTTATCATATTTCAGTCTATAGTGAATATGAGGTATGGGTTAGTAAAGAAGTGTGTGAGTATTAATTTTTCTTGGGATAGGAAGTAAATACTCTTGTTCTAGATGATTAGGTCTACCATGGCGGTTTGAGAGTTTGAGGGATTGAGATTGCTTGAGTCTAAGGAAAATGCTCCTAAGGATGAAATTGAGACACAAGGAGCTCCTGATACACCAAAGAGGAGAAGGGAACACAAGAAACCTAAAAAGTATGGTGTCAAGAAAAATTACCCTCTACAAGGCTGAGTTGTTTCAGAAGAATTGGTCAAACACAAAGGAAAAAGGTTGGTGGAATATGAAAAGAATGATAAAAAGGAGTGTAAGCATTGTAAGGCCTCTTTGAGAGGACGTAATTCTCCAAGTAAGGTTTCTAATAACCCTTCAGAAAAGGAGGGTGACACTGATCTAAAGGGTGATTATTATCCCCTCTTCTTTGTACCATCTAAGGATTTTGACAAGGAGGTGGTGATGGTTCCTCTAGTTCCACCACGAGCAAAACGTGGGCGAGTATCCTTTGAGGTTAATGACTTAGAGTGATGACTATGCCCTATTTTTTTTTTTGATGATACCATGCCCCTTTTTTCAATATTCTCATATTCAACATTCATGTGATTTCTTGTTTCTAGCACTAATGTGGAAAGTTTTTGGGTTGGTGTATTGGAGAAGTTCTAGACTAAATGACCTTGGTGGCATGTATGTTGTTTCCAAATGATATATGAGTGTGTGTTGGAGCTTCTAGTGTAGAATAGTTTTTGTTCAACAAGGATGAGGATTCTTGAAACACTTTTGCAAATAACTCCACCTTTTGAGGAGCTAGCATGTCTTCATGCAAGTAATATGGAATGTGGTCTTGTACTCTTCCATTTTCCTTAATGATTGCATGTAACTAATTGATGATGTCTCAAATTCTAGTGCAAATGAAATGAAATGTAAATGTAATTGATCTTGACGCTTGTTGCTCCTTTGTTTTATAAAAGGGATTTCAAGGATTATTACAGAGGTCAGATTTTGAAGTCTAAATAGGGTTTTAGGTGAAAGATAGGTTTAGGAAATGCACTTTAAATAGAATATTGATAAATAGGCTAGTAGTTTGTCTTGGGTATGAAATCCTATATATAATAGTCTTAAATGAGATTTATAGAAACTACTGATATCGAAACAAATCTTAGTCTAGAAACAAATACTCTCTTATGCGTATTTCTTACAAGTTATGAATGAAAAATACTAATGGTGTTATCATTTATCTTCAAATTGTCCATTTGAATGTATTATTCTATTTTCAGCTTTAACTCAAGGAGTTGATTAAAATTATTGAATAGGGTCATAGATTTTGTAAGCAATTGCTTAGGATTTATAAGAAGTGAGTGTTTCAAGCATTGCATATTTTTGTAAATACAAAGCAATTTGAAAATAGTCTACCTATCTCTAAATTAAGTAGTTTATATATTTTTGATTCTTACATATTTGACTCTATTGCTCCAATTGATGAGACACTGATTAGTTTGTTAGAGAATCTTGCATAGAATGAGCAAATAGCATACCTATCCATGGAATTAAAATAAGAACAATATTCATTTAAAAATATTTTCAAGGATAAGTGTGGGTTAGGAATATCTTGATTCTTAGCAAATAGATAGTCATTCATCCAAAGGTCTACCAAATATTTAGTGAGATGGGTTTTATTTGCAATAAATAGGAATCAATCCATGTCTAAATGTGTTACTAATTGAATACACTTAATGAAAATACAATTAGGATTACCCTCCTAGGTCTCACAAAGTTTGAAGAGAAGTGAGGTACTAAGTACTTTACTTATGTGTTGGCCAATCCTCAACCTTGCTGATAATTGAGTTGTGGAAAATTCATAGGTAGGGATTGAGATTAAGTTTGGTTCTAAAAAAATAACCAACAAAAACTTACTTTACAAAATTGATTCTGAAACTCATTGAAAAAACTTAAAAATCAGTAAAAATTAGTTTCAAAACCCTCATCTAGGACCCATTCGCCCTAGGGTGAATGAGTCCCTGATGAGGTGCTGATATGAATTTCTAGAATTTGAAAACTTTTGTTTTGATGCTTTTGTTTGCTACTATTACATTTTCTTTTTAGTTTTATGATTTTTAATTTCATTAATTTCATTAGATCTATCTTAATTTGCTTCATTTAGTGCATTTTCAAAATTCAAAATTGCATTTACAACATTTAATTTTTAGTTTATTGCATCTTTTAATTAGCAAATTACATTGTTTAGAATCTGAAAATTGCATTTCATTCTAGGTCATTGCATTGCCTCTTTCCATTTTGGGTTTGCTCACTAAGTTTGTAAAACTTGTATGAGCTTTACAACTTGGTGTCCTATTAGCAATACTATTGTAATACATAGTTCGAGGCTCATGTCATTCCACAATATCTCACTCACCATGGATCTTGGTTTTTCTAGCTCTCTTCTTGATAGTGTTGATAATCAACCCTCTATGGATCATAGTATGCATACTTCATTTCCCATGATTTTCATTCCTATAACTAATGTGCTTAATGTTAACAACACCATCCCTACCATCACCACTTGTACTCAAGCTTTGGGGTGTATTTAAGGGTCATCTTGGGACCCATGTCCATTCCTATATACACTAATATTCAACCTACTAGCAATGTGACCACTTCTTTAGGTATTTCCACAGAGAATCCTTCTAGCTTTGTGCATTCAAATATAATATCTCAACCATCCACCTTCACCAACTTACAATTCACTTTCCCTCCACATACATACACTATTCCATCTTATTCCCCTCCATCTTACAATCACAAATATGCTCTCATTAATACAATTTTGCAAAGTATGACATCCCTTCAACAACAAGTTGCAACCTTAAATCAAAACAACATGGTCAACCTTCACAATATATCAAAACCAATCTATTATCCTTGGAGATGTTGAGAGCACAAATGCCACAAGGTATAGAAGTTCCTTGATTTGAGAAATATGGTGGGAAAGGAGATTGTGTTAGCCATGTTTCCACTTTTATAGCTCTATGTGGTGATTTCATATTTGAAGATAAACTTTTGGCTAAGCTATTCCCTAAGTCCTTGAAGGATACTACTTTAGAGTGGTTCTCTTCCTTACTAAATAATTTAGTATGTTCATTCAATGAACTTGTTGATTCCTTTTACAACCACTTCCACATTCACATGGGTCCCAAGATGACCCTTGTTGATTTAATGACATGCAAACAAAAGGTTGATGAAATTTTTTGTGATTTCATAGCAAGATACCAAACAATTTATTCACAAGTAAACGTTAAGATTCCTAATGCCAAACTTCAATTAATTTTTATTTCCAACTTATAGAAACAACTCCAAAGAAAACTTGAAATGTTGAAATTTCCATCCTTTACATAGTTATGTAAAACCCTTCATGATTATCAAAATATGGCTTGCGATCATGATGTAAAAAATCCTCCTAGCTGTCTTGAAAAGTTCAAATCCACAACTCAAAATAACTACCAACCATTTAAGAAGAAAAATAGGGGATTTTACAACTTAAATCCCCTCAACCAAATCATCAGACTAATAGAGGTAATGGGAAAGTTTTTGATACAAGAGGAGGTTTTAGGGGTAGAGGAAGGTTTAGTGGTAGTAGAAACTCTAATGATTTTACAGGGAGATGTTATACTTGTAATGAATATGGTCATCCTTCTTGGAAATGTCTGGAAAAGGTTGGTAGTTCATCAAGTGGTGAGAAGTGGATTGATAAGAGAGCACAAATCATTCAAGAAGATAAGTGTGAGAGTACAAATTCTACAAGTTTAAGAGCTACTCCTAAGATAGGGGAAATGTTGATGATGAGGAAGACTGTATTGAAGGAAGCTAAGGAAGTGGAACCATTGCCAAGAAAGAGCCTCTTCAAGACTACATGTAAGTGAAAAAATAAGGTATGAAAAATTTTCATTGATTATGGATCTATTGGAAATATGGTTTCAATTGAGATGGTGAGTAAATTAAATTTACAAATGGTTCCTCATGAGCTACCCTATAAATTGTCTTGGTTGAGTGATGGGAAGTCTCTTTTGGTTAATGAAAAAATTGTTGAATTCCATATTGGAGACTATAAAGATAGTGTATTTTGTGATATTATTCCTATTGATTGTTGTCACCTACTCCTAGGTAGACCTTGGTAGTATGACAGGAATTTTTTTTATGATGGTAGAGAAAACACATATACCATAGTAAAAGATGGTTGCAAGTTTGTGTTAAATCCTTGGGTGGAAGATGAGAAGGGTAAGGGAAAAGTAATCATGTGTGGAAAGAAAGAATTGGTAAAGGATGTAAAGGAAGACACAAGGGTGAGTACTACAGTCAATTTGAAGATTGAAATGGTTGTGACAATAGATGAGAAAGTTGCTTCAGATTTGGGGATAGTGAATTGGAAAAAAAATGTCATGGTAGGGTCCATTGTTTTTCCGTTGGTTGGAAATAATTTTACAAAGCATAAATTTTTTGTAGGGATAGTGCATTACATATTTCATGGTATATTAGGGTGTAATTCTGATAGTACAAAGGTACTTGTTGTTGAAAAAACAAAAAGTCTGATGACAGTGATACATGGACAAAGTGTTTAAGAAGTTAAGGGAAGATGCAAGCATAAAGTTGAAACAAAGAAGTGAGTACAAAGGACTACTAACAATTGTTTGTTTGTAGTTATGAATAAAGGAGTACAAGAAGTATTTGATCAAGGAGTAGGGAAAAGACCATTGATAGGTCTGAACACAAAATTGGAGACACATTCAAGTGCAAACAATGTCAAGAATGATGAATAATAAGGACAGATCCTGAGATCTCAAAATTTGGACTAGAGGAATGTGTTTTCAGATCAAAGAGCATGTGGAGAAAATATGGAGTATGGTAGAAGACTTAACTCTTGTGACAAGAGTTCTTTTTCTATTAGGGTGTATGGTGTAGGAGCACCTAATCCACCATTTGTAAGTTTGAGTGCTTGAGGTTTGATAGGATGATACTTTAGTTGAGTCAAGGATAGAATAGGGTTTTTTTGAGTTTAATTACTCTAAATAAGGTCTAAAAAGACCATTTTATATGTAATTGGGTGATTTAGAGTTGTAGGTGTCAAGTTTGCAAAAGTTGCACAAAATTCAAAAATGTTGACAAAAATGCAATATTTAGGGAATATGAAGGGACATGGGAATTTGAAAAGTAGTTATAGGCATTGGTGGTTAGTTTCTAATTGGAATATGTATTTAAAGGCCTCAAAAGGCTTGAATATCAGTTGTTGTTGAATATATTGATAATTTCAAATCAAATACCACATTATATTCTACAAATTTCACTATTTTTTAGAACTTTCTTTCTTCTAGATGGCCTGTACAATCTCTTTTATGCATTGAATTTTATTGTAAATTGTAGAAGAAATTCAACCTTATTTTGAATCAAGTATTAGGGGTTTACATTAAGGTTTTATGAAGAACATTTCCATTTATTGCTTCTGCATAGTAAAACCCAATTCAAGGTCTATTTGTAGTTAAAATGATAAATTAGTCATCCCACCTACTGTATAAACTCGTGCCTCAGTGGGATGGCTCAGCTAATGGTAGGTTAGATGTCTTGAGGGTTTGGTAGACTGTGGAGTCAAGATATTTGATTTGGGATGATGTCATAAGGCTAGGCAAAGCAAATTTCCATGTGAAAATGACGTATGGTGGTAGGGTTTTGATGGGATATTGATGGAATTTATCTTGTAATGTTTTGATGATTTTGTATAGACTTAGTTTAACTTGTTGAATGCATTGGATAAGTTTGGAAAGCCTTGGATTTGTGATTCTCAAAAAACCCTAGGTATTTGCATTAAAATTGAGGGTTTCTTGGATCAACGGTTTAGTGCACTTGAACTTGTGAATTGATGATGAAATATATGGTTTTGCATCACATATAGTGATTTTATAAAGAAATTAAGTGAAAACTTGAAGATTTGGAGGGACCTCCTTTGTAAAAGAGAGCTAATCTAGTAGCCTAAAATAGGGGTAGTTTGTTGTTTCTCATGGTTGTGTCAAAGAAGTCACTTGTAATCTTTTTGAAAAGTTATGTTGGTATTGTGGGAAGTCTAAATTGATGTTTTGTTGTCCTTTTCATGGCCTTCTCCAAAAGATAAGTCCAAGTGTTGGTCTTTGAAAGCTACAAGTCTTGTCATGAATAATTGAGATAAGATGAAGGATTAGTGATGCAGAAGTTGATTCTTTGTTGGGGTTTGATTAATTTTGTGTTGTAAAGTTTCTTATCACCACCTTGCTTACATCAGGTGGTATCAAAGCTCAGGGACAAGGTCTCTTGTTGGTGATTTGATTTATTTTTTTAGGTTTGAAGAAATTGATTGGAAAGTGAGAAGACAAATTGGTGAAGATGCCTTTGAAAGGTGTTGGTGCTGCTAGAGAGTTGTAGGATTTGAAAGAGAAGCATGCTAAGATTCTTGAATCACATAATGAAATTTTGAAAAGGCTTGTTTCCTTGAAGATAAAGAAAAGAAGAGATGAGAACGTTGAGAGTCAAACTGAAGAGGAAGATGAAGAGTATGAGGATGTTGATGAAGAACTAGACCCTAAAGATCAGAGGATGGTAAAGATTCTCAAATCAGTGAAAGGTTATTCAATGAAGGTAAAAGTTGATCTCCCTATGTATGGTGGTAATTTAAATGAAGAATAATTGCTTGATTGAATAGATGCTATGGATAACCATTTTGAGAGTGAAGATATTTCAGAGGAGCAAAAGGTGAAGGTGGCAAAGACTAAGCTCAAAGGTCATGCTCTTCTATGGTGGGACTATGAGCAAGTAGATAGGAGAAGACAAGGCAAGTCAAGAATAACTTCTTGGAATAGGATGGTACAAAAATTGAAAGGTAAGCTTCTTCCAAAGGACTATGAAGTTCAATTGTATAAGAAGTTGCAAGGATTAAAAAAAAAAGCTCTAGATGTCAAGTCTTATATTGATGAATTTTACAAACTAAGCATAAGGTCAAGAAGGGATGAAGATGAAGTTAAAAAGGTGGCTAGATATTTGGTGTCTTAGATTTAATATACAAGATGAAATTGTTGATGCTAACCCAAAGTCTATTGAAGAGTGTTTTCAATTAGAAATCAAGGTGGACGAAAAGCTTAAAAGAACGCAAGAGAAATTGGTTAGAGGAAGAGGTGCTAACACAAGAGGGAGAGGAAAAATACCTGTACCAAAGCAACCATTAGAAGAACAAGAAGGAGAAAATAGAGGTAAGGAAAGGTGTTGATACAAGAGGAGGTTTTAGGGGTAGAGGAAGGTTTAGTGGTGGTAGAAAATATAATGATTTTTCAGGGAGATTTAATACTTGTAGTGAATATGGTCATCCTTCTTGGAAATGACATGAAAAGGTTGGTAGTTCATCAAGTCATGAGAAGAGGATTGATAGGAGAGCACAAATCATTCAAGAAGAGGAGTGTGAGATTACAAATTCTACAAGTTTAAGAGCTACTCCTAAGGGGAAATGCTGATGATGAACAAGATTGTATTGAAGGCAACCAAGGAAGTGGAACCATTGCAAAGAAAGAGCCTCTTCAAGACTACATGTAAGTGCAAAAATAAGGTATGGAAAATTGTAATTGATTATGTATCTAGTGAAAATAAGGTGTCAAGTGAGATGGTGAGTAAATTGAATCTACAAAAAGTTCCTAATGAGTTACCCTATAAAGTCTCTTGGTTGAGTGATAGGCAATCTCTTTTGGTTGATGAAAAAGATGTTGAATTCCAAATTGGAGGCTATAAAGATAGTGTAGTTTATGATATTCTTCCAATGGATTGTTGTCACCTATTCCTAGGTAAACCTTGGCAATATGACAGGAATGCCTTGTATGATGGTAGAGAAAACACATATACCATAGAAAAAGATTGGTGCAAGTTTGTTTTAACTCCTTGGGGGAAATATGAGAAGATTAAGGAAAAATTAATCATGTGTGGAAAGAAATAATTGGTAAAGGATGTAAAGGAAGACACAAGGGTGAGTACTGCAATCAATTTGAAGATTGAAAAGGCTCTGACAGTAGGTGAGAAAGTTGCTTCAAATTTGTGGACAGTGAATTGGAATACAAATGTCATGGTAGGGTCCATTGTTTGTCCATTGGTTGGAAATAATTTTGCAAAGCATGAAGTTTTTGTAGGGATAGTACATTATATATTTGATGGTATATTAGGGTGTAAGTCTGATAGTATAGAGGTACTTGGTGTTGACAAAATTAAAAGTTTGATGATAATGTTATAGGGATAGAGTTTGCAAGAAGTTAAGGGAAGATGCAATGATGAAGTTGAAACAAAGAAGAAGTCTCTACATGGGACTACTAACAGTTTTTTGTTTGTAGGTATGAATAAAGGAGTACATGTAGGATTTGATCAAGGAGTGGAGAAAAGACCATTGACAGGTTTGAACGCAAAATTGGAGACACATTCAAGTGAAAAGAATGATGAAGAAGTAGGGTAGATCATGGGATATCATAATTTGGACTAGAGGAAGGTGTTTTCATATCAAAGAGCATGTGAAGCAAATATGGAGTATAATAAAAGACTTTTATGTTGGTGTGTGTGGTACAGGAGCACTTAGTCCACCATTTGCAAGTTTGAGTGCTTGAGGGTTGATAGGATGATACTTTAGTTGAGTCAAGGATAGCATAGGGGTTTTTTGAGTTTAATTACTCTAAATAAGGTCTAAAAATACCACACTATATCCTACAAATTTCACTATTTTTTAGAACTTTCCTTCTTCTATATAGCCTGCACAATCTCTATCATACATTGAATTTCATTTTAAATTGTAGAATAAATTATTAACCTTATTTTGAATCCAGTTTTAGGGGTTTACATTAGGTTTGAGGAAGAACTCTCCCATTTACTACTTTTGCCTAGTAAAACCCAGTTCAGGGTTTGTTTGTAGTTAAAATGTTAAGTTAGTCATCCGACCTACTATATAAACTCGTGCATTAGTGGGATGACTCATCTAATGGTAGGTTATATTTCTTGAGGGTTTGGTAGACCGTGGAGTCAAGATATTTGATTTGGTATGATGCGCTAGGGCTAGGAAAATAAAATTTCATGTGAAAATGAGGTATGGTGGTAGGGTTTTGATGGGATATTGATGGAATTGGTCTTGTAATGTTTTGTTGATTCTGTACATCCTTAGTTTAACTTGTTGAATGAATTAGATGAGTTTGGAAAGCCTTGGATTTGTGATTCTTAGAAAACTCTAGGTATTTGCATTGAAATTAAGGGTTTCTTGGATCAATGGTTTAGTGGACTTAAAATTGCGAATTGATCATGAAATCTATGGTTTTAAATCACATATAGTGACTTTCTAAAGAGATTAAGTGAAAACTTGAAGATTTGGAGGGACCCTCTTTGTAAAAGAGGGCTAATCTAATAGCCTAAAATAGGGGTAGTTTGTTGTTTCTCAAGGTTGTGTCAAAGAATTCACTTGTAATCTTTTGAGAAAGTTGTGTTGGTATTGTGGGAAGTCTAAATTGATGGTTTTTGACCTTTTTATGGCCTTATAAAAAAGATAAGTCCTAGTGTTGGTCTTTGAAAGCTACAAGCCTTATTGTGAATAATTGAAATAAGATGAAGGATTAGTGATGTAGGAGTTGATTCTTTGTTGGGGTCTAATTAATTTTTTGTTGTAAAGTATTTTATCACCACCTTGCTTACATCACAAAGAAATAGATATATATGGTTGAGGAGGAATTTTGTTTCAAATCTTGCTCACTTGTTGAGGAGGAGAAGCATCATGCAAGCACTTTTTTTCCAACCAGAAAATCAAATGCAGTCCCCCACACATCTATCATTAGATAGACGGCCCTACCCTTTGATGAATAGATTGGTGGATTAACCTTGTAACCACAACAATTTTGAGCTTAGTTTTGTGTCCTACATAAATAGAACATGTAGACCCTACAATCCTAAACTAGCATGCATAAATGGAACACAATGAAATGACAGTGGAGCCAAATTCAATCACACTACTTTGGCCAAAGTGTTCTCACTTAGTGCTTCAAGTGATAGTCATCCTACTCACTTACAGTACTCAAGGTAAATTTGACTTAATGCCATTATAACTATGCATAGGTAGTTTCCTTATATAATTAGTCTTTAACCTTAGAAACAACCTATTCCCTTCCCCAAAACACATTGGTATTTCTACCCACAAAGAATAAACATAAGTTACCCCCTTTCAATGTATTATCAAATCCCAGGTGTGACTTATGAGTTATCTAAATAAATCAAATAATTATGAAATAGGGAAACATGGAATTCATAATATGGCACCAAGTTTTTGCACGTTCCCTATTCTTTTTCCTACGGTTTATCCAAGGAAATAGTCAACATTCTTCTTTAAACACATATTTCTATCAACTTAGTCATAGGCTAGTTGATCCACATACTAAGGATGAATTGAATCCCTTATAATATCACTTTGATGAGCTTTTGAATAGGAACATCTATTGCTATGGTTTATATCCTTTATTCATGTGTTTTAATACTTCAAATAGCAAACTTAATGATTATTATTTCCATCACATATTATCCCTGCATTTCATTGTGTTAGAAATGTGCTACTTAAAAATAGCAATGCATTTATATATTAGATTCACCATGGCTTATAAATTGTAAATTTACCTTTATCATAGTTTGTCCATGTCAATTTACATATATATATGTTTATATATATGTACATATATATATTCAATAATCAAATTGCTTTCAATGCTATTATATATATTTAACTATAATCATTGACAAATAAGTTTGTCTAATATTCTACTTATTATTCGAATGAATTAGTTCAAGCGAATATTTAATATATACTATCGTTTGTATATATAATTCTATGTACATGTATATGTACATATACATATATTGATATATATGTATGGACATTTCCATTCATTGCACATACATATATATCAACACATGTATACATATGCATATATGTATATATCCTATATATATACACTCAATTATAATCAAGCACATAAATAATTACTATCTTATTAATAGGAAAATATACTTGTCATGTATATATACATATATACATACATGTCACATTATTTGATTGATATCACCATGCTCAGAAGCAACTTGTTCATAAGTTTGCATAGGTACGTCTACCTATATACTTTCATGTACATGTTCATGTGTATGGTTTATCATCATCATGCATATGTATACATATACATACGCTCAACGTGTGTTCACCTCATCAATAAAGCAGAGCAATATAAAGAACTCATAAACTCTAAACACACAAACGTCATCCAAGAATGCACTCAATAGTAAGCAAGATTATTCCTAATGCAAGCACACATCATTACCAATTCCCAACACTATGAATTGACTAAACCATTCTATTGTGATTGTGTGTATAATCTCAATTAGGTTTTGTTACAAGTTACCCAACCAAGTTCATCTCATTTGTGATACTTCCCCTTGCTCTTGGAGGATTGAATATGAACTTGCATCCAACTTAACATATTTCCATTGTAGTCAACCATTCATCAAAACAAGCATTTAAAAAATACTTTTAATAGTTAGAATATCCAATTCAATAACCATTGAATTCCATATATGCATTGCATCACATAAAATTAAATGAAATAAATATTCATTCACAATTCTCTAATAAACAAAGTATAACCACATATATTTCCAATTTGAATTCCAAATACATTCACACATTTAATAATTTACCCTTGCATAGTAATAGTAAATAGGTAAACACACAATGGGGTGTGACAACAAAATTCACATGCTTATGAGTATTTCCTTAAGTTTTCCTCATTATAATTTGCACTGAAGTTTTCATGTCCTCTACATGCCAAGTTTGTAACTAGGTGGTAGGGGTATGAAGAAAGGTTAAAGAGGAAAAAATTAAAATAAGGAAGACAAGCAGCCAAAAGTTTTATTCACAAAACATCACAAATAATTTCATGGGTAGAAGCTACCCTATGAATGCCATTATAAGTGAGATCCAAAGCTATTTCTTAGTGACATTTCTCTTTTATCTAGATGTGGTTTTGAAATTTTAATATATGAAGGTTGGTATTATTTAAATTGTATGAGTGACCAACATGATAGTAACATAAGTGCAACATATGTACTCATGGATATGGATAGATTATAAGGATCTTATAGAATTGTGCATGAAAAAGATCTAGTTTAGCTTCGGCGGGAGTTCATACATCTTTCTGTGGCCAGTGATAGTGGTATTGGTATGAAAACCTTTCAAACATCTTTTACAATGATACAAAGTGATAGGTATGGAATATAAGGTGTTAGTCTACACACAATGACATGGTACAATGAAGTGGTATGCAAATGATATAGTGACTCACAGTGTGGTGATGGAAGATTCCTTTGTGATTTGTACGAGTTTTGTAACATTGTGAAGTGCTTGTATCTAGTGACAACTAGTGACAATGATTTGTGACAAACATGACTCACAAATGGTCTTCTTTTGGTGCTTATACAGTGGTATTCCTTCTCCTCCTCTTAATGGCATGGCTACTCTTATAGTCTTTCATTCTTTGTAGGTGTGGTTTTGACAAAATATAATTCTTTGCATGTTTTCTCTATCACAATTTGAAAGAGATCTTAGTCACAATTTACATAGTTTGACAATGATATTCATCTTGGACTATTTATTATTTCATTGTGTTAATTTTTCCTTAAAAAAATCTTAATGAATGGGTATGGTCACAATATGATAACCATGATATGCTTTCAGTTGCTTTGGGAGAATCTTGTTGTAGGGATGTGATGTTCAGTGCTCGTGTAATGAAAATCTTGACCAACTTGAAAGTGTTATGCATGATGTTGTTTTTGGTAAAACTTCTATATGTTTAGTCCAAGTATATTGATATACAAGTGTGGTCTTTCAATCTTTCTTACTTCAGTTTTAGTGCATAGAAAAGATGACAATGACAGTACTATGCTTTTAGTCTTAGTATGTAGTCTAGATGACATTCCACATTTTTCAATGGAGGTATACTAATTTTTTGTTGGGGGAGTATGAAGTACTTTTTCATTTGATTTCAAAGGGGGAGTGATAGATTTGTAGGTAAGTTGATTTTCCATCAATGAAAAAGGGGGAGTTTGTTGATTGATTATTCATTGATGTCAATTGATTTCAAAGGTGCATATAATGTGAAGGCACTTGGTTGATGCTTTTCATAGATGTCAGAGGATGGTAAAAATACATGGTTGATGCTTGGCACAAATGTCAAAGCATGGTAAAGGTAATTAGTTGATGCTTGTCACCAATTTCAGAGCATGGTAAAGGTACTTGTTCATTCATTTCATGGTGTTTGGTAATTAATTTGTCATTACAAATCATTGGTGTCAAAGGTAATGGTGTTTGGTGATTGTTTCCTTTTCATGGTGTATGTTGATGTAAAAATGAAGGTGTCCTTGTTCATTCCTTTCATGATGTTAATTCAAAAATGAAAGTACTTGTTCATTTCATGATGTTGCAATGGAATTTTTATTTTCCTTTTATGCCATCTTAATGATAGAGTTGTAGTGGTATTATGACAAATTTGCAGTGGTGTTTTTTATTTGTTATCATCTTTATGATAGTGTTTCTTAATTACAAAGTGGTATTGTTGATAATTCATAGAGAATTCATGGAGTCTTATTTTCACATGTTCATTCAGAGGTATCTTGAGATGGTATTTAGTGAAAGGTTTTTGCATACAAGTAGGTTTGTTAAAGGAATAGGCATGGTTAGAGATTGTAGACTTGAAGAATCATTGACATTGTCCTTATGAGGATTATGGTTTTCTTTTGTTACTACCTTTCAAAAATATCAACATTTATTTCAATTCTTATCATTTATTTCAAATATTTATAGAGCTAAATTATATGGTGGTAATCCCTTTTTAGGGTTTTGAGTGTTGAAATCTGCATATCTAAAATCCTAAGTCTATACTATACTCTAATATCTAGGGTTTTGTCTTATGAATATCTTAAAAGAAAAGTTACTTTTATGCTATATTTGATTGTTGACTTGCTATAAATGGAGGAAAGTCACTTAAGTGACAACCTGATTGTTTAAGCTTGTTGGGTAACCGACCCTTGCTCTTTGGTGTAACTGGCTAGATAGATGAAAGACTTCCATTTCGCTACCCAAAGTAAGATCAATGTCTATAATTCAATTTATGAATTGGTATGTTTTAGAGATCAAAGGTATTCATTTAAATTTGAACAATGGTTACCTCCTGAAGATTTTACTTTGACAGGAATTTGAGTGTCAATGACCTAGTTTTTGGTTACACAGTTTTACAATTGTTTTGTGGCAATGATGGATTTTATAGGGAAGCCAATGCATTGAGTAGTTTCTGGTTGTGGTATGGGATCTATGTGAGAGTGTTGAAGACTATGGTACCATGTTTTTGTTAGGAAAATACATAGTGAGAGAGATATTTGTATGATAGAATATAAAAGGGTTTATGACTATATTCATGAAATGCATTTCCTTTGCACAGATTAGCTTGATTTGAGTAAGATCACAAGTGATTGGATTTTGATTGAGAAAATTATGTAAATTAGTTTATTAGTGCTCTGAATGTGTATTTTTCCATATGATTTGTCTAGGATTGATTGTCTTAACAGGGGAAATGGTTATGTAAAAGTCATTGTGATTCATCTATTTGATATTTCAAATAAGATTACATTCAAGATGTGTGAAGAGGATTAAATCTTGTTTATGTCTTATTCTTGGAAAGAAATAATAATACATGTATGCCAGGAGGGATAAGTATTGAATGGTTGAGTGTGAAAAAGGTATTTTGGTGATCTAAAACACATTATAAATAGAGGAGTACTATGTATTTCTTTCTTTTTTTCATTGGAGTTGGTGCTCTTATATTTCATCGAAGTTGGTGTTCCTGTATTTCATTGGAGTTAGTGCTCTTGTAATTCATTAGAGTTGGTGCTCTATTGTATTTAGTGAGAATTTGGTCAGTGAGACCCAATGGAAAATAAATTATGAGGATTGGATTGGTTCTTCAAACCCAACCAACTCACATAGTGGTTTTTACTTTTCTAGGGTTTTCCACTTATAAATCTTGTGTCATGGTGATATTTGTGTGTTTCTATTTAAGTTTGTGCTTCTTTAATGTTAAAGTTGATTAATTTTTTTCATTTTTTGTACCACTGATTCGCCCCCTCTCAATGATATTAAGTATTCCTACACCCTTCCTTGTCTACTCTCTATATCTCACCTCTCTCTCTCTCCCTATCTCTCTCTCCCTCCCTCCTCTCTCACTCACTCTCTCTCTCCATACCCCCTCTTTCTCTCACTCTCTCCCTCTCTCTCTACTTCTCTCTATCTCACCATTCTCTCTCCATCCCCCTCTTTCTCTCTCACTCTCTTTCCCTCTATACTTCTTTGTCTCTATCTATTTCTCTCCATATCTCTCTCCCTCCCACCCCATCTCTCTCCTTCCCTCTCCACTTCTCTCTATCTTTGCATTATATCTCTCTCTCTCTCCCTTTCTCTCTTTGTCTCTCTCTATGTTTGTCTTTGTCTCTATCTCTATCTCTATCTCTATCTCTATCTCTATCTCCACCTCACTCTCTCTATCTTTCTCTATCTCTCTCTCTTTTCCTTTGTCTCTCTATGTCTTTTTCTCCCTCCTTCCATCTCTACTTCTCTCCATATTACCTCTCTCTTGGTCAATCCCTCCTTCCCCATCTAATTTTCTCTATCCCCCCTCTCTCTCTATTTCTTCCTTCCACCCACCTTCACTCACTACTTCTCTATATATAACCTATCCCTTTATACCTCTCTCTCTCTCCCTCCCTCCCTCATTTCCTCTCTCCATATCTACACCTTCCTACTTCCCTCTCTACTACTATCTATTGCATATATCTATCACCTCTTGGTCTCTGACTTCTCCCTCCTTCCCTCACTCTCTCTCCCTCTCTACTCTCTCTCTTTATCCTCTCTCTCTATCCTCCCTCTTTCTCTCTCACTCTCTCCTCTTTATCTCTCTCTACCTCTCCCTCAATCCTTTCCTCTCCCTCTCAATCTCTCCAAATTCCTCCCTTTTCTATATCACATATTTGATCCGGTGGACATTTTTCAGTGAAAATTGAAGTGTCTCATTTCTCTCCAAAATCAGCACCATCAGAAAGAGCTCGGCGTCCTGATTCCAACGCAACCCGAACGGAGTAAAAAGGAGTCCGTTTGCACGAGTTATAGCCAGTCAAACCTTCAGTCAAACTGGGATCAGGGGTGCCCAGGAAGCGAAAAAATGTTTGTTTCAGAAATCAATGGAAGCAGCGTCAAGTCGAAGAGCTCGTCGAGATGATTCCGGCAACATTCGTTTCATCGAAATCCGACATCGTATGCTCGAGTTACGGGCAGTCAAACATTTTGCAAGGCAGTTTGACTTGACCGTACGGATGCTGACGTCAGCATTCCGTACGGTATGGACAGTGACGGGTCATTTAGAATTCGGCATCCACATTATCCGTACGGAGCCAATCAGGAGCTGACACGTGGCAGTCCGTATAGGGTTGACGCGGCATCCAAGTGGCGGTACAGTCAGTGACAGGTGGCGGTGAGTCATCGTACACGTCACCATCTAGTCAGCATGCCACGTCAGTACACAGTGCATAGTCAGCATCCTACTCAGCATCCACATCATCGGTGAGTCAGATTCCACATCATCAAGTTGGGTGAATCAGTCTTCGCCACGTGGCACCTCTCCGGCATGCCACGTGGCCTCACAGTTTTCTCTCCTCCATCCGGCGGTTTGAATGTTTATTTCAACAAAAAGATTATTAAGGGATTCGATGCCCTATTCTCCCACTTGAAAGTTCATCGCCCGACCGTTCCACCATAAACACGCCTCCAACTAATATAGGTGGTTGTTTTGTTTTGTGAAATTTCTGTTCGAAAGTTTGTTTTAAAAACAAGTCGATGGGAGTGGAACCCGGAACCATGGGGTTCCCAAAAGGTATATGCACCGCTAGGCCATCAAGCCTCTCTAGGATATAAGTGGCATCAGTGTATTTTGATAACATTTCAAATACCGAATGCCTAAATAAAATTAAACAAACCCCTCCTAAATTTGAAATTTATACAAACAATAATCCTTTTAAAGGATTAAATAAAAAACCTTCTCAACTATAATATCCTGAATAATGCTAAATTGAAGGGCTTAAATGAATTTATGGAGATGTATATTCAAATATGGGAGATTTTTAAAGATTAATATATGTCAAAAATGGAGGAGGTTGAAAATATTATGTAAAATAGGGAGATTTGAAGATATTATGGAGAGATAAGGAATATTTTGTAAATCAATTGGTTAGTAACCAATTTGAGAAAATTTTATGTATTTAAAGGGGTGTGAGGTGAGAGTTTCTATTCAAGTTTTCTTTCAGGTGACGAAGTCTTGAAGCTGTGGAGATAATCGAAAGAGAGGTCTTGTAGAGATTCCATTCTTGCACTTCAGAGCACTGTTATGCTGCCGAAGTGCTTGGAGAATGATTGTGGTGCTTTTTAATTGATTTTGGAGTTAATCGGATCCGTCTCTCTATTGGAGTGGACCCAGAGACGTAGTCACTTTCGTGACGAACTCCGTTATCAAACGTTGTTTGCACTTCTCTTCTTCTCTCTCTTTATGTCTCTCATTTCCTTCCTTTCTGTTAAATCACCTTGTTATTACTTTCATTCTGTTATTTCCTTAAGTTAATTTTGATTTAATTGACTTGAAATAATCATTGTAAAAGCATTGTAAAGTTAAGCATTTAAATACTGCAATCTAGTCTAGATCCTATACAGATCAATATTGGTGGACATTAAAGAGAGAGATAAAGAAAGAGGAAGAGAGAGAAAAAGGTAGACTGGGAGAGAGAGGGTGGAGGGAGGGAGAGGTAAAGAGGTATAGGTCAAATAGAGAGGTAGGTAGAGAGAGTGGTAGGGAGTTATAGAGGTAGGGATAGGTAGAGAGATGGATAGGGGAGATAGAGAGAAGTAGAGAGGGAAGGAGAGATGGAGGGAAAGGTAGGGATGGAGAGAGAGAGGTAGTTAGAGAGGGATGGAGAGATATGGAGGGAGGGAGAGAGGTGAGAGAGAGAGGAGAGAGAGGGGGAGGTAAAGAGGGATATTTGAGATAGATAGAATTACAGAGAGGTAGGTAGAGAGGGCAATGAAAGATAGAAAGAGGGGAGAGAGAGAGAGAGAGAGAGTTTTTGAGTTGAAAGGGGAGATAGAGAGTAAGATAAATGGATGGAGATAGTAAGAGAGAGATCTAGAGCATAAGAGATAAATAATGAGTGACATAGAGGAAAATAATTCAACATGCTAATTATTGAAATTTAACCTCCTGATTTCTAAAACTTGACTAACTTTGAAACATCATAAGATCTTCCACAAACTAGAATTTTCATTATAACTCCAAGAGATATGAAACCACTCTCAAATACAACTTAAAGTATAAGAAATTAAATGTCCATATATAAATATTTATACATTTATTTCATGTATACAATTTCACTGGTAGAAAAAGAAAAAGAAAAAGAAAAAGAAATAAAATAAAGAGTTCAAGAAAATTCATTGTCAAAAGTCATCATTCAGATTCGGTGAGCACTAAATTTGGCACTCACCAAATGGGTTGCATTAGGGAACATCAACCCTTTGGGTTGGATTATTCTTGGGCATCCAATCCTAAGGGTTGGATGATAACTTCATGCTAAAGCTGAGATTTTTTTAAATGGTAACAAATTTTCACACCTATTTGGTCATGCTCTCCATTAGGTTTGCACGTGTTACAATGTAAGTTTATAAAAATAGCATGATGACATTAATATATCGATTTGTTATCTAACCATAGAATTTTTTTATGTTTTGATTATGTTAAGGTTTTCATATTTAAATTATTTTGTTAGTGTCTTTTTTTTTTGTCAAAAACCAACATGTGCTTGTTTGGGCATAGTTTTTTTACTTGTTCATCAAATTTTGAAAAAAATACATTTTTTAGAAGCTAGAATCCATTCTACATGTATTAAAAAAATGATTTTTGATTAGTTTTCAAAATATTTAGGGGTAAGCATGCACAAGTTTCTAATTTTTAGGATGTTTCCACTTTGAAAATTAGTAAAATATTATATTCATTAAAAAATTAGCTAAAAAAATTGGCATAAACTAGATGGTGTTGGCTAATTTCCAATTGAAGTGATTTTTGAAATTCTAACAAGTTAACATTTTAGGGGGCCACAAAAGACGCTATGCTATTTTTTTCTTAAAAAAGACCACTTTGTGTGCTCCCCCTTTTTCAAACCCTTAATCTTCACTATTTAAAAAAGCACTACAACTCTTGTTCTTGTTGAATTCTCAAATTTTGACCATAACTATCTTCATTTTCTCGTTGAACATTAGACTTTGCTGATTTAAAAAAAAAGTGGCATCTTAAGAGCCCTTTTTGTGTCACAACTTTATGAACTTACCCAATTGTTTAACTTTTAGAGATCATGTCTAATATGCCTCTATCTTTCCTTGATGCATAGAAAATATTAAATGAAATCATCTTAAGGGATTATAATATTGTTGTTATCTACAGGTACATGTGACATGCTATGTCTATATTGTAGCTTGGAAATAGGGAGCTCTGTATATTTGTTGTTAGCTTCTCCTATTGTCATTATCTATTTATTGCACTGCTTGCTTTGAGAAAACCCAAAACATCTCACATTAGATTTTTTTGGTAACACTAATAGCATGGGAGACTGCTAGAGAACATAGAGATTTGAGCTAGAGTTTAGAAATTTTCTCATTTCCCATTCTTTGTAAGTAACCTTCAACCCACACCTAGTTCTTTGAACCTGCAAAATTGATAGTAGTTGTCACCAATGATTGAGAAAATATGAAATCAGGATGTCAATCTTCCAATAGTAAAATCAAAACTACCCAAAATCCTCTTCATCCTTATTGATAGTGTCTGAACTTTAAGGTAACTTATATTTGCACTTATATCATTTTTCCTATTCTTTGCATGCAAACTATTTCCTCAAGGTCACATGTTCTCAAATGTGGAGGCTTTTTCAACAAATTGTCGACCAATGCTTACTTGAGTAGAGTTGATTACATATATTCCCTCATTCCCACTCTTGAGTTACTTTAGCATTCAATTCATCCATTTCATGGTAAAATGATAAACAATGTTTCAATAAATCATTTAATTTTTGACATTCACTTTACCAACTCATTCTTTCATTTTTAGATGATAATTTGAAATAGCCTTTTATCGAGCATATCACTTTGATAATTACTTGTCTATCTGCTAACAATACAAAAATGATCTCTCTGCAATTCTTGATCATGTATTGTATTTGTGAATGTTTATTTTCTTCAGTATAATAAAAATCTGTATTGATCTTTTTCTAGTAGTTAATGGCTAATGTATTACTTCCCCATGAGTAGATTCTATTTACCAAGGAAATAAAGTTAGTAACTGTAATGACAAAAAAAAGGGTATTCCTTTTCCTTGATTAATTTAGGAATAATTAATGATAAAGTTGACTTGATATCACTTGATCTAGTGTTGTGATGAGTTTTACAAATCCACATTAGGTTTTGGGACCTTCTAAGCTAAATATACTTAACTTTTTAATAATTTAATGTTTTAAAATGTGTTTATTAACACCTTTACATTAAATTTAGAGAGGCATGTAAATTAAGTGGACCTAATCTAGTGTTTTAATGTGTTCTACACAATCACATTGGATCTAGGGCCCTTTTTAGCTAAATAGACCTACTTTTTCCTTAATTTAGTGTTGTAAAGTGTATTTATTTACACTTTCATATTGGATTTTGGGCCCTATTGCATTTATGACATTTATATCATCATTAATAAGCCCCTAAGACCCTATATTGTGCATCTCAAGGTATATTTCAATAAAAACCTTGACAAGATCAACAAATAAACTTAATTGACATGTTTCCTAATACATTGGTGAATGAGTCCTAGTTTAGGTCAATTTTGAGATTACTGCATTTTCAAATACCCTTTTTCTAGAAACCTGTTCCTGTGCAGAACCCTAATCTAGGAATGATTCACCCAAATTGGTGAATGAGTCCCAGTAGGCCAAAATTTTACGTTATTCATCATTTCAAACCCCTAATCAGGCTCTCTCAAGTTTCTAGGTGCTCCTCTATAGTTTTTCCAATTTTCTATTTTGATTTATTTGAATTTATAGTTCATTTGGTGAAGCTTTATGCATCATTGAGTTCAATATTTAGATCTTTCATTTCATATATTTTACCAAGCCCTAGCTTGGTGGTGAACCTTTTATTAGCTTACAATAAACTCTTAGGACAACCCTATTGCAAGATCTCTTTCTCCTTTGCATTGAGATCTCTAGGGTAATCCTTGAATGAAATTGGAAAGTGGGTGTTGTCTATGTCCTAAAACCATGTGATAGCACCCCATCACTTTTTCTACATTTTATTTTGGTGAACTTGCATTTAGAAAATTTCATTTTCTAATTTGGAGTCCATTATCATCCTAGATCTATCTTGCATTAACTTTGCATTAGGGTTTGCATTAGTTAATTCAAATTCTAGGGTTTCTATTTTTTACATTAGTAAAAGTGCAGATAGGTTGTATTTCTCTATCCCAAATCATTGAAAAATATTTAAAAATTTCATTTGCATTTAGTCTACAAATCACCCAAACCAAAAAGCATAAAAAATCACTTAAAATTCTCTAAATTTTTTGAAAAAAACCATCATTGGGACTCTTTCGCCCCTCTGGGTGAATTAGTTCTAGTACACATCTGAAACTGCCTTTTATAACATGAAAAACCTTATTTCTACACTTCTATTTCTTGCCATTAGTTAGCTATTTTGTGGATTGAATTTTTGTTACATGCATTTCACTAAATCTAGCTTAAATTGGTCCATTTCATACATTTCTTAGTTCCAAAATTGCATTTACAACATATCACTTTAATATTATTGCATAGTGTAATCAGAAAATTAGCTTGTTTCAAATCTAAAAATTGCATTTAAACATTTCACTTTAGTTCATTGAGTTGCACTTTATTTACTTTTCTATGATAACATGTTTTCTTTCAAGAGATGTAGCTTTGATATGGTTAAAAATGGATTACATAAGTACAACATCCCCTCCTATGAGTTCAATTTAGAGTACAACAATGAGTTCATTAAGAAATATGTTAGTCATCCTTCTATTATCTTTCATAGTTATGTGAACATCATAGAGAAAAGGAACAAACAATTGACATAATCCTTAATATTATATTTCCTATTGGTGAGGATGATATAATACATGAAGATACAAGCATAGACAATAATGAAACCCATAATTGTTCTTCTCTCGATGCCTCTCCTACTAGAGACAAAGGTATCTTGGTGAAAGAAGACACAATCATTTCGGATCATGAGATTCTTGATTGTCTCTCTCCTCCTCCTTTGGAAGATAGTATGACACAAGAAGATTAGATCATTTCCACCACTTTTCTTATCCCAAATACATCTCTCAACACCTCCCCTACAATTGTGAATGATCATGAAAATCACATTTGTTAGGAGGACATGTGGATTGAAAGAAATAACCTTATGTCTCTCCTTCCTAATGTCCCTAACATTTGGAAAGACCTATTTGAACAAAATCATTTAACCATTCATAATCATAAAAGCCATAGTAGTCCTTCTCTTGATGCTTCCCCTATTAGTGATGAAGTTACTTTACATGACATAGCAATGGAGAGTGAAAAACCTTTTATTTTCCTCTCTCCTAAAATATATCCTAATAGGGTAGAATTTATGGAACAAGAGAATGAGACCCTAGAAAATAAGAATGAAATCACCAACAATTAGGATGATCACATCTATCCTTCTCCTGATATTTCTCCAAGTTGTGAAGAAGATATTTCAGTGTTAGAAGATCAAAGCTATGAGAGTCACAAGAATTTCATTTTTGTCTCTCCCCCTAGAGAAAATATTATTGAACAAGATAATTCCATTGATCATTCCCCTACTTGTGATGAAGTCATTTTAGAAGAATCAACCTCTGAATTTCATCAACATCTAGTTTTTTGTTTTCCTAAAAAATCTCCTCTTAGGGAGGATATCATGGTGGAAGAAAAGGAGAACATTGATAATAGTGGTATAGTTTCCTTAGATGATGATGGTGAAGTTACATTAGACTCTCCTTTAGTAAGGGAAGTTAAAATTATTCAATCTCAACTCATCCTTTACCCATTTTCACACAAACCTCAAACTCAAAACAAACCCAAACTTATCCTTTACCCACCTAAGAATAATGTTTGCAGTAGCTGAGTCATAATACCATTTCCCATACATATAACACTTGAAATAATCCACAACCAAAACAAACACCTTCAATATCCCTCCCATTACCTAAACCTATCTTACTGAGTCCCCATTATTTTCCTCCACAAAGTGGAAGGAGTATGATCTTGTTGAACAACTAAAGAATAGTCTTGCTAATATATCATTATGGGGCCTTATTCAAGTCACCCCTCATTATCACAACATGATTCAAAGTGCTTAAGTTCCTACCCATCCTAATGCACACTTAAATGATATGGAAGGCCAAATTCAAGCCATAACTTTGAACAACATAGACATTACTTTTCATCAACATGAGCTACCCTCTTTAGAAATGAGAAAGGAAAATGATGCCTTCATGATAATAGCTAAATTCAATAGGACAGGAATAAAGCAAACACTTGTTGATAATAGCTCAACTTTGAATGTGTGTAGTGTGAAACTTTTGGATAGACTTGGTGTGGATAAATCTAGAATTGAATTTGATTCTTTATCAATTCAAGGATTTGACAATGTAGGAAAGCAACCAATTGGTGTGAGTACTTTTCCCATTATAGTTGGAAATGATACCTTACAAACTCCTATTCATGTTATGCCTCATGATCTTTCATACAATCTTCTTTTAGGAAGATCCTAGATCCATGAGATGCATGCGGTGAGTTCAAATCTTCATCGTATCATGAAATACATCTATAAAAATAAAGTATAACAAGTTGAAATAGACCCTGAGCCTGGAAGTTTCTTACATGTTGAAAAAGGAAGGACAAATATTCTAAACACACTAATTCCAACTTTGAACATAGAACTTATAAATGACAAGAAACAAGAGATGGAAAAAGTGCCAAAAACTATTAGAAGAAGATTTGGGTTCCTTAGATTTAACATCATTCATGGGAGAATACAAGATCATTTTATCGAAGTGAATTTTTACCCCTTAAGAAAATTCCCCTTTTGCATAGCCTCGGCTTAGAAAATCAAATCTGAAGGAGAAATTCCACATCGCCCACCTACCTTCCACCTACTTGGCATTTGTCTTGTGTGTCGATGAGGGAATATTTGTTGGAGACATGAGCATAGTGAGAAAACATCTATGTAACACACTACCATCCTTGACAAATTCCCATGTCTAAAGTTGGTAGAGACATTACACTCCTCTTTGGGGATGAATTGTAATGTCCTTCTATGAACCAATTGACACAAAAATGACTTATTCCTTCTCATCCCACCTTCAAAAGCATTCACTTCACACATCACTTCACTTCTTCACATTCTCAAGCACTTTTCATGTCATCTTCTCACAATTCCAACAATCTCTCCATTTTTCACAAGTCCATTTGAGCATTGCAGTAGCTAGAAACATCATCAACTTCACTTTTTCATGTGCCACTCTACCATAGAAGTTTTGAGCTTGGAGTCTTACGAGACCTCCCTTCATCACCATTGTGACTATGGTGACTTTGCCAAGTTCATTACTTGCCTTCTCCCTTCATTGGACTTGAGAGCCTTTGGGTGGAGGTGGTAACACTTCAAACTTTTCCTTTGTTATTTGATAGAGTAACTTTATCTTTTGTAGTGTTCAATGTACTTCTTTCAATCTCCTTTATCATATTTTCTAATTTGTTGCTATCCTAGCTATCTGTGGAGGTGGAAACACGAAAGCAGAGGTTTGACTGAGCTAGGCCCCTATATAGCCACAATTTTTTTCCCCTTCTTTATTTTGTGTAGGTGAACATGTGCATGGATCTCGATGGAGAACTGGCATTTTAGTGAGTTGATGTTCATCACCCTAGTTCTTATCTACTTGTTTTACTACTTCTACATTTACTTTTTGTACTTTATCTTTCAGTCATTTTCACTAAAAACAACTAGCTATATTCTTGAGTAGCTTTCTAGCCTTTTCCACTGTTCTTTACATTTTATGGCCATATGGATGCCAACGCACCAAACAGATGCTTGTGCTCAGTACTATCATCCCCAAACCACTCTGCCATCCTTGGATAGAGATATTTTTGAGATACAGTTCAGACTCTAGAAACCAGCTTGTCTAGCCCTAGATAGAATTCTAGTTTTGTAGAGTGATGGAAGTATTTCATAATGATCTTCATTCTTTATCCTTACCCAAAAACACCCTTTAGAGTGAGGTAATTTAGGGTATCCCTTCACTCTTGGCTCTCCATGACCTAGAGCCTTGATGTGGTTGGTCCCTCTCTCTTACATTTTTGGTGAACCTAATGTGAACCATTTTGGTTCCATTTAGTAGTGTTGAAGGGTCATTTCCTCATGTTTTAGGAGTGTTGTAAGGTGTTTCACCTTACAGCCCAACCTATGAACCCTAGTAGACATAGTTGGAAGGTTCCATAAGCATTGCAGAATGAAGCCTTGATTGGGTCATTGTCCAATTTCAAACCTTTGGGGGGCTTTGTGAGAGTATTGTTTAGTGTACATGATGGATTATTTCTTGCATCTTCCTATCCCCTCTGCACAGCTTATGAATAGGGGTCCACATGTAACCTTCACCTCACAGGTCCTACCGATGGGTTTTAATAGAGAACCATCTCCTCTTTACATCCCTGCATGAATCAATGAAAACACTATAGCAGGTGTCCTTGTTGACCCAACTTGTTAAGTGAATATTATAATTGAGGAGATTATGTTAATTAACTTCTTACATAAACATGGGTACGACACACCTATAAGCACCATCTGTACACATAACAAAATTTTGTATCTCCCCTTGGTAGCATTGTTTTGTTAGTCCTTTTCAGACCTAAGTCTGTAAAGCTACTCTTGGACATAATCTTGGGGTTCAAACTCTTTAGAGTGAATCTGGGTATCCCCTAGTTAGTATCTATGAACAAAGTTCCCTCGGTTGTGCATAAATGTCTAAAATTTATTTATGAGGGTTGAGTGCATGTGATCCATGACACTGGCTATGAACCACCGATTATGAGTGGGAGATATTCCTTAGATCACTTCTTGCTTGCACCCACTAGTCCACTCTGAACTAGGAAGGACCTCTTGTAATAGACCTATGAGAAGTACAAGAAAGGGAGATTAACACCTAGAGTGATATATCTTTTTTCACCTTATGTTTTTTTGCATAGGGCTTGTTTAAAAGTTGATAGTGATGCCACCCTATCTTGTAGAAAGGAAGAAGAGAACTGCTTTTGAGGTTCATCCTCCTCCTCTTTCACTATCCAATCTACTGCTTCTTCTCACCCTACTATGGAATTATCCAATTTTTCTCTACGTTTATGGGAGAACACCATGGTGCTCGCTTGGTGAAAGCCAAAGCGACCTGCATTTGAACTTCCTATTCTACCCACAGAGCCTAGGCCCATTTGATATGGAAAAAGAAAGGGTTCCCATGGGGAATCCTCTATGACTCAGCCTTTGTGACCTCCCACTATTCTTGCTCCTAAGGTAGTGAATGGGAAGAGGCCTACCACTGAGGCCCTAGAGCTAACTCCTCCTATTGTTTCACAACCTCTTCCTCCTGCTCCCATTCAGGAGTCTATCCCTCCACTAGAGATGGCTGCGATGGACACTCCTATGGATGAGTAGGAGCTTTCTATCCCTTTGTAGCTCCCAGAATCTATCTCAAAGAGTCACATAAACCACTTTGTATTCAAGCACAAGCATCAAAGAAAATCTTTCATGGCTGAGAAAGCTGCTTCACAGAGAAGAGAAGAGAAGAGGACTTGACCACCCCTATTTAAGGGCCTTCTAATGTATCCTCCTCTCTCCTCCCTTATGCTTCCATTCAATTGAACCTAGTCCTACTTTCTACTCCCACTGTGAGTGTGGGTGCACCTAATCCTGAAAGGGTGTAGGTGTTTATTGCTCCTTCGATTGAGCCACCACTCTTGATGTCCCTTTTGTAAATCTTGCTACTCTTAAAGCCCATGGACATGCCAAAAACTTTGGTGGTGTCTGTCATGGTTTTCTCCTCCTCCTCCATGCCTCTTTCCCCTTCTATGGGGAGTTAACATCCTCCAAAAAAGAAAAAGGTGAAGGTTGTCCCTTCTAGAAATGGGGGGCATAAAAGGAGTCCACCTTCCAATGGCGGTCCTATGCTAGCATGTATCATCATAGTGATGGACAAAGTTTCAGCTTCCCCTAAGTTTGTCACTGCTCTTGAGTCACTTGGTGAGCCAAATAGTGAATCTCAAGGACTGCCTTCCCCATCCATTGAGGTAACACATGACACTACTTAAAAGTGCATGAACTTAACTCTTTGGACAAGGTCCTAACCCTATTAGCAATTTTCATGAAATCACTAACCATCGATCCACAAGAGCTGAGTGGAGAAGACCTTGTGGGGCTTTCTTCCTTAGCCCTTGTTGTGGGAGGGTCATAAGTGCCTCCCCTTAATATTCCACCATTGCAGGCTTGTCTTCCTTCCCCATACAATGATCTAGATTTGGAGGTCGACAAACTCTTGGCTGATTAGTGTTAGGGGGAGGCCTCTTCTTTACCTTTAGATTAGGTTTGTGTTTGTTGTGATGTTTTTCCCCGTGCTAGCATTATGTGTTCCTAGATGACCCTTGTCACCCTTGTAGGTGCTTGGATACAAGAGTGATTGTGTCATAAAAATTTCTCTATTTGTTTCATCATTCTTCCACTGTTATGAGTTTTTATTTTCAACAAATTGGGCATGATGCAAGGTGTTGGGGGAATTTAGGCTTCCCTTCCATGTTGACACAATTTTTTTATTTTTACTTTGTATTCTCTTGCATTCTTCACATGGTCTGATATAGTAGGATTTTTATGGCAGTTCATCTATATACTTGTAGACATCCAAATTTGGACACTTAATTTATCCAAATTTACCACTTTTCATCTAAACAACCTCTTATCCAAGTTAATTAAGTAATATTACTATTATTTAATTAATATCCTTAATTCTTTCAAATCCCTAAGGTATTTAATTAATAATTAAATACCTTACCCTCCTTAATCCTCTTTTCATCAAACCTAATTAGTACCTTGGTCAACTCTCCCCATCCCCCAAGGAATTTTTAATTCCTTTTTATTCACCCTAGGCTCCTCTCTTCCCCATGTGAATTTTTAATTCACTTTTATTCTTTCTAGAATCCCCTTTTCCCATGCATCTTCTAGAACCTTTCACTTGTCACATCAAGTCACATGTGACAAATTCCCACCTTTTGGGAACCTTGTCTTATCCACTAGATTCTTCTAATCATTGTGAATTTTTAATTCACTTTTATTCTCCCAAAGCTTTCCCCTTCCCCATGTGATCATTGAAAGGTCACATCAAAGTACTTAGAAGGTACTTGTCCTTCCTCCACATCATGTACCTCCCTTCCACATCACCTACACATCATCCTACCTTTATCCATCTCACATTCCACATGTCAAAATGTGAGGGCTTATGAATCCTCAACTCACCTTAGCCCTTCATCTTGACTTTGTTGGATAAATTCCAACCATTGAATTATCTAGAGAATTCAAGTTTCTCTATAAATACCCCCTCCTCTAAGGTATTTTAAGGGACTTAGTCATTTTGCAACTAAATGCTACCATTTTATGCACTCATCTAGTCTTCAATTTCACCCATTTTCATTTGCATCCAAGCATATAGTCAAGACTTGCATTTAGCCATATCAAAAGCCATCAAGGAGCATACAAATCAATCCAAATCAAGGACCAACCAAGGAGTTTCAGCTGCAAAAAGGAGGTATAATCATTTGTCTTCATTTAACACTTTCCTCTTTGCATTTACAAATTTTTTAGGCTAATCTTGAGGTGTTTCATTATGTTTTCCATTGCATTTTTAATTGCTTAGAAAAGGTTAAACATTTTGATATCACATTTTTGGCATGCCCGGTGGGACCCACAAATGGGTTCTTTAATTTAACATTCGTTGTTGTTGAGTTTTTTGAAGGAATACGTCGCAATGGGGCGACTACGCCCCTGATTTTTCCATAGTGAAGTGACTACGCCCCTGATTTTCCGCAGTGGGGTGACTACACCCTTGATTTTCTGCAGTGAGGCGACTATGCCCCCCTTGGGCTAAAAATTATTTTTGGCTAACACTTTTTCTGCAGTGAGGTGACTACGCCCCCTGGGCTGAAAATTATTTTTGGCTAACACTTTTTCTGTAGTGAGGCGACTACGCCCCCCAGGGCTGAAAATTATTTTTGGCTAACACTTTTTCTGTAGTGAGGTGACTACGCCCCCCCTAGGCGGAAAATTATTTTAGGCTAACACTTTTTCTACAGTGAGGCGACTACACCCCCTTGGGCTGAAAATTATTTTTGGCTAATATTTTTTCTGCAGTGAGGCGATTACGCCCCCCTTGGGCTGAAAATTATTTTGGCTAACACTTTTTATGTAGTGGGGCGACTACGCCCCCCCTAGGCTGAAAATTATTTTTTGGCTAACACTTTTTTCGCAGTGAGGTGATTATGCTCCTGATTTTTCGTAGTGGGGCGACTACACCCCTGATTTTCCGCAGTGAGGTGATTACGCCCCTAATTTTCCATAGTGAGTCGATTACGCCCCTAATTTTCCATAGTGAGGTGATTACGCCCCTAATTTTCAATAGTGAGGTGACTGCACCCTTGATTTATTGCAGAAGGGCAACTGCGCCCCCTTGTCATTGCGAAACAACACATTTTGAAAGGTAAAACTATCATTTTGACTTCAGTTTAATGCTATTTTCAGATATTAACCCCCTAACACTGTTCATGCAAGGATATTGGTGTTTTTTGCTAGCTTTTTGCAGCATATTTTTGTGAAGTTAATGAAGAAAGCGAGATAAAACATCTAACATTTGCTTGCAGGGCTATCCATTCGCTCAAACTTTTTGAAATATCCTTGTTGTTTGTCTTAATCTAAGAACATAGTTTAATTAGGGGGAGTAATCTTCATTGCTTGTTGTGTCTATCTTTTTTGTTACCCAAAGGGAGCATTAGCTTGTTTTCACTTTTCCCTTGCACTTCATGTGAGCCTGGGGAGTAGTTGGAAACAATTAGTGCTTTCTTTCTAGTGGGACCTGCTTGGGGATTTCATCACCCCAAGGGACGATTCCAACCATGTGTACTGGCAGGGTATATAAAGGGGGGAGAGCGAAAGTTGTACCCCAATCCAGTCATGTCATAGTTGGCAGAGCGTCGAAGCTAGGGTGATACCTAGATAGATGTGAAGAGTTGGTTTGAGCCCTTCAATATCTCGCTGGGGTTCCTGACTCACACTTGTGACAGGCTAGTGTTCATATTTGTGCCTCACATACCGAGAGTATATCGAGGACTCCCTAGACACCTTGTGCATCCTAGATTAAGACCTCTTTGGCCATACCCTTAACACTAATCATAGGATTGTATTTGCTTGAGATTGTTTTCTTGTGAGAGACTAGTGAAATTTTTGACAAACTGGCCTTATCATTGTCATTTTAAAGTCCTTGCCATAGTCATTTTCATCAAACCAAGTCCCAGATTTTTCATAGTGGGGTGATTACGCCCCTAATTTTTCGTAATGAGGTGATTACACCCCTAATTTTCTGCAGTGAGGCGATTACACCCCTGATTTTCCATAGTGAGGCGATTACGCCCCTGATTTTCTGCAGTGAGGCGATTACGCCCCTGATTTACTGTAGAGGGGCGAATTTTCCCTCCTGAACACCCAAAATCACCCTGTTTGGATCCGTTTAGCCTCTAGACCATCATTTAATCATTCCCAACCATTATCTCATCATCCCAAGCCTTCGTTTTATCATTCTAAGCCTCCAAAAACCTCCATTTGATCATTTTAAACCCCCATTTTTACTATTCCAAACCTTCACTTAGCCATTCCAACATTTGTTTGACTAAGTAGTCTTTCATCCCTTTCAAATCTTCTGCGCACTCATTTTGAGTAATCTTTCATCCATTCCAAGCATTCATCTCCTCATTCTGAGAGTTGTTCATCCTTTCCAATCAATCGTTTACTCGTTTTGAGATTTCAATCATTCATCCATTCTAAGCAATCATTAGTTTCGAGTGCTTGATCATTCATCCATTCCAATCATTTTCCCAAATCCAATCATCTATTTCCTCAATCCAATTATCCAACACCCCATTCCAATCGCTGGTCTCTTCGTTTTAATAGCCCATTTACCCACTTAAAAAGTCCACCCCATAGTGGGGCGAATCTGCCCTGAAAAGGGGTGAATCTACCCCTCTATGAGGGTACAGACGCCCCAAGAGGGGGTACAGTCACCTCAATAGGGCACAGACACCCCAGGGGGTAGAGATGCCCCAGTAGGGCATAGACGCCCCAGGAGGGCACATACGCCCCTTTATGAAAAATTTGGAAAACAAGCATATCTAGTTCCCAAATCCAACCAGTGACACCAATCCCATCATATCTTTCAATCAAATCCTAATTTTGAGCTCGTTCACTCGTTCTTAGTATTCGTTCATCTATTTTGAATCTTCTTCCCCTCATTCTAAGAGTCATTCATCTATTCCGAGCACCCATTTGCCGTCATCAACAATTTTCTGAAAGTCATCATTTCATCACCAAAATCACATAAGTGCCACTTAGAACACCATTAGGGTCCATATCAAGCATCAAATCATCCATCCCAATCATCTAGGCTTCATTTTGAGAATTTTGATTTTTATGCCGAAACTTTTGGAGGCCATAACTTTTGATTCGGGTGTCCGTTTGAGCTGAAATTTTACAGGTGGTTGCGTTATGAGATGGCATGTGGATCCCCAATTGACTAGAAGTCCCTTAGACCCCGTTTTTCCACATTTTTGAGGCCTCAAACTTTCATCTTGACCCTCAAAATTGTAATTTAGTGTTTTTTTCTAGCATTTTGAAAAATCATTTTTGTCAATAACTTGAAATGCATGTCTCAAATTTGGGATATTAGTTGGAAATTCATCCTATCTTTATTTTGGGTATTTTTTTTGGGAAAAAATAAACTCTCAAAAGTACGTTTGTGAGGTTTCCTAAAATGGAAAAATTTGACAATTTTTGAAAATTGCCAAATCTGGAAAAATTTGATTGTCAGCACCTTACGTTCTTTAAACCCCAAAAATTGGTGTAGAATCAATCCCATCACATCCTCCAATCATTCTAAGCTTCAACCCAATCCTAATCTGAGCTTTAATCTAATCCCAATCTTAGCTTAACCAAAACCCTAATTTGAGCTTTAGTCATTTCAACCTTCCATTCATCCATTCTGAACAGTTGTTCTCCCTTTTCAATCATTCGTTTACTCATTCCGTGTAAACACTCATATATTTTGAACCTTCATCTATCATCTCAAACTCTGGTTTGGTGATTCCGATCATCCGTTTACTCGTTCGGAGTAAATGTGCATCCATTTGACACATCCTTTCATCATTCCGAACTCTCGTTCTATCATTTCGATCATTTGTTTACTCGTTCCAAGTAAACGTTCATCCATTTCACACATCCTTTCATCATTCTAAACTCTCGTTCTATCATTTTGATCATCCGTTTACTCGTTCTGAGTAAACGTTCATCCATTTCACACATCCTTTAATCATTTTGAACTCTTGTTCTATCATTTCGATCATTTGTTTACTCATTCCAAGTAAACATTCATCCATTTCACACATCCTTTCATCATTCTAAACTCTTGTTCTATCATTTCGATCATCCATTTACTCGTTCTGAGTAACGTTCGTCCATTTCACATATCCTTTCATCATTCTGAACTCTTGTTCTATCATTTCGATCATCTGTTTACTCATTTTGAGTAAACGTTCATCCATTTCACACATCCTTTCATCATTCCAAACTCTCCTTCTATCATTCTAATCATCTTTTTACTCATTCTGAGTAAACGTTCATCAATTTCACACCACCTTCAATCATTTTGAACTCTCATTCTATAATCCCGATCAATCATCTACTCATTCCGAGTAATCTATCATTCATTCTGAGCTTTCATCTTCTTGTTCTGAGAGTCATTCATCTATTCTTAGCAGTCATTTATTCATTTCGATCCATTTCTATCATCCATTTCTCTAATCAAATCATCATTTTCCCCATCCAAATCCTCTGAACTTAGTCTTGAGTTATTATCCAAATTGACCTAAGTGTCTGATCTGATCATCCTCATCAACATTTGCTTAGGATTTTCATCCATCCTAAGTTAATCATCGTTGGCCCAATCAATTCACTTTCAATCTCAAGGTGGATTTGGTGCAGTAATCATCCATTTATCATTGTATCTGATCAATCAGTATCCTAAGTCATCTAAGATAATCTTTGAATGGGATTTGTAGTCTCTTTCGTCATCCTATCTGATCCCTTAGTCTATCTTATCAATCATCCATTGATCCAATCCAATCACCTTTGACGCAATCAATCTACTTCCATCTTGAAGTAGATTCGGTGTCGTAATCATCCTTTGATGATCAAATCCAATCATCAAAATCAATCCCATCACATCATCCAATCATCCTAATCTAAGCTTGACCTAAATCCCAATTTGAGCATTAGCCCGTTCCCATCAAAAATCTTTCATCCATCCTCTTTATCCTTTCATCATCATGAATTCTTATCCTCCATCAATAATGGTCAAGGGAAACCCTAACTATGTCGACGACGATAATGAAAGTCTTGTTGATCAAGAAGAATGTGACATAGATCCCCTTGACACTATCATTGCTAGTAAGCTTTCTCCACCCACTTTCCAAAATCCAATCACCCCCTTGAGTTATCCCATTATGTCTTCATCCATGCCTAATCATGTTGCTTATGCTACCTTTGACAAGGGATATCTGTCATATCCATCATACCCTTCATCTACATCATCCTCTTATCCAACACCCGCATCCTCTTATCCTAGTCGACCATCTCAATACCCCTATCTTAATCCCCCATCCACATCCTCCTATCTAAATCCTTCATCTGCATATACCCACTACCCTAATCTTCCATGCCAATCTGCTCACTCTAATCCTACATTCGTACCTTCGTACCCTAATCCAACATCCACATCAACTTATCCTAATCCGACATCCACAATTCAATATCTCCATCCGCCACCTCAATCTTCCCATCCTAATCCACCATCCCCATACCTGTACTACAATCCACCACCCACATCCTCATGTCCTAATTCACCATTTCTTAACCCTTCATCTAATCTTAATCCCCCATCTATTCCAAGTTTTACATCCAATCCCATTCCCCCATCTATTCCAAGTCTTGCATCCAATCCCATTCCCCCATCTATTCCAAGTCTTGCATCCAATCCCGTCCCCCCATCTAATCCTAGTCCACCAATCCATAATCCTTCATCCACTCCTACCATGCCATCTTAGCCTAGAGCATTCAAGTTCTTCACTCCAGAAGTTCTCCAAGTACTTATAACAAAGAAGACATCTTCCACTCCACACCTTGAAGTTATGGAATCATGCCATCCCAACCCATCATCCATGATCATTAGAGACGAGACCCTTCTCCACCTAACACCTATCATTGATGGTACCACCCCTAGCACCACTCAAACCATCAAACCCATCACATCCCCTACCATCACATCCTCTGAATCCTCTGAGCCCCCATCTCCTACCATCACATCCTCTGAATCCGTTGAACCCCCATCTCCTACCATCACATCCTCTGAATCCTTTGAACCCCCATCTCCTACCATCACATCCTCTGAATCCATTGAACATCCACCTCTTACTCCAAAAGTCATTGAACCCATCGATGATGCCTAAATCCATTCTGATGACTGCATCAAATCCTCCATCCTTCCATCTCCCCAACTTGAAGAACTCTCTGTCATCTTGCCATCCACACAAGATGAGTCATGCCAAGATTCTAATCAATAGCATGCCAACATATCCCCTTCTCCACATCAAGATCATACCATCCTATCTAGTCCACCTCAAGATCATAGTCCCCCATCCATTCCACCCCATGATCCCCTTGTCTCCACCGCTCCATTTTCATCTCCATCGCATGAACCCACTACCACAAATCCAGATCCTATCATATCCCCTAATCCCTCTCCCGATACCACCCATCCAAATGCTACTATCCCATCATCTCCCTCTCATGATCCCCCATCGTTACCTAAAACTGCTATCCCCACACCACTTGCATATCCCCTTGGTTGTCTCACATTCTTCATGGCGGCCTCCTTGCAGACGAAAAACATAGTGTATATACCACCCATGATCCTCCACCTAATAATGGACTCGCATCATGTTTTCAGCATAACACAAATCCTATCATGGATCACATGCTCAAGAAAATGAACTATCAAGGAAAAGGTCTAGGCCTTCATGAACAAGGTATTTTGGAGCCCATCCAAGTCAAAGAACAAATCTGTATGCAAGGTCTTGGACTTATTTCCCATGACTCACAATCTAAAGATGTTGGTACAACCTCTAGATGTCCTCAACGAGCCTTTTCCAAAAGAAATGTCGGCTCTTCCCATCACTTCACTAGATCCTATGTTGTTATCCCTCCTCCTCTATCGTATCGCCTCAAAACAACCATCCATATTCCTCCTTCACCTGCTCCATCCATCTTGGGTTCTTATGTCCCTCCACCCACTTTGTCTACTTTGGGTCTGTATATCCCAAGATCACCTCCTCCATCTCATCCTTTCATCCATCCAACACCTATTCATATCATCCATCATAAACATCCCTCTCAAAGTTCCCCTAATCAGGATCAACAAAGGCACATACCTACACATTCTCCCTCTACACATAATCCTCATAAATCTACCTCCATCACTCCACATCATCCATCTCCTGGCACCCATCCCATTGCTACTAAAAGCACTTTGGATGCTAAAGTAAAAATACATAAATCCAAACATCCATATGAATCTAAAGCTCCCCATGTCTCCTCTAAAAGACATGGTGAAGAGAAGAAAAATCTAAATCCAAATCAAATCCGTAGACCACAAAGGCCCACCAAAGAAAAGATCAAAACCATGTGGATCCCAAAGAAAAAGGATGCAATGCCATCAACTAAAAAATCTATAAGAACATCCAAAGTTGCTAATCCAAAAGCTACTCATACGCCCCTTTCATCTCCTAAGTCTGTTTTGGGTTCTTATGGCCCAAAATTCACTATCCCCTCTCCTCCATTATTCTCACATTCTCCATCCATTAATCCTCTTATCTTTTCACATCCACCACCACATGTTCCAATGTTGGTCCTGAACACATCTCCCCATCACATATCCACCCCATCATTCCATCCATACCCTTTGCAACATCCCATCCATTATTCCATGTATCTCCCCTCTCAAATCCCTCTAATTCATCCTCTTGCATAATCCATTTATCCTAATAAGGTTGTACTAACATCCAACAGTCGCTTCAAACATGGGCTCTTAATACCTCGTATGGAACTTGATGCTTGAGTCCTTCATCCATATCCTTATCACATGTCTTCTAAATCCCCTTATCAACATCCCTATCCTTATCCATTTTCATCCCCTTGCTATCTACAAATCTGAAAAAGTCAAAAAAATAATAAAATAGTAAAAAAATCCAAAAAATAATTTAAAAAATTAGAAAAAACGTAAAAAAATAAATAAATAGTAAAGAGAAATAATTCATCCAATGGTGAAAACTTGGAAAACAAGCACCTTGGATAAGTACCATGATGAAAACCTAGCAAACAGGTGTCATGCGTAAATCCCCATGTGCACTTGGGGGCAACTTCCTGATATGCATTCCCTCCATCTACTATGCTTCCAGCTATGCGCCCGTAATCCCCTCCATCTCACCTCTCTTCTGCATCCTACCATCAAATCCCATTTATCTCCCATCCCCCCATCCTTCTTGTGATCTTGATCAAAACAAGGGCACCTATCTATGCATGCTTTGGACACCTCTTGGTATACATTCCCTTCATCCATGCTCTATCATATTCCTTAGTCACTCATCCTATCCTCCTCTAGTTATCTCCTTTATCTTCCCATCCATTAGTCTTCCATCCCTCATGCATTATCATACATAACATATCTAGAGTGGGGGAATCTACTTCCTTTATAGTCCTTGGAGACATCATCTATCATAACATCCCTTCATCTCCCTCTCCATCTGTCACGATATCCCTTCCATCTCCCCATCCTTATCTTCCTATCCGTCTATCACGATATCCCTTCCATCTCCCCATCCTTATCTTCCTATCCATCTATCCTAGCATACTTTTCATCTCCCCATCCTTATCTTCCTATCCATTCAAACAATGTCTTCCATCCCCCATCCCTATCTCTCTATCCATTCTTCCATCTTTATCCTCATCCCGTCTCATCCCATCTCACAATCCCTTGTCATTGGTATCTAGCTATAGGCATCCCTCCATGCAACCCAATGCCATTTATCTAATCATCATCCCTCTTGCTTCTCTTGCACATCTTTCCAATCCCCTATCACTTTTCATCACTCATCTATCTATCATATCATCCTCCCAAGTCATTTTAATGATTTGGATAACTATCCCATCCCTGAGCTTTATGTGATCGTCATCATCAACTGATCTATCCTATCTCATCATATCGGTGTCATCTTTTTATCCACTCATCCTATCCTCATCCTCTGCTCATCCTATCATCATCCTTTATCCATCATTTATCTTCAGCCTCCTGTCGAACTACGTTTCCCTTGCACTTTCATGTAGGCAAGGTTGATCACTTGATCTGCCTCCAGGGCTCCTCTATTGTCTAGCACCGGTCTTTCTGCTTTGTCCATCTGCTCCTCTATCATCTATCACTAGTCTTTGCTTTTGTCTCTCCGGTCCTAGTCATCCACCATCAGTCTTCATCATCCTCTTTTTGATTTTATCCATGGTCAGTCGCCTGTCTTTTAACGAACTACGAGGGCTTTGTGCTTTCATGTAGGCAAGGCTAATCTTTGATTTTTCCCCAAGCCCCTAGGTCTTTAGGGTGTGTCAGTCTCATGTCTTGTCTCCCTTGTGTCGTGTCATCAAGCTATGCCCTTATCTAGCTGGTTCTTAATAAACAATATCCACTTGTATCAACAAATCCAATCAGTTTTGAATATCATACGTCATATCAATATTTTAGCTTACTATCCATCATCAGTCTCAACATGATGCATCCTTCCTAATAGACCTCATCAATTCCATCCATCCCCTTGATCCTATGGCAACAGACATTTGAAATTGATTGTGATCTTTTGATACTTTTGGCTTTTGTTTATCATTTGAGCTCCCTATCATCACTTGTCACAGTCGCCTTGATCCATCATATCATGGTGTGCTTTGACTAGCCCACATAGGGGCATATCTTGATCTTTTATTTGTTTGTGTCTTCTTGGTTGTCCCACGTAGTACCCACCAAGATCTTTGTGGTCTTGTGTTATGTTGGGGCATCCTCGTGTGCTTGTGGTTATTCCAATACCTAGCATGACCAAAGTCATGGTGACTTTGGGGTGTTGGGATAGCCTTCTTGTCTATTGTGTTTTTTTCATGCATTAGACACTAATATGCCTTGGTTCCACATACCCTGGCACTTGGTGTCTTATGCTATAGCAAAAATCAATGTTCCAACAATGGAAAATTGCATTAGGATTTCATTCTCCATTCTATCATCTTGCATGTATCCCCCCATCCATTCATCCTTCATCCTTATCTCACATCTCTATCCCACCCCCATCCATTCCATTTAGCCCGAATCATCTAATCATATCCTTGGTCTAGTTCTCAGTCTTGTTACAAGCCTATATCCAATCATCCTCATCATCATCATCATCCCATTTTATTCTTCCATATCCCTTCAGCATTGTTTGGGATGTATCCTTCCCTCATCAACAACGCTTTCATCATCATCATTGGGAGGTACTCTTCCCTATCCTTTAGTGGTGTTTTGGGATGTATCCTTCCCTCATTAATACCACTCATTGGGATGTATCCTTCCCTATCCTCATTGACAACACTCCATCCATCCTCAATCCCTTTTGTCTTGTACCTTGACTGGGGCAACATTATCTTCGTGCTTGCATCCATTTGTGCTTCCCAACCTCCTGTCGCCTTTTCATCCTTTCATATCCATCCCTTTTCATCCTCTTCATCATCTCCCATTTCATCATCTCATCCATTTCAAGAGCACATCCGTGTTCTCTTGAACCCGCATGTCCTCTCGAGGGGGCATCCTTATCCCTAATCTTCATCTTCACCTCCATCATATTTCTTCCTAGTCATTCGTTTGATGACTAGGGCATCCTTCCCAATCTAACCATCTTCTTCTGGGTTCTATGTTTTAATATTCTTTGAAATGGTGCTACTTCGTAACACCATCTCAAAGAGGGGCAAAATGTAGACATCCAAATTTGGACACTTAATTTATCCAAATTTACCACTTTTCATCTAAACAACCTCTTGTCCAAGTTAATTAAGTAATATTACTATTATTTAATTAATATCCTTAATTCTGTCAAATCCCTAAGGTATTTAATTAATAATTAAATACCTTACCCTCCTTAATCCTCTTTTCATCAAATGAATTAAATAAATATTACATTTATTTAATTCCTCACATGTTATTTTTATCTAATCCTAATCCATCTCTAATCTCTTCATTAGGGATGTGCACATGCCTAATCCTTGATTAGGATGTGTCACATCCTCCAACTTTTGCAAGTTGGCTTCTAATCCTCATTAACCCCTAATTATCCTCTAATTACTAATTAGTCAAACCTAATTAGTACCTTGGTCAACTCTCCCCATCCCCCAAGGAATTTTTAATTCCTTTTTATTCACCCTAGGCTCCTCTCTTCCCCATGTGAATTTTTAATTCACTTTTCTTCTTTCTAGAATCCCTTTTTCCTAAGCATCTTCTAGAACCTTTGACTTGTCACATCAAGTCACATGTGACAAATTCCCACCTTTTGGGAACCTTGTCTTATCCACTAGATTCTTCTAATCATTGTGAATTTTTAATTCACTTTTATTCTCCCAAAGCTTTCCCCTTCCCCATGTGATCATTGAAGGTCACATCAAAGTACTTGGAAGGTACTTGTCCTTCCTCCACATCATGTACCTCCCGTCCACATCACCTACACATCATCCTACCTTTATCCATCTCACATTCCACATGTCAAAATGTGAGGGCTTGTGAGTCCTCAACTCAACTTAGCCCTTCATCTTGACTTTGTTGGATAAATCCCAACCATTGAATTCTCTAGAGAATTGATGTTTCTCTATAAATACCCCCTCCTCTAAGGCATTTTAAGGGACTTAGTCATTTTGCAACTAAATGCTACCATTTTATGCACTCATCTAGTCTTCAATTTCACCCATTTTCATTTGCATCTAAGCATATAGTCAAGACTTGCATTTAGCCATGTCAAAAGCCATCAAGGAGCATACAAATCAATCCAAATCAAGGGCCAACCAAGGAGTTTCAGCTGCAAAAAGGAGGTATAATCATTTGTCTTTATTTAACACTTTCCTCTTTGCATTTACAAATTTCTTAGGCTAATCTTGAGGTGTTTCATTATGTTTTCCATTGCATTTTTAATTGCTTAGAAAGGGTTAAACATTTTGATATCACAATACTATTACTATACTTATATATATTCATGAGCAACTCTGACCCAAAAATATCATATCAGCCCTATGTCTATTGTTTGTAATGTTTCCATTTCTCGTTTTCTCTCTTCTTTGCTTGAGTTGTCCCTCGTATGTGTAACAATGTCACTTTCACAATGTTTTAGTTTTTAGAAAATGTATTCATTGACAATATATATTTTCTCAAAAATATTTTCAAACCTTTTTCAAATGTTGCATTCTCAACTTGGACCCCTAATGGAATGTGTTACCTTCATTAGGTGCTCGCAAAGAAAGAACTTGAAAACTTTCTTCTAAGGGGGGAGCAACTTTTCCTATGAGAAAAGCCTCGAACTTCCCCTTGTGAGGGTGCATTTTCTCCCTTTTGAGTTCCTTGATGTTGAATCAATTTATGAAAATACACTATCTCACTTTCAAACAATGCATCCATTGAGTGGACCCCTCTTCTTTTGAAGGGCTCCTGAGGGAGCCCTTTTGAGAGCCTTTCGATTTGACTATCTATGTGACTGTCTTCTTATTTTCCTACATGGCTTCTTTGTGTTTTCTGGCATGTTTCATCTATGGATTAACATGTTGCTTAGTGGGTGTGCCTATGAAGCCACTTTCCAATCCAACTCTGCAGAGTCCCCTTACACTGGGCTTCCTTCATGAGAGAGCACTTTGGGGACTTCCTTCTTGTAGGTCTACAGGCTTGTGAAGCACTTACATCCTATGGGATTTGTCCATTGTTGGTATGAGGGCTTTTAGCATACTTTATGCAACTTCATAGTTTTGTGGGGTTATGGATCCCTTTTGTTTGAAACTCCTCAAGAGAGAGTATATGTGGAGTCCTTTTCCTACCCTACACTTTTGAGTTCACCAAATCATGATCTGCTTCCTTGACGGTTTAGGTATATATCTCTAACTCTTCAATCTACCATATCAAACACTCATCGATAATTGTGCTCGCTAAATTGGGGGAAAAATGTATAGGAGAAAATTTGCACCCCTTAGGAAAATTCCCCTTTTGCATACCTTCACCTTAGAAAATCAAATCCGAAGGTGAAATTCCACATCACCCACTTGCCTTCCACCCACTTAGCATTTGTCTTGTGTGTAAGTGAGAGAATATTTTTTGGGGAGATGAGTGTGGTGTGCGGATGGTTGCATAGCACAATGTCGTCCCTAAAAAATTCTTGCATCTAAAGTTGGAGGAGGCATTACACTCCTCATTGGGGATGAATTGTAACATCCTTCTCTCAACCAACCAACTTGAAAGTAGCTTATTCCTTCTCATCCCACCTTCAAAATCATTCACATCACACATCACTTCACTTCTTCATATTCTCAAGCGATTTTCATGTCATCTTCTCACAATTCTAGCAATCTCTCCATTTTTCACATGTCCATTTAACCATTGCAGTAGCTAGAAAATCCATCAACTTCACTTTTACATGTGTCACTCTACCACATAAGTTGTGAGACCTCCCTTCATTGCCACCGTGGCTGTAGTGGCTCTTCACACTTTCTAAGTTTATTTCTTACATTCTCCCTTCATTAGACTTGAGAGACTTTGGGTGGAGATGGTAATGCCTCACACTCTTCCTTTTTTATTTTATAGAGTAATTTTATCTTTTCTAGTGTTCTGTGCACTTCTTTCAATCTCCTTTATCGTATTTTCTACTTTGTTGTTGTCCTGGCTATCCATGGAGGTGGTAACACCAAAGCCAGGGTCTAACTAAGGTAGGCCCCTATATAGCCCCAACAATTTTCCCCTTCTTTCTTTTGTGTAGGTGAACATTTGTGTGGAGCTTGTTGGTGAACTAGCATTTTAGTGAGTTGATGTTCATCACCCTAGTTCTCATCTACTTTTTTTACTACTTCCAAACTTACTTTATGTACTTTATCATTCTATCTTTTTCGTTAAAAATAACTAGCTATATTGTTGAGTGGGTTTCTGGCCTTTTCCACTATACTTTATGTTTTCTAGCTATACAGATGTCAATGTGCTACACTATCTTCCCATAATTGTGCTTCCATCCTCGGATAAAGAGTTATTTGAGGTACAATTTAAACTCCAAAAACTAGCTTGTTTAGCCCCAGATAGAATTTTGGGTTTGTAGAGTTATGGAATTACTTCATAGTGCTCTTCATTCTTGATCCTTACCCCAAAACACCCTTTAGAGTGAGGTAAGTTAGGGCAGCCCTCCAATCTCAGCTCTTCATGACCTAGAGCATTGATGTTGTTGGTTCCCCTCCCTTACAATCATAATCAAAGACAAAAGGGAAAAGAGAAAGTGATAATGTCAACAAAAAATTCAAAAGCATCCACCTCAACCACTTTAGAACAAAAGACAACAAACTTTGATGAACTTAATTATGAGCAACCACCAAATTCAAAAGAAATGAAAATTACTTAAGGAAAAGGTTATGAAATTATGAAACAACTTGGATATATTGGAAAAGGATGTGGTGCTAGAGAGTAAGGTATATGTGTCCCTATAGAGTCTCACACATAAGAAAATATTTGTGCTCTTGGTTACTTTCCCTCAAAAGAAACAAACAAGCCTTCACTTAAAATCAACACTATTATGAAAGTCTCCTCTAAGCCAACTTTACCATTAGTGCATCTTGAACTGATAGACACTATTAACCTTCATTGCTCCCCTTTGAAAGAAATGAAAGAAATAGAGAAATCATTTTTTGACATCAATATCATCACACAAAACACTAACAATTTGATTTTGTTAGATTTTACATCCTTCTATAGAGGAGAGAACAAAATATAACAATCTATAGAGTCTTGTGTAGGTATGACACCTTGTACTAAGCAAGAGATATATTTTTTACAAAATAAAGGAACATTTTCTACCATTGATCAAGAGGGTATCTTGTTGAGACTCCTCCAAGATAGTGTGATATCCCTTCCTCCAAGAACATGAAATAAATTCTACTATAAACATTCATTTTGTACATATCATAGAATTCATGGTCATTCTACTAATGAATGTAAGGCTTTGGGTAGAAAAATTCAACATCTTAGGGACTTTGGTACTCTTCCTTGTGTTGAAGCACCTTGTTCCTCTAATTGATATTGATGTTCACTCTAGCATGTTTCTCATCAATCATTTTGGCTCATCCTTGTCCCACACTAAGTGGGGGCAAGCAGTTAGGCAGCCTTGTCCTTGTATGTAACTTATCATAGTCTCTTTTGGCTAGTTAACCACCTTTCATGAACATATAAGAGAAATCTTGGGATGTGGATGGCATGCCTTAAGTTGACTTGCATGTGACATACTTATTGTTGATGTAGTTCAAAAACATATGACTTGGCATAGGAATTTTTGAATAAGCTCTAATGTGTTTTTTCTACTTTAAAGAAATTGCTCACAACAATGTTGTTAGCAACTACTTTAAAGTGGGGGAATACATTGACACTCATGTTTCACTCTATGATTTTCTTTATTCTTGTGATGTGTCCTTTTCTTGGTGGTGGCATTGGGCTTGATATCCTTTGAGAGGGTGATATGTCTTTGAATTGTCCTCTCTTGGAGACATTAGGCACAATTCCCCCCCTAAGAAGAGACCTTACACAAACTAAGCAAAAAATATTTAAACATTCCTTACACTATTTTTTATTTACAACTATTATATGGCCACCTTTCATAGCACAACTTGCATGCTTGTGGAGCCATTTTATTTGTTCATGAGCTCCAAGCACACAAAGTTTTTCTTGTCTCTTGAAGTTTGAAGTTCATTGTTGTGTGGTGCCTTATCAATGTTATCAGGAGGTATAACTTTGGTATGGTTTGATGGGAAGCCGATCCAAGGAATGAATTTACCTTAGCCACTTGCATGTGTGTGAACACATATCAGCTGTGTCTCAATTTCTTGGATTACTCACCAAGTGGACAACCTGAAGTTTTGTTGCCATAGAGTAAGCGTACATTTTTTGACAAACTAATTAGATCTAATCTCGAGACTTGATCTACCCCTTTTTGTTTTTTCTTTCTCTTTTTGTTTTACTTTCTTCCTTTAGTCATTGACATTGAATGTTTGTGTATCTCGATGTTGCATATCACACCTTTTGTGTGTAATTTTGTTCTTATGTCAATTTGATGTAGGACCTTGGATCTTAGGGGCTTAACCTCTCCTTGATCTTTGTTATCCTAGACCATCTGCATTGATATGCTCAAACCCCACTTGAATGCCTACTTTAGTGTGTGTTTGAAGCAAGTTCATCCTCTCACTAAAGTGGGGGCTAGATGATATATCAGAAAAAGGGTACCCCTTTTCCTTGCTTAATTTTGGAATAATTAATGATAAACTAGACTTGATATCACCTTGATCTAGTGTTGTGATGAGTTTTACACATCCACATTAGGTTTTGGGACCTTCTAAGCTAAATAGACTTAAATTTTCAATAATTTAATGTTGTAAAGTGTATTTATTAACACCTTAAAATTAAATTTAGAGAGGCTTGTAAATTAAGTGGACCTAATCTAGTGTTGTAATGTGTTGTACACATTCACATTGGATTTAGGGCCCTTTTTAGCTAAATAGACTTATTTTTTCCTTAATTTAGTGTTGTAAAGTGTATTTATTTACACTTTCATATTGGATTTTGGGCCCTATTATATTTATGATCCTTATATCATCATTAATAAGCCCCTAAGACCCTATATTGTGCATCCCAAGGTATATTTCAATAAAAAACTTGACAAGATCAACAAATAAACTTAATTGACATGCTCCTTGATACTTTAGCAATCAAAATATGCCTTGTGGGACCCATTCAACACGTTGGGTGAATGAATCCCATCCAGGTGGGACCCATTCACCCAGCTTGGTGAATGAGTCCCATTTGGCCTATTTTCAAGGTTTTGGTGGGGAAAATTGGGTTTTAAGTCCAAATTTTATGAATCTCAGTTTGTGGTATCTAATTAATGGAATATTAGATGGATTTCCTATATAAATGAGCTTTCAAATCATTATTTCATTAAGCCAACATGATATCAAGTCAAGCACTCAAGAGCTAAGCATTTGAAGACTTCACAAGATCTAGAGAGCATTCAATATCATTTTAAGGCATTCAAAGGAAAAATTATTCATCAATTGTTGCAGCAATTCAAGATCCATCATCATGTCAAGGATACCATGCATCAAACATGTTATTGAGCTAGTGTTGTGATGTAGCATTAAAGATCTAAGATCAATCATTGTTCTACACCTATTGTCAAGATCAAGATCAACATCTTTCATGGCCATTTCATGTTGAGTAGCAGATTTACAAGACATCATCTACAAGGCATCATTCAAGGTATCATTGTTCATGTTTCATTTCTTTGTTTCATTGTATCATCATTTGGTTTAATTACCTAAATGAGGTTTGACTAAGGAAAACCCATATTCACTAACAATCAACAAGTTTTTCTCCTCTTTACATGTGTAATTTCAAATCTAGGTGTGGATCATGAAGGGTCATTGAAGATTAGGTTACAAGCTTGGAGAAAGTAGTTAGGATTGTCTCCTCATTTACAAGGTTGTAATATTCACTAAAAGGTCACCTACAACTTCAAAATCAAAGTTTTAGATCCATAGACAAAGTGTAATAGAAAGAGCAGACATTGAAAACCAGATATATACTTTGAAATTCCAAAAAACTCTAACTAGACTCATTTGTCCAAATTGGTGAATGAGTCCTAGTTTAGGTCAATTTTGAGATTTTTTCAGTTTTGTATACCTTTTTTCTAGAAACCTATTCCTGTGTAGAAACCCTGATCTAGGATTGATTAACCTAGATTGGTGAATGAGTCCTAGTAGGCACAAATTTGAGGTTATTCAACATTTTAGACCCCCATTCAAGCTATCTCAAGTTTTTGAGTGCTCCTTTGTACTTTTTCCAGTTTTCTATTTTGATTTATTTTCATTTCTAGTTCATTTAGGAAAGTTTTATGCATCATTGGGTTCACTCATTAGATCTTGCATTTCATACATTTTTCCAAGCCCTAGCTGGGTGGTGAACCCATTATTAGCTTACAATCATCCCTTAGGACAACCCTATTGCAAGATCTCTTTCTCCTTTGCATTGAGATCTCCAGGGTTGTCCTTGAATGAAATTGGAAAGTGGGTGTTCTCTATGTCCTAAAACCATATGATAGCATTGCACCACTTTTTCTACATTTCATTTTGGTGAACCTATAGTTAGAACATTTCATTTTCTAATTTGGAGTCCATCATCATCCTAGATCTAGCTTGCATTAAATTTTCATTAGGGTTTGAATTAGTTAGTTGGAATTCTAGGGTTTCTAATTTTTGCATTAGTTAAAGTGCATATAGGTTACATTTTTGTATCCCAAATCATTGAAAAATATCTAAAAATTGCATTTTCATTTAGTCTATAGTCCACCCAAACCAAAAATCATAAAAATCACTTAAAATTCTCTAATTTGTTTTAAAATAACCCTCACTAGGGCTCATTCGCCCCTCTGGGAGAATCAGTCCTAGTACACATTTGAAACTACCTTTTATAGCATCAAAAACCTTGTTTTTGCACTTCTATTTCATGTAATTGGTTAGCTATTTTAGTGGGTTGAATTTTTGTTACATGCATTTCACTAAATCTAGCTTAAATTGGTCCATTTCATGAATTGCTCAATTCCAAATTTTCATTTACAACATATCACTTTTAGATTATTGCATAGTGTAATGAACAAATTACCTTGTTTCAAATCTGAAAATTGTATTTAAATATTTCACTTTAGGTCATTGAATTGCATTTTATTTAATTTTCTATGATAACATGTTTTCTTTCAAGAGATGTGGCTTTGATATGGTTCAAAATTGATTGGATATTACAAAATTCCCTCCCATGAGTTCAATTTAGAGTAAAAAAATGAGGTCATTAAGAAACATATTAGTCATCATTCTACTATCTTTGATTGTTGTGTGAACATCATAGAGAAAAAGAAACAAACAATTGACATAATCCTTAATATTACATTACCTATTGGTGAGGATGATATAATAAAAGAAGATACAAGCATACACAATCATGAAAACCATATTTGTTCTTCTCCTGATGCCTCTCCTACTCGAGATGAAGGTATCTTGGTAAAAGAAGACACAATCATTGTAGATCATGAGAATCTTGATTGTCTCTCTCCTCCTCCCCCTTTAGAAGATAGTATGACAAAAGAAGATTAGATCATTGCCACCACTTTCCTTATACCAAATCCATCTCTTAACACCTCCCCTAATTGTAAGAAGGCTACAATTGTGAATGATCATGAAAATCACATTTATTAGGAGGACATGTGGATTGAAAGCGATAACCTTATCTCTCTCCTTCCTGATGTCCCTAACATTTGGAAAGACCTATTTGTACAAAAGAATTTAACAATTTGTAATCATGAAAACCATAGTAGTCCTTATCTTGATGCTTCCCCTATTAGTGATGAAGTTACTTTACATGACATGACAATGGAGAGTGACAAACCTTTTGTTTTCTTCTCTCCTAAAAGATCTTGTACTAGTGTAGAAGTTATGGCATAAGAGAATGAGACCCTAGTAAATAAGAATGTAATCAATGTAAATTAGGACTATCACATCTTTACTTCTCTTGATATCTCTCCTTCTCTTGATATCTCTCCTATTGTGAAGAAGATATTTTAGTGTTAGAAAATCAAAGCTATGAGAATCACAAGAATCCTATTTTCCTCTCCCCCTAGAGAAAACATTATTGAACAAGAGAATGCCATTGATAATTACCCTACTTGTGATGAAGTCATTTTAGAAGAATCAACCTCTAAATGTAATGAACATCTAGTTTTTTGTTTTCCTAAAAGCTCTCCTCCTAGGGAGGATATCATGGTGCAAGAAAAGGATAACATTGACAATAGTGATATAGTTTTTGTTACATATTTTTCGCCTCAGCTCAAATAGAGGAGTTGGCTGACTGTTTTTCAACATTAAGTGGAATTGCAGTTTGAATTTTAAATGTTCTTTCGCATTACTTTGTGCATTGAGTAACAGTTATACATTTAAAAGAAGACTAGAGTTTCAGAGTGGTTTTCAGATGCTGCAAGATGTACAGAAATACAAAATTGAGTACATGAGCAAAGTAGCATTTTAGATGCTTTTATTCATTTCGTAAAGAACTCATATTTTTACAAGGCTTCATTTGATTTCACAATCAGAATGATATTACAAAATTGCATTCAAATGCATTTTATTTTCAATTGAAAAGAAAAATTGAAATCAAAGATCCACACAAGCCATGGATATAACTGTGACTGCTACAATATATTTCTAACAGCACATTGCACTACTAGAGGTGCAGAAAAGAAAACATATAAGTGACAGATAATCATCATTGCTTGATTATTGATGTTCGATGCTGAATCGTGCACCTTGACTTCTTGAGCTCCGTCGACCTATAAGAGGAAAAGAGGGGTGTTAGTGGCTCCGATTATGATGTCACTTATATGGAACACCCACAATAGTACAACATACTATTAGCAATGCATTGAAACAATCAATCAAGTACAGTATGAAGGAAGTGAGCTGAAGGAGAAATAGCAACAATATCATAATCATCGTGTTCCATTTTTTATGCTAACACTGTTTGTTTCCTTGTGTAGGTATAGGTAAAGTCATGAAGCTGAACATTATTCAAAGACCAAGCATGTGGAGTAAAATGGGCTCCCACAAGGGTAGAGCTTGGCATGTTGCCCTATTCATTAAATGGACTAATTTTTTAAAGATACCTTATTATATTCATCAAATGAAATAAGAACAACTAAGAGAGTAAAACGGAGAATCCAACAAGTAACGAAACCAACTGTGCATTCATAACGATCAGGTTTTCTTTCTGAAGGCTACAGGTGAACAGTGATTTTAGTTCACTTAATAAATTTAACTAAGTACATGTACATCATAAATTGCTAAATAACTACATTTTTTGTGCTGATTGTAATCAAATGTCATGCAAGTTTCAATTCATCAATTCTTTCTCGGATAGTGAACATGCATACATTATGCCTTATTGGTTTGATTTAATTTTCATTGTCAAAGAGAACAAATTTTAAGAGCAGTTTGTGCTGTGAGATATAAAAATGCATGAAGAGTACCATGTTGCTCAAGAATTCAAAAAGACAGATAAGTCCCTAGTTCCAGTTGATGAGTAAGTACATAATGCATTTTGATTTGAAATAATAAAGTGATCATTCTATAATATTAAAGAAAGAGTAAGCTTTGTCTTTCTAGGAAGTCTGTGAGGTGTTAGTCATGCTTGAGAATAGAGGACTAGGTATAGTCCATTTTTAGCTCAATGTTTCAGGTAAAGACCTACATAGGTGCTAAAAGAAGAAAAGCAAGAGTTAACTTTGGATAAATTGTGATTTGAGATCTTAACTATGACATTTTCTGTCTCAAGGGAGTAGCTAGATACAGTAATGAGCATCAGTGATACAATACTTAAATATTGAGTACTGGTTATTAGAAGATATAGCAAGGATAGTGAACTCATTCTGCTTGGGATGATGCCTCAAATGGGATCGTGTATCAATGATTAGTGGAGGACAACAATCAAATGTGATACACATCCATTTTGTTTTCAGTGAGTTACAAGTGTCAAAGTAAGATATCACTTGTAATAGGTCAAGCCATGATTTAAATACAACAAATATGTGGGATTTTGATCATTTTCAGATTACTCAGTTAGGATCTTGTCAGAACAGTAAGGTAAAGGTTATGTCATATCTACAAGATGAGCAACAAAATATAGTTGGGGACCATAATGGAATGTTCAATTTCGAGCTTAATACACATATGAGATTTTAAATTTAAGATAGATCTTTCAGAATCTTGTGGACATCACGGAGAGTCATACTGACTTTCAACAGAAATAACAAATGATTTTTTTCTGTCAAGATTCTTAGTACCTAGAGATTATTCTCAGAATGTGTATTGGATGTTCTTTTTAAGGATAGTTTACAGCTCCATGTCAAGGATAGTTCTGTGAATTGAGCTCAGGTGTTATGACTATCAAAGAAAGTTATAGAATGCTAAGGAGGTTTAAAGTAAAGACAAATGTTCAAGGCATCTTTTTGTTATGGAAATGAAAGTAAAACATCACTGATTATTTGAGTCAAAGCCTTAAGAATAAATGCAAGCAAATATACAGTTTTATCACCATTTCAAGCAAATATAGGAGGTCGAGTTCTATCAGAAATAAGAGTGCATGCTTTTGGCTTTGAGAATTTTCAATACTCACGATATTGTTTTATTCCATAAGTTGAAAATAAATCACTGTTTATTATAGCTTGAGTCCATGTGGAGATGACAAATAGAGTAATGAAAGATATATAAATGAGCATCTTTTCTTCAAATATCAAATGCCAATATGGAGTTTTCTGTTACAGCTAATGATGTAAATACATAGTTTTTGTTAACTCTTACAGATGCTTTCAATTCTATGGGTAAACAAAGATGAACAGCAGTTACCCACATGTGGGTTTGTTTTCAAAATATAGTAAATATGGTAATCTATGATACCCATATGGGTTTCACATAAAAATAGCAATAAAATACAAATATGAAGATTTATGTGCTAGGTCGAGCTTCAAAAGAGAGGAAAATGCAATTTTCTTAAATAATCCCAAAGACCCACTTTTAGTTTAGTATCAAAACACAGAAAATCAATTACAAAGATAACCATGTGAAATTTGGAATTGAATAGAAGGAATATACAACAAATGCAAGTTATTTGATGTTGGGTCAAAATGTAGAGGGAAGAAGGTAAATTTTTTTTTTCAACTTTCTGTAATACCCACAAACAGAAATGCTTTTAAATTGACATAATGGTAGTTTTATGTTTTGGATCAAGCCCGAAATCCACAAAAAATGCTTCCTACCATGCATATTTGGTGTGGTCTACGTATATCTAGAAATTCACAAGTAAAGTTTCTTTTAGTTTCTAGAGAATGAGTATCTAGCGGTGGCTCACCGGTCCAAGTTTGTAGAAAAGCTTCCCAACCGCGGCCAAGAGCTTCACAAAATTTCCATAAAGCAAGAGTCGAACTCACATAACAACAAACCAAAAGCCACATAAAATGTAAAGCAAGGTATTAGACTGTGTTAGCCACGACTTTGAGGCCGAAATGAGCAAGAAATACAAAGCTATGAAGTCTAAGAACACACAGCTCACCTTGTGCACAGAAAGTGAAAGCATAACCTGAGAGCTCTCTCACGGAGCCTTCAATGAAGCTCGAGCTCATGATGGCATGGAGGAGCAAAAGAAAGAATATAATCAGAGAACAAATTCATACAAGTTGCGGCCTTATCTCTTTTTGGTATTCAATAGTAAGTGAAAATAACTTCAATACTTCAAAGTCAGACTTCCCCACTCGAGTTTCGATCAACTGGAGATCATGGAGAAGGTCATCAAAGCATTCAAGCTCGAGTCTAACTTAGTCATGGGGGCGACAAAGTCTCTTTCCTTCAAGCTAGAGAGTGTAGAATGAGTGATAATTAGGGTTCGATTATGTTTTGATTGTTCCCTAATTTGAGCATTATGATGTTCTAGAATATTTAATCAAGCACATGTGGTGAATTCCAATGGAGGCCAAAATTCACAATGTTTTCCTTGTGATTTATTTAACCTAAGTCCAAATGTATATCATGGAGGCCAAATTCCCAAGTTGGTCTATGGGTTAGGAATTAGTATTTTTCCTTTAAGCCCTGGTGAAATATTAATCCTTGGGGATAATATTGTTGAATATCTTGTGACCTAAGTTTAGATGCCATATGACTTAGGAGCTTTTGCTTAAAGGTCTATAATCTATTCTAGGGTTTTATTTTTAATTGATTTTAAAAGAAATCAATGAGGGATTTTAGCAAGATGATGAAAGCATGAAGGATGATTATTAATGCTTTTAATGTTTTTTTGGTGAAAAATCAGAATATTGTAATGGAGGAATAAGGAGTTTTCTTTTTGCAAAATATTTTCAATATTTGAATTGCAAAAATAGACAAATTGTAAAAATCTGCATCTTGTAAAGCAGAATCATAAAGGAAATATTCTATAAATTGCTTTATCTTTTCTTGCTATTTTTAGCAGATCTTTGATTGACTTTTCCTCTTGGTCAGATTTCAGACTTGTCTTGGAGAGATAAGGTGTTTTTGTACTTTTAAAGCAGATTTAGCCTATTTTTAGAGGCTTGACAGGTTCATCATAAAAGCATTGTGCTTTTTCTGCTTTTAAAGTAGTTTTTGAGATTGTTTGAGGCCTTTTTCCTTGAGATTTTTTTTGAGCTCAAATTAGGGTTTTCTTGAGAGTTCTTTTCAAAGACTTAGTCTTTTCAGCTCTCCATTCGCAGCAGTTAAGATTAGAGTTTCTTTCCCTTACACATTTTGGGGAGCTTGTAAACTTATGTGTGCTCAGATTTTGAGAGTTCCACTCCACCATTCAATAAAATAGCAGAGTTTTCCTTTCTCAGTTCTTTTTCATGACTTGGAATAGTAATTTGATTTGTTCTATGATTCAAATCTATTGGATCCTTTTCTTTTCTTACTATTATCAAGTAATTTGCAGGAGTTGCATGCTAGTTCAGGTTATCCCTTATGTTAATTTGACCTTTGCATAAATCATTGTTGAACTACATGTGTTGTGAGATTGCGAGATTTTAATTTTAAAGAGTTAATGAGAGTGAGTTATTATCAGGGTCTTCTTACAGTTGATCATATTTTAGGATGATAGAATTCCAATTTTAGATTTTAAATCCAGTTTAACCTTCTATCCTTTTTCCTGAAAAGCCACTTAGAATAGAATTCATCATTCAGAGAACCAGCTCACTCTGGAGATTTCTCTTTCACGCAGATCACCCACATCTGAAGGAGGTTTCCATGTTTCAGTAGTTTGCTAAATATTGCATTTAGCAAGGTGCAAAACTATTGATAACAGTTTCCTTAGATGATGATTATGAAGTTACATTAGACTCTCATCCACTAAGGGAAGTTAAAATTATTCAACCTCAACTCATCCTTTACTTACCTTCACACAAACCTCAAACTAAAAAAAAATCCGAACTTATCCTTTACCCACCTAAGAATAATATTTTGCAATAGTCAAGTCATAATACTATTTCTCATACATATAACACTATAAATAATCCACAACTAAAACAAACACCTTCAATATCCCTCCCATTTCCTAACCCTATCTTACCAAGTCCCCCTTGTTTTCCTCCATAAAGTGGAAAGGAGTATGATCTTGTTGAACAACTAAAGAATAATCTTGCTAAGATATCATTATGAGACCTTATTCAAGTCTCCCCTCATTATAATAAAATGATTCAAAGTGCTTTACAACAAGTTCCTACCATTCTAGTGCACACTCAAATGATATGGAAACCCAAATTCAACCCAAAAATTTGAACAACATAGAAATTAATTTTCATCAACATAAGCTACCCCCTTTCAAAATGAGAAAGAAAAATGATGCATTCATGATAATACCTAAATTCAATATGACGGGAATAAAGAAAAACCTTGTTGATAATTGCTTAGATTTGAATGTGTGTAGTGTGAAACTTTTGGATAGACTTGGTGTAGATAAATCTAGAATTGAACCTAATTCTTTATCGATTCGAGGATTTGACAACGTAGGAAAGCAACTACTTGGTGTGATTAATTTTCCCATTACAGTTGGAAAGGCTACCTTACAAACTCCTATTCATGTTATGCCTCATGCTATTTGATACAATATTCTTTTAGGAAGACCTTGGATCCATGAGATGCATCCAATGCCTTCAATCTTCATTGTATCATGAAATACATCTATAATAATAATGTATACCAAGTTGAAATAGACCCTAAGCTTGAAAGTTGCTTACAAGTTGAAAAAGGAAGGATAGATCCTCTAAACACACTAATTCCAACTTTGAACATAAAAACTATAAATGAAGAGAAAAAATAGATGGAAAAAGTGTCAAAAGTATTAGAAGATGATTCAAATTCCTTAGATTTCACATCATTCATGGGAGAATACAAGATCATTAAATATGAGTGAATTTTCACCCCTTAAGAAAATTCCCCTTTTGTATACCCTCGCCTTAGAAAATTGAATCCAAAGGTGAAATTCCACATCATCTACCTTCCTTCCACCCACTTGGAATTTGTCTTGTGTATCAATGATAGAATATTTGTTGGGGACATGAGCATAGTGCATGGATGTCTACACGACGTGCTACCGTTATTGACAAATTCCCGTGTTTGAAGTTGGCATAAGCATTACACTTGTCATTGGGGATGAATTGTAGCATCCTTTTGTTGACCTACTGACCTGAAAATGAATTATTCCTTCTCATCCCACCTTCAAAAGAATTCACTTCACACATCACTTCACTTATTCACATTCTCAAGCACTTTTCATGTCATCTTCTCAAAATTCCAGCAATCACTTCATTTTTCATAAGTCCATTTGAGCATTGCAGTAGCTAGAAACTCCATCAACTTCACTTTTGCACATGCCGCTCTACAATAGAAGTTGTGAACTTGGAGTCTTGCTATACCTCCCTTTATCACCATTACGACTATGGTGACTTTGGTAAGTCTGTGGTGAATTTGGCAAGTCCATTGGTTGCATTCTCCCTTGATTGGCCTTGACAGCCTTTGGGTGTAGGTGGTAATGCTTCACACTCTTCCTTTGTGATTTGATAGAGTAACTTTATCTTTTGTACTATTCAGTGTACTTTCAATATCCTTTATCATATTTTCTACTTTGTTATTGTCCTAGCTATCTGTGGAGGTGGAAATACCAAAGTGGAGGTCTGACTGACATGTGCCCCTATACAACCCCAATAATTTCCCCCTTATTACTTGTGTGTAGGTGAATGTGTGCATGGAGTTCACTAGAAAATTAGCGTTTTAGTGAGTTGATGCTCATCACCCTACTTCTCATCTACCTATTTTACTACTTTAGCACTTACTTTCTATACTTTATCATTCTATCTTTTTTGTTAAAAACAACTATCTAGATTGTTGAGTAGTTTTTTTGCCTTTTCCACTGTACTTTCCATTTTTTGGCTAACACACTAGAGAGACACCTGTGCACCATGCAGTCATCCTAGAGCCACATTGTCATCCTTGGATGGAGAGTTGTATGAGGTACAATTTGGACTCCAGAAACCCTCTCTTACATTTTTGGTGAACCCGACATGAACCATTTTGGTTACATTTAGCAGTGTTGAAGGGTCCTTTCCTCATGTTCTAGAAGTTTTGTAGGTGTGAGTGTTGTAAGGAATTTCACCTTATAGCTCAACGTGTGACCCCTAGTAGGTGTAGTTGGAAGGTTCTATAAGCATTGCAGAACAAAGCCTTAACTGGGTCACTGTCCAATTTCAAAGCTTTAGGGGGCTTTGTGAGAGTATTGTTTAGTGTACGTGATGGCTTATTTCTTGTATTTTCCTATCCCCTCTACACAACCTATGATTAGTGGTCTAGGTATAAAATTCACCTCATAGAACCCACCAATGGTTTTTAATAGAGAACCATCTCCTCTTTACATCCTTGCACGAATCAACAAAAACACTGTAGCAGGTTTCCTTGTTGACCTGACTTGCCAAGTGAATATTATAACTAAGGAGATTATGTTAATTAACTTCTTTCATAAAGATGGATATGACACACCTATAAGCACCATATGTACACAAAATCAACTTTTTGTATTTCCCCTTGATAGCATTCTTTTGTCGGTCCTTATCAAACCTAAGTCTATAAACATGCTATTCAACATAATCCCAGGGTCTAAAATATTCAAAGTGATTTGGGTATCCCCTAGTTAGAAGATATTAACAAAGTTCCCTCGATTGTGCATAAATTTCTAGAAATTATTCATGAAGTTTCAGTGCATGTGATCCATGACCCTAGCTATAAACTGCTAGTTGCGCGTGGGAGCTATTATTTATATCACTTATGGCTTGAACCCATTGATCTTCTCTTGCCTAGGAAGGACCTCTTTTACCGAACCTATGAGAAGTACAAGAAAATTCCTAGAGTGAGATACCCTCTATCACTTTATGTTGTTTCACATAGGCCTTGTTTAAAAGATGACAATGATGCCACCCTAGAACGTAAAGGGAAGAAGAGAAGTGCTCTCAAGGTTCCTCCTTCTTCTCCTTTTCTATCCAACCTACTATTTCCTCTTGCCCTACTATGGCATCATTGGATTCTACTCCACGTTTGCAGGAGATCCCCATGGTGCCCACTTGGAAAAATCCCAAGTGACCTACATTTGAACTTCCTATTCTACCCACGAAGCCTAGGCCCAATTGATATGAAAAAAGAAGGGTCCTATGGGGAATCATCTATAACTTGGCCTCTATAGCCTCCCACTATTCAAGTGCTTCTAAGGTAGTGAATAGGAAGAGGCCTACCGCTGAGGTGCTAGAGCTGACTCTCCCCATTGTTTCACAACCTCTTCCTCTTGCTCTCTTTCAAGATTTTGTCCCTCCATCATAGATGGCTATGATGGAAACTCCTATGTCTGAGCAAGAGCCTTCTATCCCTTCGTAGCTTTTGGCCTCTAGCTCAAAGAATCATAGAAATTGCCTTGTGTGCAAGTACAAGTGTCAACAGAAGGCTCTAGTGGTTGAGTAGGCCCCTTCATAAAGAAGAGAAGAGGAGTCAACCACCCCTATTTTAGGGCCTCCTAATGTGTCATCCTCTCTCCTCCCCTCTACTTTCATTCAATCAAACCTATTCCTACTTATGGCTCCCGCTATGAGTGTGGGTGCACCGGATCCTAAAAGGGTGTAGGTGTTTATTGCTCCTTTGGTTGAGCTTCCACTCTTGTTGTCCCTTTTGGACATCCAACCATTCTCAAAGCTCTTGGACATGCCAAACACTTCAGTGGTGTCCACCATGGTTTTCTCCTCCTCCTCTGCACCTCTTGTTCCTTCTATGGGGAGTTAACATCCTCCGATGAAGAAGAAGGTGGAGGTTTGCCCTTCAAGTAATGGGGGGCATAAAAGGTGTCTACCTTCTTTAGATCCTCCACTAATGTGTGTCATCCTAGTGATGGAGCAAGTTCCAACTTCCCCTATTTTTTTCACTGCTCCCAAGTCACTCAGTGAGTCTAGTAGTGAATCTTAGGAACCACCTTCCCCATCTATTGAGGGAACACAGGGAACTCTTATGAAGTACATGAACTTAAATCTTTGGATGAGGTATGTGAAATTGTTGACCATCACCCCACAAGAGTCAAGTAGAGAAGACTTTGCAGGGCCTTCTTCCTTAGCCCTTATTACAAGATGGTTAGAAGCTCCTCCCCTTAATATTCCACTATAATAGGCTAATCTACCTTCCCTATATAATGATCTAGATTGGGAAGCCGATGGCCTCTTGATCGATCAGTGTTAGGGGGAAGCCTCTTCTTTACCTTTAGATTACATGTGGGTTTGTTGTGATGTGTTCCCTAATGATTGAGTTATGTGTTCCTTGATGACCCTCATTACCCTTATAGGTTCTTGGATACAGGAGTGATTATGTGTCATAAAACTTACTCTATTTGTTCCATCATTATTCCTTTGTTATGTGTCTTGATTTTTGGAAAATTAGGGACAATGCAAGGTGTTGGGGAATTTTAGGCTTCCCTTCCATGTTCGCCCAATTTTTTAGTATTAATTTTTCTTCTCTTGCATTATTCACATGGTCTGATATAGTATGGGGTTGATGATAGTTCATCTATATACTATTACTGTACTTATATATATATATATATATATATATTCACGAGTAGCTCTAACCCAAAAATATCAAATCACCCCTATTTCTATTGTTTGTAATTTTTCTATTTCCCTTTTTATCTTTTATCTTTTCTCTTTCTATCTTTTTTTCTTGAGTTGTCCCTCATATGTGTGACAACGCCACTTTCATAATATTCAGATTGTTAGAATGTATTCATTTCCAACAAATATTTTCTCAAAAACATTTTCAAAACTTTTTCAAATGTCGCATTCTCAACTTGGACCCCTAACAAAACGTGTTTCCTTCATCAAAATCTCATAAACAAAGAACTTGAAAAATTTCCTTTGAGTGGGAGCAACTTTTCTTGCAAGAAAAGCCTCGGCCTTCCCCTCACAAGGGGGTATTTTCTCCTTTTTGAATAACTTGATGAAGTGAACATCTTTCCAAAGGATTAATTGATGTTCAATTGATTTATGAAAAGACACTATTTCACTTTCAAATAGTACATCCCTTAAGTGGACCCCTCTTCTTTTGAAGGGATCCCAAGGGACCCCTTTGAAAGCCTTTCAATTTGACTATATGTGTGACTGTCTACTTGTTTTCTTATGTGGCTACTTTGTGTTTTTGGCATGTTTCATTTGCAGATTAACATGTTTCTTTGTAGGTGCACCTATGAAGCCACTTTCCAGTTCGACTCTATAGAGTTCCCTTACACTAGGCTTCCTTCATGATAGAGTACTTGGGGGAATTCCTTCTTGTAGGTCTATGGGCTTGTGAGGTGCTTACATCCTTTAGGATTTGTCCATTGTTGGTATGAGTGCCTTCAATTTACTTTGTGCAAATTCATAGTTCTATGGGGCTATGGAGTCCTTTTTTTCAAAATTCCTTAGGAGAGAGTAATTGTGGAGTCATTTTACTACCCTGTGCTTTTGAGTTCACCAGATCACACTCTGCCTCCTTAACATTTTAGGTATACATCTCTAACTTTTCTATCTACTTTACCAAACACTCATCGATACTCATGCTTGCTAAAGTGGGGGAGAAATGTATAGGAGAAAATTTTCAACCCTTAAGAAAATTCCCCTTTTGCATACCCTCACCTTAGAAAAGAAAATCTAAAGGAAAACTTTGACATCACCTAGCTACCATCAACCCACTTGGCATTTTTCTTGTGTGTCAGTGAGAGAATATTTGTTAGGGATATGAGTGTGGCACATAGAAATTTTCATGGTGCATGGGAATCTACATGGCGTACAAATATATGTGTGTGTGGACTTTTGCATGGTGTGTTGTTGTCCCTTATGGTTTCCCATGTCTGTAGTTGGCAAAGGTGTTACACTCCTCATTGGGGAATAATTGTAACATCCTTTTGTTGACCAACTGACCAAATAATGGCTTATTCCTTCTCATCCCACCTTCAAAATCATTCACTTCACACATCACTTCACTTCTTCACATTCTCAAGCACTTTTCATATCATCTTCTCAAAATTCCAACAATCTCTCCATTTTTCACAAGTCCATTTGAGCATTGCAGCAACTAGAAATTCCATTAACTTCACTTTTGAACATGCTACTCTACCACAAAATTTGTGAGCTTGGAGTCTTAAGAGACCTCCCTTCATTACCATCATGGCTGTGGTGACTTTTCCTAGTTCGTTTCTTGCATTCTCCCTTCATTGGAATTGAGAGCCTTTGGGTGTAGGTGGTAACGCTTCACAGTCTTCCTTTGTGATTTGAGAGAGTAACTTTATCTTTTGTAGTGTCCAGTGTACTTTCATTCTCCTTTATCATATTTTCTACTCCATTTCTATCCTAGCTTTCCATAGAGGTGGAAACACCAAAGTAGTGGTTTGACTGAGGTAGGCCCCTATACAACCCCAATATATTTTCCCTTCTTGTTTGTGTGTAGGTGAATGTGTGTGTGGAGCTTGCTGGTGAAATGGAATTTTAGTGAGTTGATGTTCATCATATTACTTCTCATCTTCTTGTTCTACTACTTACACACTTACTTTTTGTACTTTATCATTCTTTTTGTGTTAAAAAAACTAGCTAGATTGTCGAGTAGGTTTTTGGATTTTTTGTTGTACTTTACATTTTCTGGTCATACAAACTCTAGTGCCCCAGAGAGATACCAATGTGCTACACTGTCATACAAGAACCGTGTTTCCCTCCTCGAATAGAGACCTGTCTGAGGTATAGTTTTGACTCTAGAAACTCACTTGTCTAGCCCCATATAGAATTCTAGATTTGTAGAGTGAAGAAAGTAATTCATAGTGATCTTGATTCTTGATCCTTACCCCAAAACACCCTTTAGAGTGAGGTAAGTTAGGGAATCCCTCCACTCTCAACTCTTTGTGACATGGAGCCTTGACGTGGTTGGTCCCCCTCCCTTACAATCATAAACAAAAACTCTGAAAAGGAAAAGAGAAAGTGATAATGTCAACACAAAATTCAAAAGCATCCACCTCAACCACTTTAGAACAAATGACAACAAAGTACACAATAAACTTTGATGAAATTAAATATGAATAGCCGCTGAATCCAAAGAAATGAAAATTCTTTAAGGAAAAGGTTATGAAATTATAAAACAACTTGGATATAGTGGAAAAGGATGTGGTGCTAGAGAAAAAGGTATCTATGTCCCTATAGAGTCTCGCATGCAAGAAAAGACTAGTGGTCTTGGTTGTTGTCCCTCAAAAGAAACAAACAAGGCTTTACTTAATATCAACACTATTACAAAAGTTTTTTCTAAGACAACTTTAGCATTAGTGCATCCTGAACTGATATACAATAGTTTTCTTGATTGCTCCCCTTTGAGAGAAATTAAAGAAACAAAGAAATCCTTGTTTAACATCAATTTCATCACACAAAATAGTAGTGATTTGAATTCGTTAAATTTTACATCCTCTTGTAAAGGAGAGAACAAAATCTTGCAATCTATAGAGTCTTGTGTAGGTATGACACCATGTACTAAGCAAGAGATATATTTGTTGCAAAATAAAGGACCATATTCTACCATTGATCAAGATGGTATATTGTTGAGACTCCTCCAAGATAGTTTGATATCCCTTCCTCCAAGAAAATGAAATAAATTCTACTACAAAAAATAATTTTCACATATCACAAAGTTTATGGTCATTCTACTAATGAATGTAAGGCTTTGGGTAACAAAATTCAAAATATTAGGGACTGTGGTGCTCTTCAGTGTAGCATTTTTCTCATCAATAATTTCAGCTCATCCTTGTCCTACACTAAGTGGGGGAAAGGGGTTAGGCATACTTGTCCTTGTATTTCACTTATCATAGTCTCTTTTGGCTATTTGACCACCTTTCATGTACATATAAGAGCAAGCTTGGGATGTGGATGACACGCCTTAAGTTGACTTGCATGTGACATACTTATTCCTATTGTAGTTTGATTCCGAAACATATGACTTGGCATAGGAATTTTTGAATAAGCTCTCATGTTTTCTTATACTTTAAAGCAATTGAACATGAAAATGGTTTTAGCAACCACTTTAAAGTGGGTGCATACATTGACACTCATGTTTCACTATGTGATTTTCTTTATTCTTGTGATGCATCCTTTTCTTAGTGGTGGCATTGGGCTTGATATCCTTTGAAAGCATGATATGTATTTCACTTGTCCCCTCTTAGAGACATTAGGAAAAATTCCTCCTTAGAAGAGACCTTACATGAACTAAGCAAAATACCTTTGAACATTTCTTACACTATTTCACATTTGCAACAAATTTTATATGGCTACCTTGCATAACACACCTTGAATGCTTGTGGATCCATCTTGTTTGTTCATGAGCTCCAAGCACACAAATTTTTTCTTATCTCATGAATCTTGAAGTTTGTTGTTGTGTGGTGCCTTATCAAACTTATCATGAGGTATAACTTTGGTATGCTTTTATGGGAAGCCAATTTGAGGCAAGACTTTCCCTTAGCCACATGCATGTGTGTGAGTGCATATCAGCCATATGTGTCTCACCTTCTTGGATTACTCACCCAATGGACAACTTGAAGTTTGGTTGCCTTAGAGTGACTATGCATTTTTTGAAAAACAACTTAGATCTAATTGACATTGCATTGGAAAAATGGTTGAGGCTTGATCCACCTCTTTTTATTTTTTCTTGTTCTTTTTGTTTTTCTTTCTCCCTTTAGTCATTGACATTGCATGTTTGCATATCTTGATGTTGCATATCATACACCTTGTGCATGTCTTTTTGTGCTTATGTCAGTTTGACATAGGATCTTGAATCTTGGGGGCTTGACCACTCTTTTGTCTTTTTTATCCTAGACCATTTGCATCGATACGTTGGGACCCCTCTTGAATGCCTACTTTAGTGTGAGTTTGAAGAAATTTCATCCTCTCGCTAAAGTGGGGGCTAGATGTAATGATGGAAAAATGGTATGCCTTTTCCTTGCTTAATTTGGGAATAATTAATGATAAACTAGACTTGATATTTCCTTGATCTAGTGTTGTGATGAGTTTTACACATCCGCATTAGGTTTTGGGCCCTTCTAAGCTAAATAAACTTTTCCCTAATTTAATGTTGTAAAGTGTATTTATTGACATCTTCACATTAAATTTAGAGAACCTTGTAAATTACGTGGACCTAATCTAGTGTTGTAATGTGTTGTACACATTCACATTGGATTTAGGGCCCTTTTTAGCTAAATAGACCTACTTTTTCCTTAATTTAGTGTTGTAAATTGTATTTATTTACACTTTCACATTGGATTTTGGGCCCTATTGCATTTATGACCTTTATATCATTATTGATAGGCCCCTAAGACCCTATATTATGCATCCTAAGGCATATTTCAATTAAAAACCTGACAAGATCAACAAATAAACTTAATTTACACACTCCCCGACACTTTAGCACTCAAAATAGGCCTTGTGGGACCCATTCACCACTTTGGGTGAATCAGTCCCATCTAGGTGGGACCCATTCATCCAACTTGGTGAATGAGTCCCATTTGGCCTATTTTCAAGGTTTCAGGCATGAAAATTGGGTTTTAAGTCCAAATTTTATGAATGTTGGCCTATGGGATCCAATTAATGGGGTATTGAATGGATCGCTTATATAAATGAGCTTTCAAATCATTATTTCATTAAGCCTACATGATATCAAGTTAAGTACTCAAGAGATAAGCATTCCAAGACTTCACAAGATCATCTAGAGAGCATTCAAGATCATTTTTAAAGCATTCAAGGGTGGAATTCTTCATCAATTGTTGTAGCAATTCAAGATCCATCATCATGTCAAGGATATCAAGCATGAAGCATGTTATTGAGCTAGTGTTGTGATGTAGCATTCAATATTTAAGATCGAGCATTGTTCTACACCTATTGTCTAGATCAAGATCTACATCTTTCATGGCAATTTCATTTTGAGTTGCAAATTTACAAGGCATCATATACAAGGCATCAGTCAAGGTATCACTGTTCATGTTTCATGTCCTTGTTTCATTGACTTATCATTTGGTTTAATTACCTAAATGGGGTTTGATTAAGGAAAACCACTATTCACTAAAAATCAACAAGTTTTTCTCCTCTTTACATGTGTGATTGAAGATTTAGGTGCCTTGGAGCATGAAGGATAATTGAAGATTAAGTTACAAGCTTGGAGAAAGTTGTTAGGATTGTCTCATCATTTACAAGGTTGTAATCTTCACTAGAAGGTCACTTACAACCTCAAAACTAAAGTTTCAGATCTAGAGACAAAGTGGAATAGAAGGAGAAAAAATTGAAGACCAAATTTAGACTTTGAAATTCTAGAAAACCATAACTGGACTCATTCGCCCAAATTGGCGAATGAGTCCCAGTTTAGGTCAATTGTAAGATTTTTCATAGTTTTGTATACCCTCTTTCCAAAAATCTGTTTCTATGTAGAAACCTTGATCTGTGACTAATTTTCCCATATTGGTGAATGAGTCCCAAGGTATGTGTAGGATCATGATGGAAAAAATAGGTCCTTAAGTGGCAAAAAATTTAGAAAAATCAGAGTTAGGCAACTTGATGTAAAAATTTGAATAAGCTATCTATATTATTTCAAAAATATGTAAGAATTGAATCTATAGCAAATTGAATTTAGTTTCTAAACTACTAGGTTTATTTAAAAAAAAAATCTATTTGGTGAAAATTTGAAATTTCAATAGAATAGCACTTAAATTTTAGGGAAAAAACAAGTAGGTGTCTGTCTGACCACCCTAACCATAATAAAATGATAATATTTTTTTATAATATTTTAGATATATGTAGAGGACTCATATCCTGATGTGATGCATATTTTTGTAATTTTTTCCATGTAAATAATTAATTATCATTTTTTTATTACAAATTTTAAAAAATATAAAAAACTCGTATGTCTGACCACCTTAACTTGGTCAAAACTTCTTGAAATTTAATTTGATTTTTTTTAATCCTATAGTATGATAAACATAGAATGTGACACATGTTTCAATTTCAAAAAATGTGATACTGTTTGAAAGCTATAGATGTTTTTTTAATCAACATATCAATTAGGACTTTAGTCGTAATTCAAATAGAAAATCAATAATAATTATTTATGAAATTCAAATTAAAGCATATTTTATATGGTGAAAATCTAAGAATCTCCTTTAAAAACCCTTTTCATTTGATTAATTTTGGGTAAAAAATTGTTGTCAGCCACATACCCTACACATACCCATCATATCGCCACTTTTTGGACCATCATGATCTTGCACATGCCCCCCAGTACACCAAAATTTTAGGTTATTCAATATTTCAAACCCCCAATCAAGCTCTCGCAAGTTTCCAAGTGCTCCTCTTTCTCCTTTGCATTGAGATCTCTAGGGTTATCCTTGAATGAAATTGGAAAGTGGGTGTTCTCTATGTCCTAAAACCATATGATAACACCACACCACTTTTTCTACATTTTAGTAATCCAAGATTCATACCTCCACTACTCCTCTATCTACCTATTTTATTCATAGCTTTGTTGAGAGATCAAATCTTGTGTCTTCCTAGTATGCTTGATAACAAATTACCAACTCCCTAAAATTGCATACTTTGAATAATCAAATGTCTTTTAAATATATCTAATTAATCAAATATGATTAGTTGAATGAAAATATTGGTTTTTAAAATAAATAATATGTTCATGTAAATTCCATACGATTCAAGGATAAAAGCTATTTGTATTAAAAATGGATGAAATGTTGGTTATTGAAAGCTCCTCAAATTAGGAGAAGATTAGTTAATTGAAACAATTAATTATTTTATCTTTTGCTTACATTTGTATGGAAGTAAATATATGCTAATATTTCTTTTAAAGAATGTATACACATACATAAATACTTTAATAGAAGGCTATATATGTGTATATACATATATTTACCATTTATGAATATACACATACATATGATAGACCTCTTTTTAATGACTTTTTCTTTCATGCTAAAAAATTGAAGTTGAAATAGAAGTTGAAAGAACAAAATTATTTACTTATGCATGTGCTTGAATTTGACATTACAAACACTTTTCTTATATTTACTTCATTAAATCATGAAAATACGGTGCTTTATAATTTTCATGTTGAATTATTCAATTTAGAATGTGCACCTAGTTATTCTATTATAAACCTAAAACAAGATTGCTAGGGTGATGTATAGTTAGGAAAGGGATTTTTATTTGTGCATGTTGAAATTTTCCTTTCAAGACAGGTGCTGAAAATGGATAATAGAGGGTATAGATTCTTCTTTTCCAAATCTATCATTTAATTTCCATATACGACATATGCTTGGCCAAGCTTTGTAGACCATAATGATGTATGGACTATCTTATATTTCAGCTCTCTAAAATTTACTAACATCATTCATTACATGTTCTAATTTTGGATAGAAATGCATGTAGATATGTTAGGCATGCACCAAATTCCATCCTACATTTCAATTTGGTTTTGCCAAGTATTTCATTCAGGGTTGGTGATTCTTTGTGTTAGGAAGAAATTTTTAGGTAAGTGTAGCTTCGTGGTTGGACATAAAATGTTCCTAAACCATGTTCTCATCCATCAATTTTGGAGTAGAATTTCAAGGATTCCAACTTATGTATATTTCTACATTGTATTCCTCTTGATCTAAATTTGTTGTGACTACTTGGCAAGTATAGCTTAGCCAAACTATGTACTCTTCTAACCCATACATTATGAAATTGGATATGAATGTAACTCAATTTGTTGACATGCTATGCTATGATGGTATTTAACTTCAATTATTTTTAAAATTATTGTATGGATATGTCATATTTTATTTATTTAGTGTTATTTGAGAATAACATGTTACATTTCATATCAAAGCTTTGGGTTTAGCTCTAGGCCAATGAGTCCACAATGGTTGGAATTAGGGTTAGAATACCTTATTTTATTATGAGTTATCATGTGGATAACAAACCTAAATTGGTTATAGGTATGGGAAAGTCTAAGTCTGGAAAGAAGGGAAAATCTATTATGACTCCTAAAAAGCAAGTCAATGTTGATGAAAAACATAAAATTTGAGGCTAAACTAGAAATCCAAAATGATGAGACATTACCTCATGCTCTTACTTGATTGAGACTGGCCAATCACTAAGACCAAGAAACCTTTTGTTTTTTGAGATTGTCCCTTTGGGTTTGACCAAAGAAGAGGAGTATTTGCATGCACATCCTCATTGTTGACTCTGATGAGGACCTAGAAGAGTGTCCTCTCTTTGAGAATGAGGACTCCACCTAATAAAGGGAGGAATTATGTAATAAGGATCTATGTAAATCCATTACTATATTAAATAAAGAAACTATTATTTTGTACTCAAAGTTGTGTACTTGAAGACGTACCTTTGTTGTGAATGAACAAGAGTATATTTTCTAAACTACGTGTTTATATTACTTAGTATTTATGTGTGTGATATGATTAAAAATGGAATCTTGTGTTAGTTACACTAAACACAGGCTATGACATAGGTCAATAGTAAACAGTCATGGTGAACACCAAAATTGATAGATTTGTTGGTGGGTAAAATAATGGTCAAAACAAAAGGTTGTACTGAATCCTTGACCTCCTAAATCAATAAGAGAATAGGATGAAACATGAAGTCATGGGTGTGTGAGAGGGTCAAAAACCAAGTGAAATGGTGAAAAATAGGTGTATATGTAGGTGATTGGATGTTGTATGAATCAATTAGGGACCTATTTTCCTCTATTTCATTAGAAAATGAGATACACATAATGAAATGACTTACAACCCTTAGGTGAATCAAGTCAACATGTGAATCTACTAATTTCCTTTTTTTACATGGACAGGGGTCCTAATTAAACAACACTTTGGAGAGAAAGATTAAAAATAGAAAATCAAACACAAATTGCAATCTATAACTTGGATCTTGAAGATTAAACTCAAAATAAGAAGTAGAAATCAAATCATAGATCAGAGAAGGGTAAGATGATGTGTACCAGTCACCAAAATTGCTCTACTGAAGTTGATATGGGACTCATTTGTTGAATATTGTGGTTGTGTTGCTGATATGTGGTTTTCATTGATGTCAACACTATTAACATTTGTTGTATCAGTTGTTGTATATGTCGAGGACATTGAGAAAATTGTAAAAGAAAGTGTTCTAGGTTCCCAGTGGAACAATGCAGGTCATGAAGGCATCTTGTTATCTACATTGAAGATTAGTTGGTGTGGATTAAAGGGTTTATTTTTGAGTGTATCTAGATCATCTTTCAAAATTCTTAGACGTCCACATGAATTTTTGATTTTATCATGGTCTAATAGTTTTTCTATGGTCTCTATGAGTGTTCTTGAATGAAGATTCTATGATTCTATTAATCTTAGTTGTTGCAGATGTTTCTCTATTGTTTCTTGGTGTTCTCTAATGTCTCTAGATCATTCTCTATCTTTGTGGTATGCCCACATTAATTGGAGAGCTTGTGGTTGAAGATATTTTCTTGTGCATGTTCAGTTTTTCATGTTCCTAGCCGACATGTTGGTGGTAGTGTGTTGTGGATTTTTGTGGTGAAATTAATTAAAGTATTTTTGTGTTGGAGATGTTAATTTGGGTCTCCACTATGTTGTGGCCAACCTTGGTGTATTCACATTAAAAATTTATTTGTAAAATTGGGCCGACATTGCAATAATGTTTTATTTTCCTGGCTGACTAAGTTGTGATGAAATCTCATGTGGCGGATATATAAGAGTGATTGTTTCATCAATGTAGGGTGTGGAAAAGGTGCTTTGTATGTTGAAAGTGCTCCTATGTGTGTATGTGTGATTATCATTCGATTGCAGAACAAAGTTTGAAGAAGATTGAGTGGAGTGTGAAGAAGATTTTATGACCTTAATTGGAACTATAATTAGGCTTGTGCATAAGCGATTTTTCTTAGTTCGTATCTTCTAGATTTTAATCCTATTTTGTATTGTTGGGTAGTGAGCCCCTTTTGTATTTGAGCAATGAGCTCTAGGTAGTGTGCCTAAATTCATGTGCATTCCACTCATTATTTCTCATTATAATTTTAATAGGGTATAATCTTGTGGACTAACATCCACCATGGTTTTTCCCCTAACAGGGTTTCCATGTAAAAAATCTTGGTGTTCTCTCTCTTTGATGTGTTAATTGTTTATGGTTGATTTCTTATTCATCAAATTTGAGATTAAGTTAAGCTAGAAAATTTTAATTTTCTATGACAACTGATTAACCCCCCCTTCTTATTTGTCTGTCCTTATTTTTCCAACAATTGGTATCAGTGAAGGTTCCTCTGAAGAAGTATAAAAGCTTGATGTGATATGAAATGGAAACATTCAAGAAGGATAGTCTGAGATTTGATGGAACCAACTACTCACTGTGGAAATTTAGGATGCAATGTTATCTAAGATGTATTGGTATTGGTTAATATTTCTAGAATATTACAAAATAGCCATATGTTATTCCTCAGAATGGTCGCTCCACTGCTAATGAGATCAAAGATGTTGAAAATAATATTAAGGCTATTGAAGCCCTGGTGAGTGCTTTGAAAGATTCATAGATGGCTAATGTGACTAGATTGCAGATAGCTCATGAGATTTGGATGAAGCTGGAAACTTTGTATGAAGGAGATGCTTGGGTGAAGATGGCTAAGATACAGAGCTTGAAAGGAAAGTATGAGAATTTGAAGATGGCTGAAGATGAAAATATCACTTCTTTTCTGTAAAGAGTAGATGAGATAGTGATGGGTATTAGATGTGCCAGTGGTTTTGTGGATGAGGATGAAATTGTGGCTAAGATACTTAGATCCTTGCCTCCCTACTATAAAGTGAAATTTCATGCTATTAAAGAGATCAGATCAGTAACAAAGATAACACGAGATATGCTGGTTGGAAAGCTTGCTACTTTTGAAATAAGTGAATTTGGTGAATCTACACCGAAGACTGAATCTGGATTCAAGGCTATTGTATCTGAAAGTAACAAGAAAAGATAAGTATGAAGATGTATTTCCCGTTAAATGTTTCTCTTGTAGTAAAATAGGTCATTTTTCATCAAGGTGTCCTAAAAGAGTTCCTAGATCTAAGCCTAAAAAGTCTAGATTCCAAAAGAGACGTTACTTTATGAAAGAAGCAGTGACTATTGATGAATCTGATATAGATAATGGAAATGAAGATGAATGGGTTTTCATTGCTACCATTGAAGATAATCTTGTGGCTACTAAATATGCTAAAGATGAAAAGGATCTTGCAGCCTGAGTTGAAGAAAAGGATGAGTGGGTTATTGATAGTGGATTCTCACATCATATGATCGGTGATAAAAGCAAATTTGTAAGTCTAGAGAAGTATGATGGTGGGTTTGTAAGATTTGGAGATAACAATGTTGGTGTGATTCGTGGTAGAGGATCTATTTGTCTTGGTGGTAAGGATAACACTGGTGATGATATTTATGTTGAAGGATTGAAGCACAACTTGTTGATTTTTGGATAGATGGTGGACAAGGGCTATGACCTTCAGTTCAAAAATGGAAGATGCAAGATACATGGAAGTTTTGGGAATATGATTGCTACTGGTAAATAGACAAAAGGTAATATATTTCACCTAACTACTACTAGTGGGAGTTGTTTAATTGCTCAAATAGATGAAAGCTGGTTGTGGCATAGGAGGTTGTGTCATGTAAATTTTGGCAGCATTATGAAGATAATTTCTCAATTAGTAAGAGATCTACCTAAGTTAGTGAAGCCTGCTAACACAATTTGCAAGGAATATCAGTTGGGTAAACAAACTAGAGTCTCTTTTTGAAGAAAATAGTTTCATTCAAATAACTTGTTGGAACCGCTACATACAAACTTTTTTGGTTCCTCTAGAGTGAAAATTATTCATGGAGAAAGGTACTTTATGTTAATTATTTATGATTACTCTAGAATGATATGGGTTTCTTTCTTGAGAGAAAAATGTGAAGCATTTGAAAAGTTCAAATTTTTTAAGGCTATGGCAGAAAATGAGAAAGGTTTAAAAATCAAGTGCCTAAGATCTAATAGAGGTGGTGAGTTCACCTCCAAGGAGTTCAACTCTTTTTGTGAAGAGTATGTAATTAAAAGACAATTATATGTTCCTTGAACCCCTCAACAAAATAGAGTTGTAGAGAGAAAAAATTGAACAATTTTGGATGCTACCAAAACAATGATGATGGAAGGAAATGTGTCTTAGATGTACTGGAGTGAAGTGGTAAGCATTGTTGTGTATACCTTGAATTGGGTAAATGTTAATGGTAATTCTGGTAATACCCCTTTTGAGTTATGGTTTGGTTACAAGCCTACTGTTAAATATTTCAAGATCTTTGGAAGCAAGTGTTATATCAAGAGAGATAATGATATAGGAAAGTTTGATGCAAGAAGTGATGAAGGGATTTTCCTAGGTTACTCTGCTAAGATCAAGGCTTTCCAGTGCTATAATGAAAGACTGAGAAAGATGGTTGAAAGTGAAAATGTCGAGTTGATGAGGGCTTTGTTAAATCATCTAGATATTGTGGTTATGATTTTGATGAAGACAATAGTAGCAAAGTGAAGAATTCTTAGACACAAAATCTACTTTTGATTATTCCATATGTTCCAATAAAGCAACCTCAATGTGTTCTAGTAAATCAAGTCAGTTAGGAAACAAAGACAAGTGCGAGTGTAAAAGAAAGATTAGAAGAATTAGAAGTTTAAGAATGTCCCATAACTCCAAGGTATGTAAAGCTAAATCATTTTGAAAATCAAATCATAAGAGACAAGAATAAATGAGTGCAAATTAGAAGAAATATTGTAGAAGAATTTTGTCTGATTTCCAAGATTGAACCTAAAAATGTCACTGAAGCTTGTCAAGATGAACATTGGTTGGAAGCTATGAAGGAAGAGTTGACACAAATTGAAAAGAATGACATATGGATACTGGTTCCCAAGCCTAAAGACAAAAATGTGATTGGTACTAAATGGGTGTTTAGGAACAAGTTGAATGAACAAGGTGAAGTGGTCCAAAATAAAGAAAGATTGGTATGTAAAGGGTATTCTCAAATGGAAGGTATTGATTTTGAAGAAACATTTGCCCCTATTGCTAGAATTGAGGCTATAAGGTTATTTCTTGCTTATGTTGCATACAAGGACTACAAATTCTATCAGATGGATGTGAAGCCAACATTTCTAAATGGATAACTAGAAGAAGTATACATTGAACAACTAGATGGATTTCATCTAACTAACAAGGAAGATATGGTCTTCTGATTAAAGAAAGCTCTATATGGACTTAAGCAAGCTCCCAAAGCTTGGTATGGTAGACTAGATAAATATCTACTGAAGTTTAGATTCACTAAAGGCACTACTGATAGTAACTTATACTTCAAACTAGATCATGATAAGGAGTTAATTCTAGGAGTTTTTGTTAATGATATCATTTTTGGAGAAGATGAAAATCTATGTATGAAGTTTGTTGATGAGATGAAGGATGAATTCGAGATGATTATGATTGGAGAGATGAATTTCTTTCTAGGATTACAAGTTACTCAGTTAGACTAGGGGACCTTCATATCTCAGTCCAAATATGTGAGAGAACTGCTAAAGAAGTTTGGAATGGATGACTCAAAACTTGTTGGTACTCCCATGGTGATCAAATGTAAGTTGCCATAGAACAATGATTCACCCAAGGAAAATCAAACTAGATATAGGTCAATGATAGGTGGATTAATTTATTTAAATCAAACTAGACCAAACATTATGAATGCGGTATGTATGGTTGCTATATTTCAGGCTAATCCCAAAGAGTCTCATATGACTTCTATTAAGAGAATCTTCAGATATCTAAAAGGAACAATTGACTTTGAACTTTGGTATCCAAAGGATGATGATCTCACTTTGAGTTCATATACTGATGCGGATTGAGTAGGAGATGTAGATGATAGGAAGAGTACAAGTGGTGGTGTTTTCTTCTTAGGGAAGAAGCTGGTCTCATGGTCAAACAAAAAGTAGAATTCCATTTCTCTATCTACTATTGAAGCATAATACATTGTTGCTACAAATAATTATACTCAAGTGGTATGGATGAAATAGATGTTGACAAATATCAAGGTGGTATATGAAGAGCCTATTTCCATATACTGTGACAATTCAAGTGAAATAAATATTTCAAAGAATCTGGTGTTGCATTCTAAGACTAAACATATATCAATCAAGTTTCATTTCTTGAGGGAGAAAGTGAATGAGAAAGAAGTCAGATTGGAATATGTGCCTACCAAAGAACAAATTGCAGCTAGATTTACTAAGCCATTTTCGAAGGATACTTTTGAGTATCTTAGAGGAATACTAGGGGTAATTACCCCTCCTGATGGGGATTAGTAAGATGTTTAGATATGTTGTTTAGAGCATGTATTTGGAAAGTTCATGGTTACCTTTTCCATTGATGTCAAAGGGGGAGAAGTGCATTATGAAAAAATCTTTCTAAGGAGAAGAGCAGTTAAGAAGAAGAGTCAGTATATTGGGTTAACGGTATTTTTCACATCATGTGTTGCCATCAATGCCAAAGGGTAGATTGTTGGATATTGTGGTTATATTGTTGATATGTGGTTGTCATTGATGTCAACACTATTAGCATTTTTTGTATCAATTATTGTATATGTCAAGGATATTGAGAAAATTGTAAAAGAAAGTGTTCTAGGTTTTGAGTGGAACTATGTAGGTCATGAAGGTGTCTTGTTCTTTACATTGAAAATTAGCTAGTGTGGATCAAAGGGTTTATTTTTTAGTGTATATAGATCATCTACCAAAATTTTTAGAGGTCCACGTGAAGTTTTGATTGTATTATGGTCTGGCAGTGTTTCTATGGTCTCTATCAGTGTTCTTGAATGAAGATTATGTGATTTTGTTAATCTTAGTTGTTGCAGATGTTTCTTTCTTGTTTCTTTGTGTTCTTTGATGTCTCTAGATCATTCTCTATCTTTGTGGTTGTAATGTCCCCTTGTCGATCTTGATCAACTCTATTGACCGTTGGCTTATTCCTGAGACTCATAGGCTACTCAAAAGGTGAAATTAGGGTTTCCTATTTTGGAGGTTGTTGTTGCTCAAAATTTGGAGATTGAGTTGTGGATTCTTTCTAGGTTTTCAAAGAGCTTCGCAGTGGTGTGACTTGCTTTACATTCTGAGCACCTTCATGAATTTACTATTTTTAGTAAATTCTATTTCTGGTAGTGGTCCTATTGTTTTCGACAGAGTTGGCTTTGTTCTTCAGCTGGTTCAATTTGTTAGTTCATTTTTGGCCTTGGGATGCATTTTGGAGAGATAAGTTCAATTTATTTAAATAATGTTATATTTTAATGTTGAACCCTTGGCCTAGCTTCATCACTTCAAGTTGTTTTAAAAAGGTGGTCTTCATGGGTGGATGCCTCATTGAGGTGATTTAATATTTTCTAAGGTCCAAAATCTTGCTTAGAAAAGGTACACCAACCTTGTGGAGAGAAGTAAATTAAAAATAAAGTCAAAAATAAAGCCTTGAGAAAGGGACACCTTCTTTTGGAGGGAATTGAAGCCAATTTCAAATTTGAAATTAGGGTGCACTTTCTAGAAGCATCTAGAGATTCCTTGTTGAGCTTATAAAAGAAGACCTCTCCCCTTCATTTGGAGATCTCATGCCTTCAGTAATGTTATGCTTCCAAAATGGTACTAGGATTGCTTCAAGGAATGTATGCCTCCTAACCTTGGTTCGAATTCGTGCTTGAAAGATAGCATCTAGTGGAGAAGTTAGCTTGTTGTTGAGAGAATTTTGTAGTGAGTTTTGGCATTGTAATGGTTATTCTGCATTTTGGAGTGTTTCTTGCATTTTATATCAAATTCTAGAGTTGTTTTTGTGTAGTTGAAAGTTGTTTTTGCTCATATATCAAAAAATAAAATTATTCTCATTTTGGGTATTGAACCACTGTGTTTCCTTGATAGGGGCGACCCCTCTTGGAAAGTTTCAGATTTTTTGATAAAGGATTGAATTTTATAAAAGGAAATCGCCCTTCTTAGGGGCTCGTACCATTTGTGCTTCTTAGGATTTGTGCCAAAAAATATTAGGGGTTATTTGGTGATGTTTTGATGTCCCAACTTGGTCACCATCTCCTTTGGGGTGTATTGCACTTGATTTCGAAACAATTGAGTGAGTATTGAGTGAGAAATGTGCATTTTAGTGAGTCATTAGGGGGTTGGTTTTGCATTTCAAGCTATTGGTCTGTTATATTAGATTTGGGTAGATTGCACTTTGGTGAAGGGCTGGTGCTAGAAAGTCATATTAAGCCTTTTGGAGGTCATATTCACTATTGCAACATTGGAGAGCTTCTAATCCTCGTTCTTTGCAGGAACTTCTATTACTTTGTAAGTTGCAGAGTAGTACTATTAGCATTTCTTCTAATCTTCCTCTTCATGTTTTGTAATACCCACTAAATAAGTGGAAAAGGCTAGCTTGCCACCTATTTACATTTTGAATGGCATTGTAGTTCGTAGCATCTCCACCATATGGTAGCTCCATTCCCACTTTGGGTTGGATAGCACATCCTTGGTGTCAAGTTTACTTTCAGCATTTGTAGTTGGTAGGGATCCTCTAACCATATGATCATCCACCTTGGACACATTCTTGGTTAGAGTTGCTCTGTTTAGCAATGCATAAAGATCCTCTAACCATATGCTCACACCTTTCCCAACTCGGGATCCTGGTGTACATTCTTGGTTAGGGTTAATTCTGCATCGTTTGGGTTTTTCAAGATAAACTTAATGGGTGCATGTTGTTTATAAATGCATTTCAAAAATTGAAAAAATTGGTTTGGAATATTTCAGTGGTACATCCACATTAATCAAAGATCTCATGGTTGAAGATATTTTCTTGCACATGTTTTATTTTTCATGTTCCTGGCTGACATGTTGGTGGTAGCATGTTGTGGATTTTCGTGGAAAAATTAATTAAAGTATTTTTGTATTGGAGATGTTAATTTGGGTCTCCACTATGTTGTGGCCGACCTTGGTGGATTCACATTAAAAAATTATTTGTAAAATTTGGCAGACATTGCAATAATTTTTTATTTTCCTGGCTGACTAATTTGTGATGAAATCTCATGTGGTGGATATATAAGAGCGATTGTTTCATTAGTGTAGGGTGTGGAAAAGGTGCTTCGTATGTTGAAAGTGCTCCTAAGTGTGTATGTGTGAATATCATTTGATTTTAGAGTAGAGTGTGAAGAATATTTTCTTAGCTTAAGTGGAACTATAATCAAGCTTGTGCAGAAGTTATTTTCTCAACTCCCACCCTTTAGATTTTAATCCTATTCTATATTGTTGGGCAGTGAGCCCCTTTTGTATTTGAGTAGTGAGCTCTAGGCAGTGTTCCTGAATGCATGTGAATTCCACTCATTATTTCTCATTATACTTTTAATAGGGTATAATCTTGTGGAATAACATCCACCATGGTTTTTCCCCTAACAAGGTTTCCACATAAAAAATCTTGGTGTTCTCTGTCTCTCTGATGTGTTAATTGTTTATGGTTCATTGCTTGTTCATCAAATCTAAGATTAAGTTAAGATAGAAAATTTTATGTTTCTATGACAACTGATTCACCACCCCCCTCTTAGTTGGCTTTCCTTATTTTTCCAACATCATTCGCCTAGGGGCTAATGGGTCATGAGTTAGGGTTTATTTGTAACTTTTGAGAGCCTTTGCTATAGATTTGAATCCTTGAATTTCCACAACTTCTTCAATTTTTCTCTTCAAGAGATCTTCAATATTTCTTCCACCTAAATTTTCAAACACAAATCAAGAGGGAAAACTTTTTCTTTTTTGGTGAATGGGGGGTTTCCTTGGTCAAACCCCATTTTGGTAATCAAACCTTGAGATGAAATAAAATAACATGAAAGGAATCATGAATGAACAACTCAATTTCCCAACTCACCAAACCCTTGAATAAACCTTGGAATGTAGATCTACAACTTGCATGAAACAAATTCAATGGATGTGGGTCTTGAACATTGAAACTTGATTTGAAACAATACTTTGAATGTTTGAATGGATCATGAACTCAACATCACCATATTAGCTCCAATAACATGCATGATGCAAGAAGACTTTGATGTGAAAATTGGATCTTGATTGATTATTCAATAAATCTACCTTTGAATGCCTTGAATTTCTCTTGAAATGTCACTTTAACTCTTGTAATTGAACACGTGGAAACTTATATTGCTTAGATGAAACTTAGTGAAATGACCTTATATTTATAGCTATGTAACATTAATTTTTCAAAATTCAAATAACACAAGCTAACATCTAGATATGAATTTGAATATGTTAAAATACCACCAAACATAGAATTTAAATTAGGTTCCTAAATCAAAGAGAGGACCCATTCACCCATGGGTGAATGGGTCCTAGGTCACTCACCTAGGATACACATTTCTCAATGAGAAGTGTTATGTTAAGGCATTAATGAATGTTAGGTTTCCTCTTCGTAAAATAAAATAAATTAGGCTTGGATTTGAATTAAAGGGGCCAATTAAGGAAAATTTAAAGTCAATTAATTAAAGGAGCCCTAAATAAGTGTGAAAGTGTAAAGGGGTACACTTTACAACACCAAAAATAAGGCATTATTAAGTCCATCCTAATTAATAGGGCCCAAAACTTAATATGAATATGTAAAATACATATTACAACACTAAGTTAAGGCATAATTAAGTTCATTTTAATACTAATTCCAAATTAAATGTGAAAAGGGATAAATTTTATACACTTCATTTAGCCCCCTCTTTAGTGAGAGGATGAGCTCCAATGAAAAATCACACTAAAGTAGACATTCAAAACATATGTATGCAACAATGACAAAGATACTCAATCATACAACATCAAAGACCTAAAATAAGAGATAATAAAAAAGAAGGCGGATCAAGCCTCGACTATCCAACGCAAGGTGGAACAAGCCTCAACTATTTTTCCAGGAATGTTCACAAGTGAAACTTGATGTCCACTATGCAAACAACAACATGCACTCACTTTGAGCTAATGGAACCTCTTGTTGTCCACTAGTGAGCCCCCAATGGGTGGAAAATGAGATAATCTTATTAATCTCCCATACCATATCAAAGCCATCCCTTTGATAACTTCAATAAGGCACCATAAAATGAAAAAAAAAATTGGGCTTCATAAGGCCTAACAAGCTACATTATGCTAAGAACCTATGAAAAAGACAAGGATCCATTGGCAAGAAAAGTGTGTTATTCTTGGTGGCCTTTAAAAGGGGTTCAACCTTCACAAGGTTAGCAAGCTGTGTTATGATAAACACTTATAAACAAAAACACAAATAAAGGTTTGTTCAAAGGGATCTTGCTAAGTTCATGTAAGGTCTCTTCTAAGGGAACATCGTGCCTAATATCTCCAATAGAGGAAAAGTGAAGGGAATATCATGCTCTTAAAGGATATCAAACCAAATGACACCACCAAGAAAAAGATGCATCACAAGAAGAAAACAAATCACACAATGAAATGTGAGGAGTGCCAAAAATTTCAAAAATAATGCCAATATATGCCCCCACTTTAAAGAAATTGCTAGCACCATTGTTGGGAGCAATTTGCTTTAAAGCAACCAATAATCAGTGCTAAAAAATAACATGAGATATTATTTGGAAATCTCCCACTACATTTATCCCCAACTTTAGTGAGGATGAGTACTAGAAAAAAATCACACTAAAGTAGACATTCAAAACATATGTATGAAACAATGAAAAAGATAATCACACAAAATCAAATACCCAAAATAAAAGGTAAGAAAAAATAAGGTGGATCAAGAATCGAGTATCCAACATGATATGGAACATGCCTCAACTGTTTGTCCAAGAATGTTCACAAGTAGAATTCGATGTCCACTATGCAAAAAAAAAACACACACTCACTCTGGGCTAATGTAACCTCAGGCTGTCCACTAGGTGAGCCCCCAATGGGTGGAAAATGAGAGAATATTATTAGTCTCCCATACCATATCAAATCTATCCTTGTGACAACTTCAATAAGACACCACAAAATGAAAACAAAAACTTTGGGCTTCATAAGGCCTAACAAGCTTCATTATGCTAAGCACCTATGAACAAGGAAAGGATCCCTTGGCAAGAAAAGTGTGTTATACTTAGTGGCCTTGAAAAGGGTTTGACCTTCACAAGGTTAGCAAGCTGTGTAATGCTAAACGCATAAAAAAAAATGAAAATAAAGGTTTGTTCAAAGGGATCTTTCTTAGTTCATGTAAGGTCTCTTCTTAGGGAACACCGTGCCTAATATTTCCAAGAGAGGACAAGTCAAGGGAAATATCACACTCTTCAAGGACATCAAAGCCAATGACACCACCAAGGAAAAGATGGATCACAATAAGAAAGAAAATCACACAATAAAATGTGAGGAATGCCAAAAATTTCAAAAATAATGCCAATGTATGCCTCCACTTTAAAGAAATTCCTAGCACCATTGCTAGGAGAAATTTGATTTAAAGTAGCCAATAATTAATGCTAAAAAATAAATAAGGCATGAGAGCTTATTGGAGCATCAAGTAGAACTGGACTACAATGTTCATGTTTAGTCACTTCCTTTGTTGTTGATTTCTCAAAGTCAACCCATGAACTAAACTCAATTATGCATCTACTTGATTCATGTCTTTCAACTTCTTGTGTATTTTTTGCAATGACAATAGGGAACATGGCATTATGCTACTCCAATAGTTCCACTTGTCCCTTGATTTGTTAGATTTCCACTTTACACAACATGCATGCAAATTCTGAATGTGTTGAATTATGTATCCTACACTAAATTGGTAACAACTCTTCCAAATCTATCTTGTATTGCAAGTCTAACTAGTCCTTCATGATTCTTGCAACGAGTTCATCATGTCTTCCTAATACTAAATCTTCATCAACACCTATAGAGGAGACTTGACCTACAACCTTGTTCCCTTGTGGGTCATCTAAATGCTCTATTTTAGGTGCTTGATTACCTTCTTTCATTGAGAAAAAATATTCAAGTTCAAATTTTTCTAAACATTCATGATCATTTTCTGCTATCCTAAACATTTCAGCTTCTTCCTTCTTTTTGTTAGTAGTTATTTCAATGCTTATTGCTACATATTCTTCTAGTTCAACCTTTGTATGTGCACTATAGTTTTTAATGTGTTTTCTTGATTCAATGTAGCAAATTACTCTATAGATAATTCATCTTTTCTTTTGTCCAAACAACCCTAGATTTGATTGATTATATCTTTGCACGAAGGATAAGTAGACTCTGAATGAGGTGCATTATGCACCTTGCACCAACTGGAAAATAGAACATCTTCTAAACACAACCCATTCACATTGTTCATTTGCTCTTTGATTAGACCTGTGAAGGCTTTGATTGTAGCATCAACAAATTCTTCTTCTGAATCTAGACATGAGCTAATGTTTTATGCATATTCCAAAAGAATATTTTCCCTTGCAAAGCCATCTCTATCCTATCCAAAAAGGTAAGACATTCCAACTCATTGTTCCTATAGGTATTATGAATTATGTATTTTTTTGATAGTGCAAAGCGATGCAAACTCTTGAGACTCTTAAGATACAATCAATTATTCAAAAATTCTTGAAGTTGAGCAATATAAATTAGAGGTTTTTTCTTACAACAAGAGATATGAAGTTGTTTCTCTTCCATCTCAACTCAAATTTTTGTTCTTATATTTTTGATTTAATATTTTTGAATATAAAGAGATATATCATATCTTAGATTTGTACATGAAGGCTCGTTCAACTCCCATCTTTGTTACTTTTTATCAGCCTTCCTTCTAGTGCCAATTCTATTGATGAGTGTTTTAGCACTACACAAAACAGATAAAACACAAGTGTTCTATCTTTGTTGAAAGGTGACTTTCTTTAGAGAACTTCATAAAATAACCCCAAGATTTATAAGGTCAAGTCTTGACAATGCATAAACAACTTAGTGGTGATGTTTCATGTTGGTAATCATAAAGGGAATTTATGGTCAAACAAGGTTGGAATCTTATGGGACTATAATGGGGTCTGAAGAAGTCTGAGGACTAGTTAAAAACTTTGTTGTAATTTTAAAATAGTAGTATGAAAATAGTTTGTCATAAAATATGGCAATGTAGTAATGTTGGCTCAATTCTAAACTAACCCAAAGAAAGATCAAAAGATATAACATTGAGAGAGATCCTAAAACTCACACCTAAGATCAATCATAATAATGGCTAATGTTGCAGACTAATAAATCCCCATGAAACTTGTTTTTGCTTGACCAAGGGAAAGCCTAAAACTACACAGAAATGGTGCAATATTCAAAGGAAACCAAATTATTTCTAGACTATGAACACTCATTCATACACCCAATTTCTAGCATGACATGAATGAAGAATTCATAGTTCAATTCAATGCAATATTTGGCTCAGACTAACCTTACAAAGCAATTTACAATCTACAAATTGCAAAAGGTATGAGCAGTAGATTCATCTAAACATCATTAACATTTTACAAGTATTAGGAAAGAAATGAAACTAACATTTGAGAATAAGGAGCAAGAAACCATAACACTTTCAATCTTAACTAAAAAATTCACCCAATCAATGACCTAAATGTATTAGTTTCTCCAACATTTGCTTAATAATTTCTAGTTCTATCCTCTCCTACTTTGTCTACTTATCTATTATTGAATTCTACCCTTTACAAATGAGTAGGCATAGGCCTTTTATAGATATTACATTTTAGATCAAGCGCTAGGATTAAATCTAATTTAAGGGCCCAGATTACATCAACAGTTAATGTTTCAATTACATTAGGCTTTGGGCAACACATGCCTCTTTTGCATCCAATAAGATAATTATGCCTGAAATTTGAGCCAAGGAGAAACAAATATCCCCTCAATTTTGATGCATAGCTCCTTATTGGAGGAATAAAAACAAACCCCTTAGTTGTCCCCTTTAAAATACTTTTCTAGTTGGTAGGCATGAATTCTCATGCAAATGTGCATGAAATATTGGCATTTTCCATTTAATTTTAGTTTAAAATCTCCTTGATAGTGAATAAGGCCTTGCATGAATCCATATGTAGGTTCATATTGACCATTTAATTCATTTACTCCTCCCTTAATTATAGATCCCTCCAATACAAAGCACAATTTCATATGCGAGTGCTTTAATGAATTGATCCTTTATCCCTCCAAGCATCTTGAGAAGCACCCGTGTCATAGAATATCATAATTTAAACCTCCAGAAATGATAAATATCCCTTATTTAAAATATTAAAATTTATTAATTTATAGTCCATCAAGAAAATTTCATTTTTTGAAAAACTTTTTAGTTTAGGAAATTTTCCATTTTAGGAAAATTTCCATTATGAGAAAATTTCCACTATGGGAAAATTTCCCTTTCAGTAAAATTTTATGTTTTAGGAGAATTTCCATTTCAGGAAAATTTCCATTTTGAGAAACTGACTTTTGCGAAGATTTGACTTTTGCGGGCTAGAGCAATGCAAAAGTTGGAGGCTTGTAGGATGGAGCAATGCAAAAGCTAGAGGACTTGACACTAGTGAGTGAATTTTCCACTTTAGGTCAGAGCAATGCAGAAGCCAAAGAACTTGGTTCTAGTGGGTGAGATTTCCACTTTTGAGGGAATTGGACCATTGTGCATTGAAGTAATGTGAAAGACAGAGGGTTCGGCAATGGTGCACTAGAAACCCATGAATTATTTTTGCAAGGCCCCAACTCTTGGAAAATTTTGAGTTTATCCATTTTGGCATGTGGGAAAATGAATATGAAGAGCATTTAGGCTTAGTACTTAATTATTTTTCCCTTTTATAACATTGTGAAAAATGCAATTGTGGAAGCCAGAGAAATGTGAAAGACAGAGGCTCTAGCACTGATTGCTCAGAATCCTGCAAATGACATTCTGCAATGGCATTCACACATATTTTTAGAAAAAGCTAAAACTTATACTTTTAAATGAAAATCAACTTGGTATGCAAGGAAACCATCATGCAAAGGCCAATGCTAAAAGATAAAATCATCCCATGGAGAAGGAAAATGACCTCAAAACCCAAATACAAAGTCAAGTAACTCCCTAAAGGGTAAACTTTTGTAAACCTAGTAAGCATAAAAAATGACTAGACCTAAAAGCAAAAGTGAGTAGCCAGAGAGGGAAAAGAAAAAAGAGGGGGTCCTTACTTTCAATGGGGTGTGTGTGCAAAAAATACATAAAACTATCTAGAAGAAAGAAAAAAGAAGGGATGACTCATTGCCAATTTGAACTACTAACAATGCATATCTCATATGTTGAAGGTATAGTTCCACTAAAGCATAGAAAACTCATCAAATAGACTAAAATGTAGACTCCTTCTACTCAATGCATTAGGAAGTCATAGGAATTAAGGTTCACACTTATATATTCACACTTCTTCACTTTCATATTTTTTTCATTACACCCATTTCACATACAATCCATACAACAATTCTCCTTGCATTTATACCCTCCATGACCTAAAAAAATATTAATTAGGTTGGCCTTAATGAAACATATACACCTTAATCATGTAATTCCAAACAGGTTGGCACCAAACACTTCCACAATATAAAGAAGTGAAGCCAAACCATGCCACTACTTAATTGGGACCCAAATATACACAAACACTCTTCTCATCACTTCCTCAACCAAAAATTATCCTCCATAATTAGCACTAGTATGCCAATTCATCCAAACTTGAGCTAACACTAACAAGTGACACCAAGAACACCTTGGGTAAACCCACAAAAGTGGTTTACAATTCCAGTGAGGAAGGAAAACTCACAAAAAATAACCCCAAGGAAAAAAATTTGATTTTGGGGGTTCATATGAACCTATTGGTTTGAGAAAACCCATTTGAATATTGTCTGCTAGAAAAACCAAAAAAAATGCATTAGGAAGGGTGGTTCACTTGAACCAAGGTTCAAGCGAACCCGAGTTCGAGTGAACCCCCCTTATCCCTCATTCTCCCCTTGAAACAAAAAAAAAACTTAAATTTTTTCACTTTGGAGCTTGATTTGAACATGAAAATGACAAAGACTTCAAAAACCCAACTAAAATCAAGTATTCTCAGAATGAGCTATCCAACGAATATAATTTTAATATGTTTTTGTTTTATTATGTATTTGTTTTTTTAGATTTATTAAACATAGGTTTTTAATTGAAAATGGTCTTATTCTGCACATGTGGAAAAATAGCAGATTATCAATTTTTTTTTTTGAAATATATGAGTGCACCGGCTATTGAAGTCCTTGATCTAACAAAAAAATTAAAAATTGAATTTTGATATATATAAAAAATTTACACACTATACGATCATGCTATGTCTAAATTGTAAATGGTTTGACTTCGAAACTTGATTAAAGAAAAAATATTCAATAAAAAACTATATAACCAAGTGGAAGCACTAGATATCAGACTTACAAATCTAAATTCAAAAGAATTAAAATTTTATCCTTCATGGAAAAAAAGTTATGCGTTATATGGTGTGTGTCACTTTTTAAAAATGTTGTTTTATGAAAAAAACTAGTTTTCGAGGGAGATGGAAAAAAAGTGCAATCTGATTCCAAAATTTTTGAAATGAATATTTTTAGAACATCTCACAAGCCATAGGACAACATTCCACATTGTTCATACATCTTAGAATACTCTAGCACCATCAAAATATTCTACATGTAACCAATGCAACCACCTAAAACTCATGAACAACTTCATTCTATGCAACCAGGTATACTGGCATAGACATCCAACGCATTAGACAATCTTGTAGAACAACTCAATACCTAAAAGTTCAAGGGAAGGTAGATACAAACATTATAAGAATATTCCCAGATTTGCAACACCATAAACTTTACTATGGATAAATGTGGAGCATTCTCATTTCTTCTAGACACCCTGTTTCATGAGACAAACATACTATCAAATGCATCTTCCATTGCAGAATGATATAGAAGCTGAAACTTTGGATATAGAACCTATAAGAAAGTCTGATCATAATATCTAGACTGTATGAGCATATCATCAAGCATGAAGAAATGTGGATAAAAACACTAAATTCCACTTTGTCACATTGAACTTTCTTTTATTCAAATTTTCTCAAAAGCACTTGGAAACCAATCACCACAAACACCAACACAACATCTAGAACACCTTCTCATCAAATAAACCACAAAAAAGGTTGATATCCACAAGAACTTACCCATTTTTCCTATATTAGAAGTTAACACCAACAACAATAAAATGCAACCAACACACTTTTTTATGCATGGATTGACATCAATGTAACAATACTCTTTTGACATCAATGACAATTTTCCAACATATACTACTATGCTTGAATTCTATTGTTTCTCTTCTACATTTTAGGTCAAGTTGGATGTGCTTCATTATCAAAAGTAAATTATGGATAAAAATTTTTAGAGGTTCTTAATTAAAAAATTTACATTGGTTGAAATTAGATGAGATTTTCTAATGATTTTTTATGCTCTTCACACTTTCTATACTTGTAAAGAAATTAAGTGGATCAAAGCTGGTCAATCTGTTCTCAAATAATATTATAGATTTCTTCAAGCCTTTTTCAAGCATTATGAGTAGGGTTTTAAGGATCAAGATAATTCTCTTGAATTTGATTATGATTTGAAATAATTCCTTAAGGTTGTTGATTTCTATCTTTCCTCCTCTCAATGATACCTTTCTGATAAGTTTCTCTCTATTATTCACTATCAAGAAGTGATTTTTACCATGGCTAATGATAAAGCCCGTAGATGTGATGGATTTCCCTATGAATTTTATAAAACACTTTGGTAATGTGTTGGTGAGGAATTGTATAGGTGTTTCTTGAATCTTATCAATCTCATTCCTTAGGAAATCTTATGAACAAAGGTAATATTAAATTCATACCTAAATCTAGGGATTAAAATGATATATTCAACTTGTGGCCCATCAACTTGCTCAATGTCTCCTATAAATAATTTCCAATTTATCCTTCTAGAAGTTGAACATGATTCTTCCTTAAATTTTGTGACTTGAGTAGACTAGATTTATCAAATCTTGATACATATTGGTAACTTAACTATAGTTTGGGAAGATGTAGAATGATCCTAACAATCTCATCAAATACAATTTTCATCAAAATTGACTTTGTTAAGGTTTATGATTTTATTGAGTGACCTTTATCACATCAATGCTACAAGCCTTATAAATTATACCTTTACTCATTTAATGTGTGTGTATTATTTTTTATGACACCTCTCCTTATTTTAGTATTAATGATTAGCAACACAATGCATTTGGAATCTTTCAAATTATTCTCCAAGTCTACCCTTTAGTTCCAACTTTGTATGTGATTGTTGTTAAAAGGTTTGAGTATATCCTAGTTGATTCTATTTCTCAAAGATTGGTTAAACCTTAAATTATTTTTGAGCTCAACTAGTGAATGGTCAGTTTGTTAATGATTCCTTTTTTTACTCTTTTATAAAAGGAAAATAACATTAAATAGGAACTTTAGTGTTTTGATATATTTGTGAGATCTCAAGTTTTATCATTTTATGGTAAAAGATACACTATATTCAAAATCCTTCCTTCCCAAGCCTTATTAGATTAATTATTTTGGATGGAAGTGGATTGATCTTGGTAAAAAATTAAGGTTTTTGTGCATCACCTTTTCTTTTTAGGCATCCCCAAATTCTTTCTAGCAAGTTGTTCTTTCTAGTGTTAGAAAGAAGTTTTCTTATTGAGTCACCAAATTTTTATTTGTAGCTAAATTTTGTAGATTTTCCCCAAGATTTGTGTGGTGACTCGTGTCTACTACATGTCTTCTTGGGTTCCCTCCAAACCTTGTTATTTTAACTTAAATAAGCTTATTCATGATTATCTTTGGTCTTCTCTAGATACTTATTGAGATTTCTATTGGATTTTATGGTATTTTTATTTTCTTCCTCATGAACCAAAAGGCTTGGAACTTGATGCAGGAGCATCCAGTGGTGTAAGGGCAATCTTGCATCACCCAAAAATAGTTAAATTTCAAGTTTCTTGGTTTTTATATGTTTTTACATTTTTGGATACCCTTTTTGTCATAATAAAATTCCCAATTTATGGTTTTTATTTTCTATTCCTGGGTTGAAAGATATTGCAGTTTTAATTTCCCAGATTGCACATAAAAAATCTTGAGTTAGATTTGAGGCACTTAGAGTTCCCAATGGCCACAAAACTTTCCAAAATCAGTGTAGAAATATCAAGCACGTTATTGACTTCGAGACCTTTCCAACGGTTCAAACGGTTCAAATTGGAGTCCCAGATCAAAAGTTATGGCCCCGGAAGTTGGCACACTTTCTAGAAGATACAATTGCAAATGTTCTTTTGAAATTTGAACTTCAAGTTGTAATTTTTGGCCAAACCACCTAAACTCAAATTTGAATATTTTTTGGCTCCAAACTAAAGAGGAGCTCTATTTATGGGTGGGTTTCTAATTTTGGGTAACTTTTTGGGGACAAGCTCACATATTGCGAAAGGGTGATTTTGTAGCTTTCTGTAACTTGCATGTGTTGTAGAACTTGGGGATTTGAAATCCTCTGCATGTAAAAGCTCCATTTTCTGAATAATAAAATTATTCTCTTGTTTGTGGGTTATTTTCTAAGTCTCGGGTTGCACCTTCATCAGAACTACTCTCCACTGAATGCCAAATATTTTCCCTCTTTTTTAAGGGGATTATTCATTCTCTTGATGATAATGAAGCTTGAAATTTTCTAGTGTGGTATTGTATTTTTTCTAGTAATCTAATTGGATGACTAGCTTGGAAGGGAATTTTCCTTCATAACCTTATTATTATGCAATACATTAATTATATTTAAGGGACCTATGTGATAAAAAAATATCTAGTGACCTTGGGAAGCTACGAATCCTTAATTTTTTTAGAATGGTTTTATATTTTGTAATAGTCTTTCTATGAACCAAAAAGATATTTGGTGGTCTCTTATTTTTTAGTGTCATAATTATCCTCTTGTAAAGACTCCTTGGGTTCATGCTTTATGAATTTTCAAATATAGGATCAAAACACTCTTGGATATCTTCTCTAAAAAGACTAGGAATCTCTTTTTTGAGAATGAAATCAACACTCAATTTTAGCTTCCTAAGCAAGATTGTGAAACCTTTGACACAATTATAAAATCTATCCTACCTAATATTCTTCACAAAATTTGTATTAGATCATGCAAATCTTGGTAGAAATATTGTAAATGAGATCTAAATAGTTTTTTTCGAAAACTATAAGCATCATTAAGGGTATCATTGGCTTTCCTCTCATTTTTCCATCATGCCCACCTTGAATTAATGGTGACATTTGTATTCACAAATGCCAATCTAGCAATGCGATTTTCATAAAATTTGGTCAATAATGTTGGAGCCTAAATTGGCTCACTTTTTTTGTATTTTATATTTCAAGGCCACCCCATTGGTTCTTTATTATCCCATTTGGATTTTTGTAATACTTAATTCCCTTTGTTTGGACATCAAGATTGTCTTAAAAATCTCCCTTTTTTTCCCTAGAGCTAGGGATGATTTGTCTTGTATATAGCTCTAGGAAAATTCATTACGAACAATTCATTTCCAAACAATTCATCGACATGACAAATTCATCTGATGGAAAATTCAACACCAATAATTCGTCACTATGGATAATTCATTGCATATACAATTAAAAAAAATGATTTATGATATAAAAATGAAAAAAAAATTAATATATTTTATTTTATTCTAGTAAACTAATTATACAACAATATAAGTCAATTTTATTATTGTACTATTATAAATATATATTGTTACCTATTTTTGCTACTAGCCCAAATAGGCAGTGTTGTTTATATTTTTACAAGTGAAAAAAAGGTACATTTTAACTCTGCTATGTCACATTCATGTGCATAAATAAATTTTAGAAGACTACAATACCACATTTCATTACGCAAATACATACAACATAGGAGAAAGTGCACAATCTTTTCAAAAATGTAGTCTTTATTGATAATATAAATGTATGGTGTCCCACACAAGCCATGGGACTAACTATCAAAATGCATATAATGGAAAAAACTATACATTTATAGATACAAAAGAGAAAGAATGCACATAAAGAGAAAAGGGACCCGCCATTTCCTAAATGACAAATCCCAGCTACTTTTTTTTGCATCATCTTCAATCCCTCTCGCTTGTCCCAGTCTCCAGTTGATGCTCTCCTTGCTACTCCTAGTGTTCCTACATATGTGAGAAGAGTGTTGTTAGAGCAATGAAAGGTCACCAGTAAAATATGTGCATACATCTATAAATATATAATTTGATCCTCATGTGCATTAAAATAACCTACATACCATAGATGTCTAGGAAAACAAGAGAGTTATCAAACAAATCTATCATATGCTCTGTTTTATCTAACATGTTTGCTTCTTGTGTAGGTATAGGTGAAATCCTTGTTACTATTTTGTTTCATCTGTTTACAACATGTGGGATAAAATGTGGCTCTCACAAGGGTTGATCCCAACATGTTTCCCTTTGCTTTCATTATAGAGGGATAGTTGCATTTTTATATCATAATTAAATCCTTGAGTGTATGTCTCATCTTTAACACCTCTAAATAGAAAATGCATGATTTGTGTAGGTTGTAGGTTGTGACATAGTGTTAAACAGTAGTTAGTTTTGAGAATCATTAATTATCCTTCTAATTCTACAAACAATAAATGCTTCCTATTAAATAGTAGTACGTGAACATGAGAAAGGTGTGAGTTGTGTCTTGAAACAAGTTGGTTTATTGAGCTCATTGTGCATGTTAAGCGGTAGTATTTGTCATAAAAATTTGGTATTTCACCTTTTAAAGCATTAGAATAGTGTTTTCATTTTCATGTTCTCCTCCTTTTTCTTTGCAATCTTTAGTTTAGATTAGTTTAGGTGACACCATAGTAATTCGGCCTTCTCCAGAGGTTTGATCTCATATAAGGCACCCGCACCTTGGGATCATTCCCATGTGTCAGTAGATTGTTGAACTTCAAGTTCAAGAGGGCATAAATTTAGTTGATAACAATTTTGGCATGCCCAATGGGACAAAAAACTAGTTTTTAGTTCTTTTATTCATTAATTCACTGTTGTTTGGTGTGTACAATAGTTTTTTTTTTCCTTTTGAGGTGTTCAAATACATACATGGTAACTCTGGAGATATTATCTACCGGTTTCAGTAGTTCAAGTGTTGATATGTTTCAAGTTTTTCAATAAGAAAATATGTTTTTTTTCTTCTGATTTTCTAGTTTTGAATGAGTAGACATGTCTATGTTTCATGGGGATATGTCTTATCACCCTTAATTTCATGAGGAAATTGCTCATAATTCTTCTTATCAACCATTTCAAAGTAACCATACTACTGGTTTTGTCCAAAATAGCCTTGTAATTACAAGCAACCAGTAGATTCATCATGCTTTCCACCCACTAACCCTCCCCTACTTAGCCATCATGGCAGCCAATATATACTTATAATCAACTTCAAGAAAACTACTTTATTCCAAACCAGCATACTCAATATCCTATTCAGCTCCAAATTAATGAGCAATCTGAGATTGCAAACATCAAGAGCATATTGCTTGACTAGACCAAGGAACTGAATGAGATCAAGAGGTAGCAGGAATATGCTTTATAGTAGGGGGAGTTGGCTTACAATGCTCATCTTCATAAGCAGCAATTGTTGGAATAAAAGAAACAACATGAGGAAGAGTTTACAAAGGATGTGGTGGCAAAAGAAGAAGAAAATAAGCTTTTGTTTGCTAACCAGAAGCTAGAAGTTCCATCATATCTCACATTTCCAAATCCATTATTTGAGAAAGAGGTACCCGAGTTCAAGATACTAAGTTTCAAACAAGGTAAATCTCTTGAGCTTCATAAGTCTTCCAAATTTTATATTCCAAGCTTCAAAGGTTCTTCTTCATTTATAAGTTTCATTAATGAAAAAGTTCAACACATTAATCCTCAAGAGCAGTCCTTTGAGTAGCCTATTTTCCTTCAAAAAAATCAACTGAACTCACAAGTTTCTCTCCTTAATGAATCATTTTTCCCTCCTAATGAAAATTCAGACTTGTGGCAAGAAAGAGATGAGCCTAATTAGTTAGGACAACAAGAAGTAAGGCAAGAAATAGGTGTTAAAATTGAGTTGTTAATTAATTATTTAGATGAGTTTCCTAGTCTTTTTGAACAAAGTGAGGATGAGCAGGAAATTTGTTACAAGAATGGTGAGATAAATAATGATTTATTTATAGAACTTTCATTCTTTGTTGATAATATTGAGGAAAATATGCCTTTATTAACATCATCAACAAGTTTTGAGCAATAGGATGATGAAAGCCACTCAGACATGATATTGGTCCATCAAGAAACAAGTGAAAATAGCCTTGTTTTGGACAGTGAAGAGGCTAATGAAAAGGAATATGCTATTGGTTTGCTCCATGAGCTACCTTTTTTGGTTGATTCTAATAAATAAAATATGGTTGTTCTCAGGTATGTGCAAGATCATGATGGAAAAAATAGCCCTTAAGTGGCAAAAAAATTAGAAAAATTAGTATTAGGCAACTTGACATAAAAAATTAAATAAGTTATCTATATTATTTCAAAAATATGTAACAATAGAATCTGTAGAAAATTGAATGTAGTTTCTAAACTACAAGGTTTATTTAAAAATAAATAAAATCTATTTGGTGAAAATTTGAAATTTCAATGCAGTAGTACTTAAATTTCAGGGAAAAATAAAGTAGGTTTCTATCTAACCACCTAACCATAATAAAATGATAATAATTTTTTATAATATTTTATATATAAGTAGAGGACTCATGTCCATATGTGATGCATATTTTTTTGTAATTTTTTCCAAGTAAATAATTAATTATGAAAATTTTGTTTCAAATTTTTAAAAATATAAAAACTCGTATGTTTGACCACCTTAACTTGGTCAAAACTTCATGAAATTTATTTTTTATTTTTTTAATCCTATAGTATGTGAAGCATAGAATGTGACACATGTTTTTGAATTCAAAAAAATTGATACCGTTTGAAAGTTATAGATGTTTTTCAATTAGCCTATCGATCAAGACTTTATTCGTAATTCTAATAGAAAATAAATAATAATTATTTATTAAATTCAAATTAAAGCATAATTTATATTGGTGGAAAGCTAAGAATCTCCTCTAAAAACCCTTTTCGTTTCATCAATTTTGGGTAAAAAAAATTCATCAGCCACATACCCTACAAATACCCATAATATTGCCACTTTTTGGCCCATCATGATCCTACACATACCCTCTCACACAAACGACAAATTTGAAGCAGTTTAAGCATGTTGAGTACAATGGTGAGTTGTTGATCCAAGAAGGAGAACACAAAGATCAATCATCTTTGGAGTTTAGAGGTCGTTAAGAAAGTTGTTATGAGATCAAAGAGATCCTTATTATTCAGAAAACCAAAGAGGAGACCTAGAAGAAGACCTATTTTGGGATGACCTGGAAGGGTTTTTTTCTAGTTTAAATGCCAATTCAACATCTTTTGAATTAGAAAATATTGAGCAACAGGAGCAAAACATGGAAGCATCCATTCATTTAGTTGAATCACATGAAATAAGTGTTCCTAATCAGCATAATGAGGTTGAAGAGACAATTGACAAGAGTGAAACCAACAAGAGTAGCTTCAAATTTGTCTTTTCAATAGGATTTCCTATTAGATATTTATCTAGAGTGGAGGCTAATTCAAGTCATTATGCCCAAACGTGAAGGTGTAGTTAAGAAAGAGAAAATTCAAGTCATTTCTCCACCTTAGGGCAACAATGCTTATATTACATATATGAAGAGGTTAGTGAACTTGTGTATGTTCATCAAGAGATGTTGAAACTCTTTGTTGAATTTCTATCCATCCCCCATTCTTATCTAGATGTCCTCAATCATTTAAAACATTGTAAATTCTATAGAAAAGGCAAGTATTTTTCCCTTGGCTAGTGAATGGTTTCGTTTGAGTTGGTGTCTTTCTTGGTTAGTGTAGAGTAAGGTTAGTTTTTTGTTTCCTCTAAGTGTTGTTTTGCACAGTTAGTTAGTTTTGATCCAAAGTTTTGGTAGATGGAATAAGTTTCAAAGGTATCATGTACTGATCTGATGAGTTTCAGTAATGTATAGGACTACTTTAAAGTTGTGTCAGCTTTTAGGTGACTCAATACCCAATGGATAAGCTTCAGGAAATTGGTTAGGATGTTTAGCAGGAAAACATATAATAGATGTTACCATAAATGTTACCTTCTTTTCCTACTAGCCCAAATAGGTAGTGTTGTTTATATTTTTACAAGTGAAAAGAAGGTACATTTTAACTCTACTATGTCACATTCATGTGCATAAATAAATCTTAGAAGACTACAATACCACATTGCATTATATGCAAATGCATATAACATAGGAGAAAGCACACAATCTTTTCAAAACTGTAGTCTTTATTGATAATATAAATGTATGGTGTCCCACACAAGTTGTGAGACTAACTATCAGAATGTGTATAATGGAAAAACTATACATTTATAGATGCAAAAGATAAAGAATGCACATAAAGAGAAAGGGGACCTATCATTTTTTGAATGACGAATCCCAACTACTTTTTTTTGCATTATCTTTAGTTCCTCCCACTTGTCCTAGTCTCTAGTTGATACCCTCCTTGCTGCTCCTAGTGTTTCTACATTTGTGAGAAGAGTGTTGTTAGAGAAATGAAGGATCACCAGTCAAAATTTGATCCTCATGTGCATTAAAATAGCCTACATACCATAGATGTCCAAGAAGACAAGAGAGTTATCAAACACATCTATCATATGCTCTTTTTTTTATCTAACATGTTTGCTTCTTGTGCAGGTATAGGTGAAATCCTTTTTAATGTTTTGTTTCATCTATTTATGACATGTGGGATCAAATGTGGCTCCCACAAGGGTTGAGCCCAGTGTGCTGCCCTTTGGTTTCATTATAGAGGGATAGTTTCATTTTTATATCATCATTGAGTCCTTCAGTGCATGTCTCATCTTGATCACCTATAAAAAAAATGCATGATTTGTGTAGGTTGTAGGTTGTGACATAGTGTTAAACAGTAGTTAGTTGTGATAATATTCAATTCTCCTTCTAATTCTATAAACACTAAATCCTTCCTATGAAATATTAGTACCTAAACATGAGAAAGTTATGAATTATGTCTTGAAACAAGCTGGTTTATTGAGCTCATTTTGCATGTTATGTGGGATTATTTGTCTCAAAAATTTGGTGTTTTGCCTTTTAAAGCATTAGAATAGTGTTTTCATTTTCATGTTCTCCTTCTCCTTTTTCTTTTCAAGCTTTAGTTTAGATTAGTTTAGGTGACACCATAGGAAGCCAACCTTCTCCAGAGGTTTTATATCATACAAGGTGCCCACACCTTGGGATCATTCCCATGTTTCCATAGATTTTTGAACTTCAGGTTCAACAAGGGTGCAAATCTAGTTGATAACATATATATCACCACAAATTGGAAATATTTATTAAAAAATGTTAATGTGATGAATTATCCATGGCCGTGAATTACTGGTGGTGAATTTTCCATGAGATGAATTAGTCATGGTGATGAATTGTTGTTGGTGAATTTTTGGCAGTGAATTTTCTGGCGATGAATTGTTGGTGGTGAATTTTCCTGAAGCCCTTGTATATATGAATTTTTGAAGCCATTCAAATTCGAGTCATTCTCTTGACATATGGTCTTGTTAAGGGGTTGGTGTCACATCCCCCATAAATTCATTTATATATAACATGATTTTAGGATGGAGATTATATTTAGCATATAGGAAGATAGAAATTCTACCTTTTTATATGTTATGTTAATTTCCCAATTTTTATGTATTCTAAAACTATTATTTATTTTAATATATTATTATAGATTCAAGTGCAAGAAAATAAAGTTTAACTTGAGGTTGCTTAGTTCTAGGTGTTATTGGATCACTAGGGTGATGCCCCTTGTGTTGTGGCTAGGGTACCCTTGACTCTCACCTCCTCTTGGGAATTTTTAGTGATATATTTGACCTTCTTGTAGCTATTAAGAGACTCATTATCAAAATTCTCTTCTTCCTATGATAAGGGATCATGCTCAATGAGGTTGGTTTTGTCTTGGTAGTAGGTGTTTTTCCTCTCCACTACATGTCAGTGGAGAAACTCCTAGCTGGCCAAGCTCCAAGAAAAAAAACTTATATTTATCTTTCCATCTCTTTCACTTGAGTGGTTATTGAGAAAACTATGAATAAAGTATTAATGATAATAATGATGGATGAGACCCTTTTGTGGTTATCAAAGACCCCTCTAATGTATGGGACAAATTGGATGATTGGGATCCCCCGCATCCTTCTACACATGCTCTAGTCATCTAATAGACTTATTTATGTTTTATATTATATTTCTTTAGGTTGATAACCCATATGAACTTTAGGGTTATGAATTTTTTCAGCCACCTTTCTTTTTTATGTATATGTGTAACATTATTTTTTAAATGGTAATATAGATGCTATTCATAAAAAGTAAAAAAATAATAATTATCATTTAAACATTAAGATAAATCAAATGAGTTAGAATAAAATAGAAATAATAAATTAGAACTTATAATATTAAAAAAAAAAAAATAACTAGAATAAAAAATGAATAACATAATTATAGACATGAAAAAAAATGAGGTTGTGAAAAATACACTATAATAAATATATAGATACAACTTTTCATTAGAAATAGTTTCACCAAAATTCTATGAAAACAAAAAATTAATATAATACAAATGGTTGTTTTCCATGTAATAAATGTTGAGAAATGCTAAAACATTTTTACTTATTCTAATAATGTAAAGAAAATAAGAGTAAATCCAACAAAATATAGGAATTCTTCAAAATTAGTGAATGATAATTTTTTTTTAAACTAAAAAGTTGAACGCAATTTTTTCTTATATTTAGATAAAATATACACTACAAAAATATATCATAGGGAAATATCTTATTATTGTATAAAATTATAAGAATTATATTTTAATATTATAATTACTTTACAAGCTTAATTTTAATTAATTATTACTATTTATTTTTATTAAAATTTGAATTGAATATGATAAGACATTACCTAACAATTTAAATAACAGTAATGAACATAAAAAAAATTATATCCAATAATTATGAGACTTTAAATTAATTCTATAATCTATTTCGTTGATCTATTATCATACTAAAAAACCTTATTTTTTATAAAATAAGTAGTATTTAAGGGTATTGTACCCAAACACAAGAGGCCCCAAAGACATAAAGTTAAAAAAAAAATGCAAGGTCATAAGTATTAAATAACTTTGTTGACCTCATAAAATCATAATAATTATTTAAAAATTATAAATGATGTCAAAGCAATTAAATTAAATAATACACATTAATCTTTGTTAGTGATTTGAAAGGATATTTAAATATGACCTATTTTATTCTAGGAAAAAGTCTATCACTATTTAAGTGGAGTGCCCCTCCGTTCTCATTTGGAATGTGTAGGTAGTCTAGCTAAGCAATCTGAAGAAGATGGAACAAAGACTTCTGATGGTACTCTTGTGGGAATGAGGTACATTGTTTTGCTATGATGCAAAGATTTAATTGGATAGCTTAACTTACTTGTTGTTCATGATACTTCTTTTATGGCATTGAGGTTATGATGATACATTGTGGGTGAATTTAACTAGTTATGCTTATGTATAGATGTAGTGTCATATTGCAATGTAGTAGACTAGTAATTATTTCATGATGATATGATGTGATTTGTTTGGTTTAACAATGCTACTTTATACTTGATGTTGTAGTTATTATTATAGCTTTGGTGAGGGGACAGTGTAGCACCACTCGTTTGCGAGTGACCTACTATGTTGTGATTCCTTCTCATGATATGATGCATTTATTTAAATATATATATTATGCACAATGTTTTTTGTATGTAGGAATTGCAAGAATAAAGTCTTGATTCCACCTGCTTTGACAGGATAGGGAAAGCATTAAATTATCCCAATGGGTATGATGTTGAAACAAAGATGACAAGGAAGTCTCCCCATCCCAATTCTGTCAACCCATCGTGAGTCTAGTGGTATTGTGTGTCCTTGATTTTGGTTATTTCAGTATTATGTGATAGTTGTCTATCATAAGTTGTATTTGTGTTATTTATTTAATGTTTGTGTTGTTATGTATTTGGGTGGATTAATAGTATTATTTAATTTAAATAATTAAATAATTAAAATAAGTGTTATTAGTTAATTACTGGGAATAGCTTTATTAAAATTTAAAAGTGTTAAACTAAAAGTTGTGTGACTAATTAAAGATAAATAAATTAACTGTGTAGATAACATTATTTATAATTTTAAAACTTGACATTTTTTTATAATTTAATGTAAATAGTAAGTTGAGGATAAATAATAGAATAAAATATTTAAATAATTAATAAGGTGTCAACTATGAGTTGAAATTAATAAAATAAAAATTTAAAATTTGAAGATTCCATTTAGAAAAAAAAAATCAAAAAAAGAATAAAAAGAACGAATGCATGCCCAGTTTATTTTTGAAAACTTAAGAGAATAGAAAATTGTTATTTTATTCTAATGTTTGGGTTTAAAAAAAAAATAGAGTATTTGTTTTTTTTTTTTTCACGGGAATGAAGATAGGAATTTTTGTGAAGTTTTTTTTGGAAAAAAAAATTTAGAAAAGACTCTCAGGGAAATTATTGGTCAGAATGGTTTTTCACATCTTCTGGAAGAAGAAATCTTTGGGAAAAGCTTGGGAATTGAAATACGAAGGTTCAGCTTCAATCTTTATCAATTTGAGCATGAGGATCCAAGTTCTTTATTTTAAATATTTGTTTAAATTGTGTTTTTAAAAGATTGTCTATACAAAACTTAGTTGTTCTGGTACTGTGAAATTAAAAAAAAGAAAAGTAGATGATTTGTTCATATATTTTGAAATACTGTCTATTAATTTGTTGTGACATTTTGGAAACCTTTGTAGAATTAACATTTTGAAAACTTTTGTAGAAGGATTGTGAAAATCTTAGATCCTCTGTAGGGAAATGAATTTAAAATGATAAGAAATTCAAAACAAAAAGAAAATAATAGATATTTAGAAAATACCATAGATAATTTAGAAAACATCTGTAGGATGGAAAAAAAAGAAAAAAAAGAAACCCTTTGATAAATTGGGGAAAATAAAATCTTTTGATAAATTAGGAAAAATGAAATTCTCTCATAAAATAGTAAATATTTTCATGTAGAAAAAATTATATTAAAAAAAAAAAAACAGCAGAGAGAGAGGGTCACTAAGTTAATCATAACTCAAAATGTACGAACTGGGTATGGCTGATTATTTTATATGTTTTAAAATAATTAATGGTGCACATTCAATAAAAAATTTAGAACAACTCAGATTCAAAAAAAAAGTTATTAAAGTCGCAATACACTAGTTTTATGATTAGTATTGTTTAAATACAGTAAATTATTTTTAATTCATTAAATAGTATATATTTATATATATGTGTAATTATATGTATTGTACATATTTAATTATATATATTTAAATATATTTATTTAATTAACTATTTTGATACAATAGATATTTTAAATATATATATATATATATATATATATTTAATTTTTACGTTTGGAAGTTGTAAATGAAATATTTAAATATTTAAATATTATATATATATTAATATATATATACTTATTTAAATATATTTTGACAATAGATGTATGCGAATGCATGAAATAATTTTTTTTTAAATGAAATTATTTTTTTAATAGAGAAATTAATTTTTATTATTGTGTGTGTTATTGTGAAAATTGGAGTTAAACTATTCGTGTTAATTTTCTTATTGCTTGTAAATGAAATTAAATTAAGTTGATTAATTTCAAGTAATGCGTTGATGATTTTATTAGATTTAGGAAATCCAAATGTTAGATTAATTATATGTTTGAATTGCTTATTGGTTGAGTTTTCTTTGTTTGCATTGTGAGGTAATTGAGTTGTTTGATTTTGTATGTCTTCTAGAGAAGTTCATTCTTTGTGAAGTTGTTATATATATTGGTTCAAATTTTGATTTGTGTTGGGTAGTGCACATGGGTGTAGACAATTTGAATGCTCTATTACCAGAAAAAATATATGTGATATAGTATGGATACCCGGTTACTACGAACGGGTTGTGTGATGTTATGTTTTAAGGTTGAGATGTGTTATTAGTATTGTGCATCTTGTCTACCCATAGATTTATGAATTTTGAACCTAGTGTTTTTAGTAGGGGAGTGGCTCTTTATGATTGGCTAATTTCATAAGTTTTTGGGAGTGGTCTATTGATGTTATGCTTTGTGATCTATTGATGCTATAATTTTGGGATTCTATAAGTGTTGTGTTGTCTATGTATTCCCATGTCACTTTTGTTTGAAGTTGATTTTGTATTTTCTATTGGACCTCCTTGGTCGAGGATTCTTCCTTGTCATCTCCTAGCACGGGGGATGGGTTTTTCTAAAACCCACATGGTTAGGTGGAACGTGCTACACACCTCATTGGGTTCTGCACCAGTGTTCGTACAATGCAGTGTGTTTTTGATGGAATATGAGCTAGATATTTTATTGTAGCTAGATGTTAATTATGTATTTTAGTTATACACATGTATTGATGAATTACTCCCACATGTGTTGGGAGGTTTATGATGTAAACTTATGTATCTGATCTATGTATTATACTAGAAGTTGATGTAAAGTACAAATGTATAATTGTAATCATGTGACAAGATAGTGGTTATTGTCATATAAGCATGTTGCATATATGTGTATAATTATTAAATAGAGTTTGAACTTGTTCATAATTCTTTATCTCTTGTGTATGCTTCGATGTTATAGTTATGATGGATGGATGAACTTAACTAATGATTTTGGAATTTCGTTTATCTTTTCATTTTGGGCTTGAATATGTAATCTACCTCGTGCACCCCAAAGGACATAGGTGATGAACTTGTATGCATGCAATTGAATCTCGTGTAATGGAACTTAATATGCATATATTATATATGTTATATTTACAGAAAATAAAATAAAATTGTGCCATGTTGTCCTTTGGGGTTTGAACAGCGGGGCATTACATTAAGCATTATTTAGATGACCATATTTGTCTCATAATGCTTGTATTCTTAGTTACAAACATTGAAGACAATTAACTTTGCAAATACATTACATACATATTTTAAAAATGCATATTCAAATTTTAAATTAATAGAATCATTTAATTTTAAATTAATGATCCAAAAATATAGAAAAAAAATTAATTAATTTATATTCCTTATATCTCATATCAAATTCCACCAATAATTGTGATAATCTAAAAATAATGGTTTAAAGTAAATTATTATACAGATAAAATACTAGGAAAATCACTATTTAAGCGTTATTTAGAAAGTCATATTTATCTCATAATGCTTGTTTTCAATGTACAAACATTGAATACAACACTTTTTTTAATGCATTATATATATATATATAATTTTATAGGTATGTGTAGGATCATGTTGGGCCAAAAAGTGGCAATATGATGGGTATGTGGCTAATAATTTTTTTTCTACCCAAAATTGATGAAACGAAAAGGCTTTTTAAAAGAGATTCTAAACTTTCCACCAATATAAATTATGCTTTACTTTGAGTTTAATAAGTAATCATTATTCATTTTATACTCAAATTATGACTAAAGTCCTGATTGATAGGTTGATTGAAAAACATCTATAGCTTTCAAACAGTATCAGATTTTTTAAATCCAAAACATGTGTCACATTATATGTTTCACATAATATAAGATTAGAAAAATAAAAAATGAATTTCATGAAGTTTTGACCAAGTTAAAGTGGTCAGACATATATTTTTTTATATTTTTGAAAAGTTGTAATAAAAAATTCATAATTAATTATTTACTTGGAAAAAAATTACAAAAAAGTATGCATCACATCGGGACATGAGTCATCTACTTATATCTAAGTTCTTATAAAAAAATATTATCATTTTATTGTGGTTAGAGTGGTCGAAGATGTATTGGCATGGTGTGATGGTTTATAGGTGGCATTGTTGTTCTTGCCACCAAGGTTCAAACCCTGTTGGGGTGGTATTGTTGAATGGTTGTATCCGGTTCATAGCTCCGGTCAAAAGCGTTTACCCCTTGAATAAAAAAGAGTGGTCAGACAGACACCTACTTCTTATTTTTTCCCTAAAATTCAAGTAGTACTGCATTGAAATTTCAAATTTTCACCAAATAGATTATTTAAAAAAAAAAAAAAACCTAGTAGTTTAGAAGCTAAATTCAATTTTCTACAAATTCTATTATTACATATTTTTGAAATAATATAGATAACTTATTCAAAAATTTATGTCAAGTTGCCTAACTCTGTTTTTTTGAATTTTTTTGCCACTTAAGGGCCTATTTTTTCCATGATGATCCTACACATACCCTTATTGAGAGTGAAAATTTTAACATACTATCTCAAAGGAAAATTTATAATTGATTATTTAATTTTGAACTATAATCCAAAAAACTATGACAACAATTAAATTTTTTATAATTCTTATATCTCATGTGGAATCCCCTCAATAATAATGACAATCTAAGAAAAAGAGTTCAAAATAAATTATTATCCAAATAAATTATAGCTTAGATAATGATTTCACTAATTTATTATTCATTTGAGAATCTAAAAATAATTAATTTGACTAAGTTATTTTAATTTAGTATATGAATATTAAATATTCATATATATTTCAGATATTACAAATATATAAATAAGTAAATAGATGAATTTTATTTATACAAAAAATATTTTATTTTATTTTAGAACTATTTCATTTACTAAATGCATACATGAGAAAAAAAAATTCATTAAAAAATATTTAATGTATCCTATTTTTTTTTATAAAAAAAAATTGGATTCATTAATTTATATATATAATTAGAAATGCAAATGTAAAATTAAATATATAATTTAATTAAATATATAACTAAAACTCTAGTAATCTCATATGGCTCTTCCCATCTTTCCTATTTGAGTGGTTACTAAAGAAATCCAAAAAGAAAATATTAATGATAATAATGATGGATGAAACCTTAATGATGGATGAAACGTTAATGATTGATGAAACCTTCTTGTGGTTACTCCATACCCCACGAATGTATGGGACAAATTTGATGACTGATAATTTTTTTTAACTAAAATGTTGAATAAATATATCCATTTTAAAAACTTATATCATAGGGACATATCTTATTATTATATACAATTATAAGAATTACATTTAAACAATATAATTACTTTAAATGATTAATTATAATTATTTATAATTATTTGTTTTGATTAAAATTTGAATTGAATGTAATAAGACAATATAGACAACAAATAATAGCAACAAATATAAAAATTTTGCACCCAATAACCATGAAAATTTTAATTTTAGTCCATAATCTATTTTCTTGATCTATTATCATCCTAAACAACCTTGTTGACTTGGTAAGATCATAACAATTATTGAAAAATTATAAATGATTCCAAAATAATTTTAAATAATACACATTCATCTTTCTTAGTAATTTGAAAGGATATTTAAATATGTCCTATTTTATTCTAGGACAAAGTCTAGATCACTATTTAAGCACTATTTAGATAACTATATCTATCTCATAATGCTTGTCTTTTTACTTACAAACATTGAAGACAACTATATATATATATATATATATATATATATCAATCTTTCTAGGTGTGAAAATTTCATGTTTGCTAGCATTTTTTAATTTTAAATTAATAATCCAAAACTATAGGACAACAATTAATTTATTTATAGTTCTTATATCCCATGTTGAATACCACGATAATCTAAGAAGAATGATTCAAAATAAATTATTATCAAAATAAAATACTAGGGCAATCACTATTTAAGCATTGTTTGGAAAGCTATATTTGTCTCATAATGCTTGTTTTCAATGTACAAACATTGAAGAAAACACTTTTACAAATGCATTAAATATGTATAATTTAAAATATATACATTCAAATTTATTGAGTGTAAATATTTCAATTTACTATGCAATTTCATAGGAAATTTCATAATTGATTCTTTAATTTTTGAACTAAAATCCAAAAACATATGACAACAATTAAATTATTTATAATCTTTATATCTTTTTCTAGAATCCCACCAATAATACTAATTAATCTAAGAAAATAGTTAAATATAAATTATTATCCACATAAATTATAGCTTAGATAATGTTTTTGCTAATCTATTATTCATTTGAGAATGTGAATTCATAAATATATGTAAAAATAAGTTAATGTTGTGACTAAATTATTATAGTTTTGTATATAAATATTAAATGTTAATATATATTCAAATTATTACAAATAAATAAATAGATTAAAAACAAAACTATTTTATTTACTTAAAAAAATAAATAAATACTTTTTAATAAAAAAAAGTGATCTATTGGACAATGGATCTAGGTTGATTGGCTAAAGCATCTTGTTGTAGGCACGAAATCACCAGATCTAATCTAACTACCCAATAATAATTAATAATAAAAATTAAAATTTAAAAAGAATAAATTAATTAAATATATAATTAAGACTCTGGTAATCCTTTGAGCATAATAAGAATTATGAAAATTTTATCGTAACAGTGACTATTATCGATAATATTAAGAAAGATATCCAAGTTGACATGACATTCCTCAAATATAACTCGTAAGATTTTACATGTATTCTTATAATTAGCAAGTACTGAATCAGAAATCTTGAAATGACAATAGTTTAGCAGTCATCGGAAACAATAATTTGATTCATTTTCCTCGCTTAAAAAAAATCATTGACCTGTTGATGGGCACACAGTATAAGAGGTGCATTTCCCACCCAAACAACAATAACAAACTGCATTTCCCTTGTGCATCCCATATGGCCATCCCTTTACTGTCCAACAGATCTCCTTCCCACCTCTCCTCTATACTTTTCATTTCACTTCTTCTTCTCTTCTTCTTTCCCTTTTCTTTGTCCAACAGATGTCCTTCCCACGAATCCCAAGCTCTACTGCGCTTCAAAGCGGCTTTCACTGACTCCACAGGCTATCTTAGGTGGGTAAATGGAACAGATTGTTGCACCGAGTGGTACGGCATATCCTGCGACGATCACACCAACCACGTAGTCTCTGTTGAACTTGGCGATCTCTACTTTGACCAAATTGTGATATCTGAGAGCCTGTGCCAACTTCGTTTTCTCACATCACTGACTATAAATGGAATGCTAATAGTAGGTACTACCATTCCTCCTTGTTTGGGAAAACTCTCTTATATTGACGATTTAGCTTTAAATCTTGAACAAGCAATGCATATGAATATTCCCCCTTTCGTTTGTTTGCTCACCCGCCTTGCATCCCTTGATCTTTCAAACAATAACTTCAATGGAATCATACCTTCCTGCCTTGGCAATCTTTTTTCTTTAACTGAACTTTACCTTGATGGCAAGCAACTTAGTGGAAGCATACCGGCTTTTCTGGGTAATCTTTCTTCATTAACTAACCTTGGCCTTAGTAACAATCAACTGAGTGGTAAGATTCCAGATTATTTAGGTAATCTATCTTTACTCGAGCAGTTGGATATTAGCAATAACCAACTAAGTGGTCTGAGCATTCCCTCTTCATTTGCTCAGCTTTCCTCCCTCACTGGCTTGTATGGTGATGGCAATCGTTTCAATGAAACAATATCTTCTTCCCCACTTCCACCTTCTTTAGCTCAACTAAGCCTGTCACCAACCATTACCAGCCGATTTCAGAAACTTTATTTCACAACCTTACAAGCCTAAATTATTTGTCTTTATCTGATTGTGCTCTAAATATTAGCACAACCTGGATTCCACCCTTTCAACTATTTGAGGTACATTTAACGTCATGTATGATTGACAGTGAATTTCCACCTTGGATTTCAACACAATTCTCACTTCAAAGATTGGAAATAACTAACACCACTCTTGTGGGAGTAATTCCCTCTTGGCTATGGGAAATCAGTCCTAATTTGATATATATAAATATTCCAGGAAATCATCTGGAAAGAAGCCTATCCCCAAATATTTCAATAGGGACCCTAAACCCACAAATCCTAGATTTGTCTAGGAATGGATTGAGTGGCCACATCCCATTAATATTGCCTCCTTATATGCAAATAATGATTCTCAGTGACAATTTGTTTAGTGGCAATATACCTGCAAGCCTGGGAAATAATGTATCTGTACTTGAGCAGTTAAATCTTGCAAACAATCTTTTTAGTGGCAATATTCCTCCAAGCCTGGGAGAATTATCTAGTCTAATGTTATTAAATCTTGCAAACAATTTGCTTAGTGGTAATATTCCTCCAAGCCTTGGAAAATTACATATTCTCATGGTATTAAATCTTGCAAACAACAACATAAGCGAAGTCATCCCTTCGAGCTTGTCTAGTTTCTCTTCCCTCATTATCCTAAATTTGGGAAATAATAGTTTGGAGGGAACCTTACCAGATGAGTTCAGTAAGCTAAGTGATTTAAGGTAATTAGTTGTTCACAATAATAACATGAATTGACCATTTCCTCTCTCAATAGCAAATTGTTCAAATCTACAAGTTCTTGATATTGGAAACAACTTGTTTGGAGGTGAAATACCAGCATTGGTTGCAAATATTTCAAATCTAAGAGTATTAGTGATGTAGGGGAACAATTTTACAGGCAGTATTCCCTTAGAGATAAGACAACTAATAAACCTCCACATCTTGCTCCTCTCTTCTAATCATCTCTTAGGATCTATTCCACACACAATCATATTATTGCAAGCGATGGAAAATGAAACTCAAGATGGATTGGATATGACTTCAAAAGGTAGAGATGAGCACTACCCATATATTCTTTCAACTCTCACATCCATAGATATATCAAATAATGAATTTGAGGGAGAAATTGTTTCTAATTTTGGGAATTTGAAGGGGTTGAGGTTTTTTAACCTTTCAATAAACAATTTGAATGGGACCATTCCAATTAGTTTGGGAAAAATGAGTCAACTAGAGTCATTAGACCTTTCAAGAAATAAGTTTTCAGGAAAAATCCCTATAGAGCTTGATTCTCTAAGCTCTTTAGGTTTCTTGAATCTATCAAACAACCACCTTTTAGGAAGTATAGCACAAGGACGACAAATAACCACATTTGTAGAAGCCTCTTTTTCAAGGAATCCTAATTTATGGGAGTGTCCCCTACCCAAAAATTGTTCTTGGCCACAATTTGTTCCTCCTCCTCCAATTCCAAAGAGAAAAGAAAAGAAAAGCATGAAATATCCTTGGTATGGAATAGCACTTGGATTGTCATATGGAGTAGCTTTTGGAGGGATAATGTCATTGATCTTGATAAAAATGAGTTGGAGAAGGACATACTACAATTAGAGTTGATACAATCTTGAAGTTTTTGTTTCCATGGATGAGGAATCTGACAATATAAAGGGACACATCTATAATTCATTGAAATGTGAGTTTTTCTCGATTTTCTAAAGTATCTATCATAATGGAAATAATTAAAAAGATAAATGTCAAAAGGAAATCAATACTTAATTTTTTATACAAATTATCATTGACTATTTTATTTATCAATTGTAAATTGTTTACAATAATTTTAAATTGAATAATAGAATATTTTGATAGTTACTAATATATAATTTTGTGTACAGGAATATATTTTTGTTGAGCATGGTTTCTTGGTGTATTTGTCTTATTGAAGACATGCTATTTTTGGTGGCCTCGATCAACATGATAGCTTATATAGGATAATTGCTTGTGCTTAATCAAGCTTTTGTATAATTTGGTCTTTTGTGTTTTTAATCCATTACACAAGGTTTTAGGAAGGACCTATGTTTAATAGAAAGCTCTTATATTTCTATAATGAAAGTAAAGATTTAAATTTTTAAATATTGCCTATTTTGTTTAGAAATGTGAATGTAATAATATTTATGAAACATATGATGTACCACCAACAATCTAGTTCTAAACAAACATTGAGGTATAAATAATATTTAAAATTTGAATAGTTTTCAAATTATATTAAAAAAATGTGAAGTGTTTTTCATCTTCATTCAACAAGATGGGATGTCTCCAAATTTTTAACCTCTCAATGTTATACATTTATCAGTTTACAATTCCTTTTTCACCAAAAATCTACAATATTTTTAGTATAACACCAAGTGGATAGTTGAATGGATTTCTACCATATACCCATTTTTCTTTTTAGGCAATTGTTGAGATATTGAAAAATTATTATAACCCAACATTGCAAATCCACATTTATAAAACTAATATCATGTATAATTTTATCTTTCCTGTATCTACATAAGTATTACAAATATGGTGAACATATATATTTGAATGAAAATATCATTCAGACCTTATAATATTATTAAATGTTGAAGAAAATGATGACTAAATCACTACAATGTGGGTAAGTATGCAATTGTAATATGCTAATAAATCAATTGATTAAATGGTTCTTTCTATTTAAAATCTATTTTTATTATATCAAAAAATAAATTAAATCTAACAAATTAAGTGAAACATGGCTAAAAGAAGAATATTTATATATTACAAGTTTAGAACTTGAACATTAAAAGATAAAGAAATAAAATAAAATAAAAATACCATGGAATAAAAAGTTAAAAAAATTGTAGGGGATAAATGGTAGCTCTTTAATAAATAAAATAAGGTTTCCTTTGGTTTAGTCAAAATCTAATAAAATCCATGCACATAAGAACAATTACTAATAAATTCAAGTTTCAAAGAGTTAGAAATATTGAACTATATACATGTATGGAAACATAAATGTAAAATAATTTTATTTAACTAAATAATCAATTAGTGTCAAATGGATAAGGTTTTGGAATTTTTGTTGTTGTAAAACCCTAAATAATATGCCTTTTTTGTCAATGTAACCACTCAAAATTCTACACTAGATTTATGCCCAAGTAAAGGATAAATTCACTAGACTAGCACTAGGTAATTTAACACAAAAGATGTGTTTTAAGGCCGGGCTTAACCAACACACTCTAAGCATTGACTGCTTAGAGTGGCTGGTGTGGAGCCCATTTAATCTATCCCTCTTCCATTCACTTTCTCGTTTCTCCGTTAATCTTCAAAAAGTTCACGTGCAGGTTTAAACCATTTACATTTAATTTTGTTCACGTGCAGGTTTAAACCATTTACATTTAATTTTTTCGCGCCTATTTTTCAATCGTTTCTCCTTCCTGCTCCTACAAAGCTTAAACTAATGCTATTAATTGTACGTGATTTAGGGGAGAGGGGCCCATAATGGAGCAGGGTCCAATAGTGGGGATAGAAGTAATCCTCAGTGGGCACCATAGTGGAGCACTTTAATATCAAATTGCAAAACACTTTTTATCCATAAAGTATGCAAAGTGACAAATCATGTGATGCCACATCAACACACCAATAAAACATGACTTAGTGCACCACTATCGGTCTCACTTTTTCTTTTGGGCCTTTTTGGATACCTCAACAAAAAGCATGTTGATGTGGCATCATATTTGATGATGTGGCCCTAAAATGAAATATAGAAGCACATGAGTTGTGAAATAAACTTTGTACAGAATTGGGAGTGATTTGAAATTTACACATAGGATTTTGAGAAATGCAAAGTTAGGGTGCTCCACTATAGGTCCCTCTCCCCTAGTGTTTGCTATTTTTTTTATCAGTAATTTAGTGTTTGCTATTAATACTATTAATTGTATGTGATTTAGTGCATTAACCAATTTTAAATGTATATTTATGTTGGAAAACTCTATAGTGGCATTAGGAAATTTTAAATGTATATTTATGCGAGAATACTCTACAATGCTATTATGTATAATTTATGATCTATTAGGTAAAATTAATAGTATTTATTTTTTATTTATTTTTGTGTTTTTATTTAATTAAATAAAATAATTAAATAAATAAGATTTATTAATATTTTTTTATTATGAATATGTTTAGATGTATTTAGTAATTTAAATTATTATTAAAAATTGATATTTTTATGCATATATTAATAATTACATGAGAGAATAAAGATAACAAAAATTTATATTTTTAAATTTAAATTTCATAAATTAAAATAATATATAAAAAAAATATAATTATTGAAATAATGAATGATTTTTTTAAAAACATAAATTTAAAATTTACATCTTAATCCAAAAAATGAGTAAATAAAATTAAATTATTGTTATGTAAATACAAAGCGTTCTTCAAATAAAATAAAATCAATAGTATAAATAAAATAAAATAATTCTAAAATAATTGTAAAATGAAATATAATAAATAAATTTAAAAAATGAGATAAATGAAATAAAATAATCCTTAAATAATTCTAAAGTAAAATCAAATAACTGTTAAAGTAAATAAAATAATTCAATTTTGATATTTCTAAGTATTTTTAATAGATGTACTTAAGATATCTATTCTAATATATGCATGTTAAATTTAGTCTAGATTAATGGTTAGGTTGGAAAGCTTACTAAGAAAAGGTTCAAGACTATTCTAAAAAATGATGAATGTTCTCTACAATAGTCATGGAGGAAAACAATGGTCGGATGAACTCAGGCATGGTGGAAGAGGTCACGAGGGACCCAGAGGGAATAGGAGTGGGAACCTTGAGCGTGTTTTGAAGAAAGAAAGATGGGCCCACCCTCAGAATAATGTTCAAAAGGGTCACTTTCAAGAGGACCAAGTTAATGGGAATCTGCACACGAACAGAGGTGTAAGTTCTTTACAAGAAGACAAGAACGAACAATATAGAAATGAAGATTTTCATAGACCACAACAACAGAATGAAGGAAAAAGAGGGCAAACTGATCTTCCATGGGTGGGCAGACAGGGCCCTAGAAGAAACCCTAACAATAGATATGGGAATGATATAATGGTCTGGTAAAAAAATCCACCTTTCAAGGAATGGGAGGAAGAATAGGAAGAAATCTCATACGGGGAAAGGGGACACCATGGTTCAATCTTTCCCAAAGAATCAAAATCTAGAAGAACCAAAATAATAATCAGCTCTTTGAAATTGCAAGTGGAAGTATTGAGATTAGAAAAACTAGGCTTGCTTGGGAAATGGTATAAAATGGATCTCAACTTGGACTACCTAGTGAAATGGTGGAAAGAACATTGGGGTAGCGAGTTGCAGTTCAAAATGCTCCAAAATGTTTTTTTCTTGGTAATATGTCCAACCAAGAAAATAAGAGATGAAATAGTGAAAGAAGTTTTGGTTTTAGATAGGTGTGGTTTTTATTTAAGGTAATGGTCAATGGGTTTTGACCTGGCTAACCACGCAATGGAAACTCTACAAGATTGGTATGGTTTACCCAATCTTCCTTAGGAATATTGGGCCTCACCCATGCTGGAGGAAATAGGTAATCAATTGGGCACATTTGTATGCGTGGAAGAAAGGAAGGCGGCAAAGAAAAATCAAACTTATGTGTGCATATGCGTGGAGAATAAACTAGACAGGAAAATATGGAGTGAGATTGAAATTTTAATAGATTATGGCAGTTGGGTTCAAAATTGGAGTGCAATTCCCTAATGCGCAACAATCTAGTGTGTTTTTTAGGTTGTGGGAAATCCAACGAAGAGGCAGGGAAATCTAGTTCTTTGGATGTCCCAATGAAAACCCCCTGATTGTCAGCTAGAATTCTCATAGAAACCATAAACCATCATTCCTCTCCTAAGAAAGGGGCCCTGAAGCCGCAATCTACAAAGATGAGGGTCTCTGCTAGAAGGGATTGGGGCAATGGACAACCTCTATTGGACGTTTCCCAAAATGGCTCACTAAGTCCATCTACAGAGGACAAAACAAATGAGAGAGAGAAGTTCCAAGAGGAACAGGAGGAGAAGGAGGATCAGCTAACAGATTTAGATGAGAAAATCTCTAAGACTCTAGAACTTCTGAGGGATAGTTATCGGTACGTGGAGTTGGATTCTTTGATAGAAGTGGGGAAGGAATTGGTGGAATTAGCCATGGTGGCTAAAGCAAAGTTTGGTGTGTCAAAGGCAGTGCTCAACTTCGAAGGGGTAGAGGAAATATTGGAGATAGAAGGAGAAGAAATGGTGGAGCTATTAAGCCCACAATCAAGCAAGAAGAGGAAGATGACAGACAAATTGTTGGCAACAAAATACAAATTAGGAATTCATAGAAGGGATATACTCAAACTCACACCAGACTGTGGGGAGCAGAAAAAGTGGGGCAAAATCCCTAATCAAGAAAAGAGAAAATGGGATGGGGAAGCTAGCGGACAACAAAAGATTGACTCAATGATCAAAGTAGGGAAGGGTGGAGCCCTTCTTGAATAGCAATGAAAATATTAATGTGGAATGTTCGGGGCCTAAAAAATGGAGCCTCATCAGGTGCCATGTAAAAGTGAGTCAAGTAGAAATATGCCTTCTTCAAGAAACAAAATTAGATGGTACAGACCTGGAGAAGTTTGGAAGAAAGCTGATGACGTGGAAATGGACAAGGGTTGAAGTGAAGGGAGTTTTGGGAGGCCTAATAATTATTTGGAAACCCTAGTCAGTCCTAACAGAGACCTTGAACTTGAGTCAACATTGGATGGTGTGTAAGGTAAGGACTCTGATCTCGGATCTACATTTTAATCTCATAAATGTTTATGGCCCTTCTCTGAGTACTCAAAAAAGGATGGTCTGGCTAGAACTGGATGAGGTTTTGAGCACCTTAAATCAAGGCCCCAACATAATTGGAGGAGACTTTAATGCAATTCTTAGGAAAGAAGACAAGAAAGGTGGCTCAAGGAAAGTCCTACAATCCCAATCAAATTTTTATAGCTTTGTGGACAGAAACTCTCTAATGGAAATCCCCATAGGCAATGGAAGCTACACATGCACGAATCATAGAAAAGGGTTTAGTAGCATAGCAGAAAAATTAGATAGATTCTTCTTCAAAGGAAATCTGAGTCTTTTTCCTTTTTCTTTTGAGAGTAAGATAAACTCTAGGACTAGCTCTGATCATTTTCCAGACTTCAAATAGTTAGGGAGAAGGGACCAATCTGATGTCCATTTAAATTTGAAATGATGTGGTTCAAGGATCCTCATGTGATGGATTTGATGGAACAATGGTGGAAGGAATGCTCCTTGGAGGGATCAAGCTTGTTGAATGTGGTCACAAAACTAAAATATGTGAAGTAGCAGCTCAAACGATGGAACAAAGTGAGCTTCAAGAATATCTTCAAAGAGAAATTGCAAATGGAACAAGAACTGGATAGACTAGCTAAAGAAATAATTAACAAGGGGATGGATGAAGCCTATTATAGGAAAGAACATGCACTTTTCAACAAACTCAATGATATCCTTGCTAAAGAGGAGATTTTCTGAAGATAAAAATCCAAAGAGGTATGGCTAAGGACAAGAGATAGAAATTCAAAATTCTTTCACAACTCCACAAGAGCAAGGAGGGAACTTAAAAAAATTTCCTACTTGAAAGATGGGGATGGCCGACTGCTAGAAAATATGGGGGAAATCAAAGATTCAGTAGTTTCATATTTTCAAAATTTTCTCAATGATTGGGAGGGTTCAAATTTATGTGCATAGGCAGCCTCCTTGAACTCCATACCAAAATTGATTTCCTAGGATCAAATGAGGGCCCTAAATGCTAGGTTCTATGAAGCTTAAGTGAAAGAGGCAGTCTTTGAGATGCAGCCAAAAAAGGCTCCTAATCCGGATGGATTCCTGACATCATTCTTCCAAAAATGTTGGATTTTTTTGGGAAAGGATGTATGGGAAGCTTTAGAAGAATTTTAAAGGAAATAAACAAAAACTTTAATTTCTCTCATCCTGAAGAATGAAAAGCCAGACTCATGGGAAGAATTTCATCCAATATCATTGTGTAACATGATTTATAAGATATTGGCCAAAGTATTAGCCAAAAAAATGAAGAATTTCCTCCCCACAATCATATCCGAGGAAAAAATAAGTTGTCTCGGGAAGATCAATTCTAGATGCGGTGATAATTTCCCAAGAAGTCATAAATTCAATCCAAAAATTGAAGAAACCGACAATGCTATTGAAACTGGACATCAAGAAAGCTTATGATAGAGAAAAATGGAGATTCCTCTTTAAGGTCATGGAAGCCTTTGTCTTTCAAAAGGAATGGTTAGATTGGCTCTTTGGGTGGGTGGCCGGTCCATGTTTTTCAGTATTGGTTAATGGTTCCCCAGAGGGATACTTTACTGCCTTAAGAGGCCTAAGACAAGGTGATCCTCTATCCCCTTTCCTATTCGTCATAATGGCTAAAGCCCTTGGGAGATCACTTGACAAAGCAAGGAGGTTGGAATGGATTGAGGGATTGCAAGTAACTAGCAACCTAGACAACATCACACATCAAAAATTCATGGATGACACAATGTTGTTCAGTGTTGCTTCAGCAAAGGAAGCACAAAGATTAAAAATCATGCTAGAAGACTACTATAGGGCCTCTGGCCAGGAGGTAAGGCCAAATCTGAGATATTCTTCTTTAACTCAAATTGTTCTTGCGAACTTCAAATTTTACGGACTCTAGGATTCAAGAGGGGCCAAATGCCATACAAATATTTGGGACTCCCATTGGATAAGGGCATTAAAAGTAATATTTTTTGGAGCTCTTTAGTGGCTCGTTGTAAGGATCGAATATCCTCATGGAAAAATAGGTGGTTGTCTTGGGCTGGGAGGTTAACTTTGTTGAAATCGATTCTTTCAACACTTCCCATCTACATGATGTCATGCTTGTAGCTCTCAATAGGTGCGAGCAAATACCTAAACCAGGTAATGAAGGACTTCTTCTAGAAAGGAACTTCAGAACAAAATAAAATTCCTCTTATAAAATGGCAAAAGGTTTGTGAGAAGTGTGAGAGAGATGGTGCTGGCTTGAGGAATGTTCTCTAAAAAAATAAGGCACTGGGGGAGAAATTAGCTTGGACTATTCATTCATGCCCTGATCTTAAATGGGTAAAGATTGTTAGAGAAAAATATCTAGAACCAGACCCTTATTGCTTCCTAGTAGAAAAATCCCTACCAAATGGGTCCTGAATTTGCAATTTCATTAAAAACTCTAGAGAACTTATCACAAAATTTCTTACTTGGGAAGTAAAGGATGGAAAGGAGGCCATATTTTGGGAAGACTCCTGGGAAGGTCATACAACACTGGTAGAAAAATTGGAGCTCTCAAGAGTAAAAGAGAAAAAAAAAGCAAATTTGGGGATTAAAAGTCATAGATTATATAGATCAAGTGGAAGCCCCAGTTCAAGGTTATCTGAAGTGGAAATCAGTGAGAATTCTAGACCTTCAAGTATAGGAGATTGAAGCCTTTGAGAATGCATTATCAGAAAGAAGGATCTAGGGTAGATAGGGGAGAGATTGCTTACATTGGGATGCTTCACAAAATGGGACATACTCGGTGAAGGTAGGATACAACATACTATCAACTTTAGGAGAAGAAAACTCAGTAATCCCCCGAAGCCTTTGCTGGAATAAAGCAGGTCTTCCAAAAGTAGGGATTTTCACATGGGCTGTAACACAGAGTAGAATTCTTACTAGAGATAGGTTTATCAAAATGAGTTATCACAACCCGTCTAGATGCCCACTTGGTGTATGATAACTCCAACGTTTGCTTGCACTAAACAAAAAGAAGACCTTACTCTGCCTTCCACCATGAACCTACCACTTTCTAGGCTCTGTTTTGGCTTAGATCATTAACTAAACCTTGCTTCAACTCTGTTCCAAGAGTTTCAATCCTTGTGCTTTAACCTTGGAGAACAAACACCTCTTAAACTTGCAACTTCTCTATCAACACCTAGAAGAGTCTAGATGCCAACTTCACCATCTTGCTTGAACTACTTGCAGGGGAGTAGGAAACACTGTCTCCTTGCATTTCAACTTCATTTGAATTCATCTTGGAGGTTCTTTAACTCTCACTTCACCTGATTTCAAAATTTTGCTTTGAGGAGGCCTAGTTTCTACTAGCCCTTACCAGTCCCTTTTTAGCTTCTCTTGTTCAAATTTGACAAACAACATAGCAAATAAATTGTACTTTCTGACACCCTTTTCAGAGTTTTAAATCTTTCATAGGATTCCAGATCCCTACCTAATCCGTACAGGGGCTTCCTATAATCAAGGTCTATTAAGGCTATTAGGCCTAATTCTTAGGGCTTCCAAATTCTACTGCTAATATCTCCTCCAAATGGCTTATTCAAGCTTCAATCCTTTTGTCTTCTTTTTTTTAGGTCATTTCACACCTGGAACTATACTTTTCTATACAATGGTACCTTCCCCTGCTTGTTCTCTTCACTTTTCCTCTCTCAAACTCCTAACCATGCATTCCTAGCTCGCCTAGGGTTTGAGATCACAAATTCTTGCTTGGCCCTTTGACACTCATATCTCTAAATATTTACAAACATGTGGCTCCCCTTCCATACCCTACTAATCTCAAGAAGAACCCGATGACAGAGTTTATGGGGGAGCCATTTTAAAACTCACTGCTCAAAACTACAATGAAAACCTTGGAAACTCTAATCTATATATTCAAAAAAACAAATCTATACTAAGTAACCTTAACACCAAATGAAATAGGCTCTAAACTATTCAAAGAACACCAAAAAAATGCTAAAATAGAGCATATATGACACTAAATATCACTATTATCTAAAAACACACGTGATTTGCAAAAAACACAGAAAAATGCCCAAACTGTCTTCTATTCCTTCACCAAAAACTTTGATTACAATGAAAAAACTAACGATTGATTCCTATCTCCGAGCCATCATTCACATTAGGGATTCCTTTCCCATGTTTCAACGGCAGTGGATCGAGCACTTACTCCTAATTTCAAGGGAATCCAAGACAACAAGTTTGCATGCAACTCCACAATTGTTCTCATGCAACTTTCACAACAACTTCTTGCAACTTTCACTAAGTTATGATCCTAAATTTTAGGACCTCAATCTTCTTGATCTCGAGCAAACAACTCCCTTAACCATTCTTTGGAATCTTCTAACAATAATCATGCATTTAGAACACATTTAAGGCTCTCATTCTAATCCTAAGCTGTCCAAAGCTAAATGAAACAACATTTAACAACATAATAACTAAGATGATATTAATCCTAATGATTAACTCATCACACTCCACCAAGACCTTCTAAGGTCCAAAGCAAACACACAAACATATTAACACCCTGATTTGGCCAAGATCAGGTACAAGCCAAAAATTGAGCAAACCAAATTGGGGTTTAGCCTAGGTGCTCCTGCACCATCCTCCCCAAAACAGAAAATTCAATCCACCCTTAGATTGAGCAAGTTGAGATCAATCCCCAACTTCCTGAACTCTGCCTCCTTGATCCATACTGCATCAAGTTTAGGTTGTCCTTGTTTTGGATCAGGTGTTCTTTGTACTCCTTGGTTCTTGTTCTCTTGTAGACCCTGGTATCCAAGATCTTATCAGCTTGTTTGACTATGACAGTAGGCAGTTTAAGTTCTTCTACATCTTGACTTACTTCATGGAAGGTTTGATCCAAGTTTAATGGTGGTACTTTGTAGTGTACAAGATCTGCAACATTAAAAATAGGGGACAGTCCACTGTCATCTGGTAATTGCACCTTGAAAGCATTGCTTGCATACTTCTCCAAGATAGGACAGGGACCTATCCTCTTCATTTGCAGCTTATTAGAAACTCCTTTCTATAGTCTAGACTTATTCAAATGCACCATGACTAAGTCCCCAACATTGAATTGGACTTCTTTCCTATGCTCATCCACCTTAGTCTTATATTTCATAGTGTTTTCTGCCAAGGTTTTTCTAACTGTCTCATGAATCTCCTGCATTGCACAAGCAAAGTCATTAGCATATCCACTTCCCTTGACTCCATCCTTCAACTCTCTCAGCTCATAAACACCTCTAGGATGTAGACCATACACAATTTCAAAGGGACTCTTCCCTATTGACCTATTAACAGTATCATTATATGCATATTTAGCTTGCCCAATAATCTGATCCCATTGTTGACCATACTCCTTGGTCAAGCATCTCAAGAGGTTTCCAAGAGTTCTATTTACCACTTCGGTCTGACCATCAGTTTGGGGATGGTATGTAGATCCAAAGGATAAATTGGTGCCCATTCTTTGCCAAAGAGTCTTCCAAAAATGACTCATAAACTTAGTATCTCTGTCTGATACAATGTTGATTGGTAAGCCATGAATCCTTACTATCTCTTTGAAGAAAAGAGAGGGTATTTGACTGGCATCATCGGTTGTTTTGCAGGGCACAAAGTGAGCCATCATGCTAAATCTATCTACAACAACATAAACACTATCCATACCTTGCCTTGTCTTGGGTAAACCAACTACAAAGTCCATGCTCAAGCATTCCCATGGCCTAGAAGGGATAGGCAGTGGCTGGTATAGGTCTGCATTTGAAGAAGTGCCCTTGGCCTTTCGACATACCAAGAAACTCTCCACATACTTCCTGACATCTAGGTTCATCTTTGTCCAATAATAAAACCTTTGAACCAGTTCCTGAGTTTTGGTGATTCCAAAATGACCACTCAATGCACTATTATGTTTCTCTTGTATCAAGTTCTCCCTAATAGAACCTCTAGGAACACAAAGTTGATTCCCTTTAAACAATAAACCACTTTGCAAGGTATATTCAGCATATTTGCTATGGAAATGATTCTTGTATTCAACACATACCTTATAAATATCTGCAAAGTCTTCATCATCTACATATAGATCTTTGAAGTGATCTATTCCCATGCTCTTCAATTGAATTTCCTGAATTGTAAGGACTCTTTTGCTCAATGCATCAGCCACTTTGTTGAGAGCTCCTTTCTTGTGCTTGATATTGAAGGTGTAAGCTTGCAAGTACTCCACCCATTTCATGTGCCTGTGACTCAACTTCTCTTGAGAATTCAGGAAACTGAGTGCTTGGTTGTTTGAATACACAATGAATTCCTTGGGAAGAAAATAGTGCCTCCACTTCCTTAAAGCCTGGACCAATGCATACATCTCAAGGTCATAAGAAGAGTACTTCTTCTTGGCTTCACTTAACTTCTCTGAATGAAAAGCCACCGGTCTGCCCTCTTGACTGAGAATAGCTCCAATAGCTACATTGCTTGCATCACATTCAATGGTGAATAGCTTCTCAAAGCTTGGTAACACCAAAACAGGTTGGGTAGCTATCTTCTCCTTCAGCAACTCAAAACTCTTGTTAGCTTGCTCATTCCACACAAATTTGGTTTTCATTCCTCCTTTAATGGTATCCAACATAGGAGCACAAATAGCACTAAACTATCTTATGAATTTCCTATAATACTGAGCAAGACCATGGAAGCTTCTTACCTCTGTTGTGTCTTAGGAGTAGGCCAATTGAGGATGGCTTCTACCTTGCTACTGCCATCTTTAAGTTGCCATGTGATAGCACAAATCCAAGGTACACCAGCTCTGTTTTGATGAACTCACACTTTTCCAGATTGATCATCAGCTTCTCCTCCTGCAGCTTCTTGAAAATCAACTCAATATGTTGGAGGTGCTCTTCTCTTGTTCTGCTATAGATTAGTATATCATCAAGATACACTACTACAAACTTGCCAATGTAGTCTTTGAGGATTTCATTCATGAGTCTCATGAATGTGGAGGGGGCATTAAACAAGCCAAATGGCATAACTAGCCACTCATAGAGACCCTCATTGGTTTTGAAGGTTGTTTTCCACTCATCTCCCTCATGTATCCTAATTTGGTGGTAACCACTCTTTAAATCTATCTTGGTATAGTACCTAGCTTCACATAAACAATCCATGAGATCTTCAATCCTAGGGATAGGGAACCTATACCTAATGGTTATCTTGTTTATTGCCCTGGAATCAGTACAAAGCCTCCATTCTCCTCCCTTTTTAGGTGCTAAGACAGTGGGAACTGCACATGGGCTAATGCTTTTCCTAATGAGACCTTGGTCAAGAAGTTCTTGAATTTTCCTAGATATCTCCTCATTTTGTTGAGGTGTCATCTTATAAGCTACTTTGTTTGGAAGGGTGGCTCCTGGTATCAAGTCTATCCTATGACTTATGGCTCTTTTAGGAGGTAATCTTGTTGGTTGACCACTACTTACAATACCTTCATAGGTCTGCAACAATTCTTGTATCTCCTTAGGCAACTCTTGCTTTTCAGTTGCTTTCTCTTTGCTCACCTCTCTTGGTTTGATCATCACTGCATAGCCAACTCCTTCTCCTTCTTCCAAGGCTTTTAAGAACTCTTTTTCACTAGCTATGAGCAGTTTAGAACCTGTTGTCTGCACCTCTGTGTCTTCTAGCAAAGACTGAATCTTGAAGGTTACATTGTCTTTCTTGAAAGTGTATGAGTTCTTTGCTCCATCATGCACAGCTTGGCGGTCAAATTGCCATGGCCTACCTAGGAGCAAGTGGCATGCATGCATAGGTAACACATCACACAAAACTTTGTCTTTGTACTTTCCAATTGAGAACTCCACCCATGCTTGTTCATTCACCAAGACATGCTGACCTATATTGAGCCATGTGAATTTGTAAGGATTGTTGTGGGGTATCCTTGTCAACTTCAACTTGCTGACTGCCTCCTCTGACACAATATTGTTAGTTGAACCTAAGTCTATAATGACTTTACACACTTTCCCCATCATCTTGCACTTTATCCTAAACAAGGACCTCCTTTGGCTTGGGTCTTCTTTAACCGGTTCCTTGATCAAAGTCCTCCTCATCATGAGGTTCTCACCTTCCTCTGAGTTCAATGACACTTCAGGATGCTTATCTACTACAGCTATCTCATCTTGAATCAGATTAGTCCTCTTATCTCCTCCATGAGAAGTGCTACCTTTCTCTGGACATCTATAGGCCGAGTGTCCCAATTGGTTGCAGTGGTAACATTTCATGTTAGTGAAGTAGCTGCCTCTTCCTTGTCCACCACTTCTTCCTCTGGAGCTGAAAACTCTTCCTCTACCACCTCTACTAGAGCTTCCTTCTTGCTGTTCTAAAAATCTGACTTCTCCTTGGGCTTTTGGTTCTGAGCTTCTTCCACTATAACTTCCTCTTTGTCCTCTATTGTCTTTCCCTTTACCTCTGCTTTTGGGATTTTTCTCTTGTTTCTTTTTGCCTTTCTCCTCTATCTTCAAAGCCATTTGATAGCATTGGCAGACTATTTTGAAGTTTACTAAGCTCATGTCTTCTTGGATAAACCACTTGAGCCCGTTCAAGTACCTTGCTAGCTTGATGCTCTCATCTTCAACCACTTTTGATCGAAGGCACAATTTTTGAAAATCCTCTGTATATGTTTGGACATCCGTATCTTTTTGCCTCAGATTGTGTCTTCTCCTATGCAACTGGACTTCATAATCATCAGGGAGATAGGTCTGCCTTATCTTAGTTACCATTCCTCTCCATGAAACTATGGGACCTTTTCCTTCTTTCTCTCTTTCAGATTGTACAAACTTCCACCATGCAAGAGCTGCTCCTCTCAACCTTGACTTGGCCACCTTTACCTTTTGGGCCTCTATTATGCCATCACATTCAAAGTGATTTTCAATGCTCTCAATCCAGTCTACAACTGAATCGGGGTCCATTTGTCCACTGAAAAGTGGCACACCCTCCAATGCTTTACCACTTAAGGCTTGCAATGACTTCAAGAATGGTTCTTCAGCAAGAATAGGGTCAGGCGTTGGAGCTTCCTCCTCCAAATCCTCTTCTTTTTCCTTGGCTTCCTGCTCTTCCTTCTACTTTATATTGTCCTTCACATTATTTGTTGTCTCATGGACTTCATCCAAGAGCTTCTCCACTTGAAATAACCTCTCTCTTAGAAACTGGTTATCTTCCTCTTGCTCTTCTACCTATTTGGCCAAATCAGCATTAGTCACCATGGTTCTTTCCTCTGGTGTGTTCTCTCCTACTGACTCAGTGGGTTGAAACATCAATCACAAGCCTTGAATCTAGCCTGGCTCTTATACCAATATGGTGTATGATAACTCCAAGGTTTGCTTGCACTAAACAACAAGAAGACCTTACTCTTCCTTCCACCATGAACCTACCACTTTCTAGGCTCTGTTTTGGCTTAGATCATTAACTAAACCTTGCTTCAACTCTATTCCAAGAGTTTCAATCCTTGTGCTTTAACCTTGGAGAACAAACACCTCTTGAACTTGCAACTTCTCTCTCAACACCTAGAAGGGTCTAGATGCCAACTTAATCCATCTTGCTTGAACTACTTGCAGGGGAGTAGGAAACACTGTCTCCTTGCATTTCAACTTCATTTGAATTCATCTTGGAGGTTCTTTAACTCTCACTTCACCCGATTTAAAAAATTTGCTTTGAGGAGGTCTAGTTTCCACTAGCCCTTACTAGTCCCTTTTTAGCTTCTCTTGTTCAAATTTGACAAACAACATAGCAAATAAATTTCACTTTCTGACACCCTTTTCATAGTTTTAAATCTTTCATAGGATTCCAGATCCCTACCTAATTCGTACAAGGGCTTCCTATAATCAAGGTCTATTAGGGCTATTAGGCCTAATTCTTAGGGTTTCCAAATTCTTCTACTAATATCTCCTCCAAATGGCTTAGTCAAGCTTCAATCCTTTTTTCTTCTTTGTGTTAGGTCATTTCACACCTGGAACTATACTTTTCCATACAATGTTACCTTCCCCTGCTTGTTCTCTTCACTTTTCCTCTCTCAAACTCCTAACCATGCATTCCTAGCTCACCTAGGGTTTGAGATCACAAATTCCTGCTTGGCCCTTTAACACTCCTATCTCTAAATATTTACAAACATGTGGCTCCCCTTCCATACCTTGCTAATCTCAGGAAGAACCCGATGACAGAGTTTATGGGGGAGCCATTTTAAAACTCACTGCTCAAAACTACAATGAAAACCCTACTAAACTCTAATCTATATATTCAAAACAACAAATCTATACTAAGTAACCTTAACACCAAATGAAATAGGCTCTAAAATATTCAAAGAACACCAAAACAATGCTAAAATAGAGCATATATGACACTAAATATCACTGTTATTTAAAAACACACGGGATTTGCAGAAAACATAGAAAAATGCCCAAACTGTCTTCTATTCCTTCACCAAAAACTTTGATTACAATGCAAAAGCTAACAACTAATTCCTATCTCTGAGCCATCATTCACATTAGGGATGCCTTTCGCATGTTTCAAGGGTAGTGGATTGAGCACTTACTCCTAATTTCAAGGGAATCCAAGACAACAAGTTTGCATGCAACTCCACAATTGTTCTCATGCATCTTTCACAACAACTTCTTGCAACTTTCACTAAGTTATGATCCTAAATTTTAGGACCTCAATCTCCTTGATCTCGAGCCAACAACTCCCTTAACCATTCTTTGGAATCTTCTAACAATAATCATGTGTTTAGAACACGTTTAAGGCTCTCATTCTAATCCTAAGTTGTCCAAAGCTAAATGAAACAACATTTAACAACATAATAACTAAGATGATATTAATCCTAATGATTAACTCATCACACTCCACCAAGACCTTCTAAGGTCCAAAGCAAACACACAAACATATTAACACCCTGATTTGGCCAAGATCAGGTACAAGCCAAAAATTGAGCAAACCAAATTGGGGTTTAGCCTAGGTGCTCCTGCACCACCACTTTGTCAAGAGGCTAAGGAAATAGTTGACCACTTGCTTTTAAATTGTAAGTTTACTCATAAGATGTGGTGTTGGCTATGCACAAAATTTCATTGGTTAACTGTCTTCCCCAACACCCTATTAGCATGCTTAAACGCTTGTCCAAGATACTATCAAAACACCATCTTTAGGGATTTATGGAAGATAAGCCCTTCAATTCTAATCTGGGAAGTGTGGAAGGAGAGAAATAAATGCCTTTTTCAGGAAAAAAGAGATGTCGATCCCAAGGCTTCAGTGCAAGATTGAGGCAAGCATTGTAGAACTCTTTAACACATAGCTAGGGGACAAGCCAAAGAAAACAAATTTCACAAAATGGGATGCCTGGATCATGAAAAAATGGTTCAGAATCAAAGCTCCTCCTTTTGGTGGAACAGGAAACGCGACTTCTTCTAAATAGTGCAATAAAACTCAATGGATTCCTCTTGAGCAGGGCTAGGCTAAATTAAACTTCAATGGGGAATCTGGGGCCATCTGGGGTTGGGTGCATAGTAAGAACTTCTTTAGGCTTGATTATGGGGAGATTAGCGTAGCCCCTAGAGGAAGGAACAAACAATGCAGCCAAATTCCAAGCCATCCTACTTGGATTGAAGTTTACTAAGGAACTAGGAATCAATAATTTGGTAGTTGAGGGAGACTCAACACTAGTCATAAATGCTCTCAGGACCAGACAAATTCACAATTGGAGATTAGGGGTTTATTTGGAAGATGCACTAGAACAACTAGGGAACTTTGAACAAGTGATGCTTAATCACACATTAAGGGAAGGTAACACATAAGCCGACTCCCTGTCTAATATGGGAGTAATTGGACTGGGTTTTAAAGAATGCATTAAAAAGTAATTTTCTTGTGGGTGGTAGGGTGGGCCCCCTTCCTCTCATCATACTCCTCTCATTCATGAGATCGATGGAAAACCAGAGGAAAATCATTAGCGGATAAGAGGAGAGGGAATGGGGCATCGGCCAGGGAGCATAAGTTGGTAGCGTAGTGGCAAGGCCACATCACCTCACATGCCAATACAAGTTGTTGGAGGAACAAGGAAAGCAAGCTTCCAAAAGATAGCAGTCTACCAAAACTAGGAGATCTTGGAGGCGTCGGATGCCATAATGACATATTAAGCTAAGAACAAACAAAATGACACGTAGAGTACGGGCATCATGAAAGTTTATGTAAATCGATCAGGTGGCAGAAGTCGATCCTCATGAGGTGATAGCTGAATCAAGGATGAGAGTGGCAGGAAAAAAAATTATTGAAAGGATGAATTGCCTCACTTAAACATCATTTCAGGCTCGTGTTCGGTAGCTCGGCCTTTCTATATATGAGCTTTTTAAATGCAAATGAGAGATGGCATTTTCATTGTATGGTTCTCGAATTTTGTTGTTTTGGTTGTCTCTGTGTAGGGAACTTTCAAATGGAGGGCTAGAAATGGTGAGGATGGGAAAATAAAAATTTATCATTTCTATCTTAGTGGAAGGGCTGGAAAGCTTCGGTGTCGACACTCCTGTCTCTTTGGAGGTGACAGAGAGACAAATTGCATTCAGGGAAATCACTGATCAAAGGCTAAAAAGGATCCTACTTGAGGATGATCCCCTAATCATGGTAGAGGTCAAAATGATATTAGGGAAGGGCCACTTGGAGAGAAGGGAATTTGTGAGGGACAACACAGATATTTCTTCTCTATTCTTGGTCGTCATCCTGGACTTGAAAGTGCCGAAGGCAGAAGCAAAGGAAATAATGGAGAATCTCTTTTGAGGTGACCTGTTAGGAGGGTTAGAGAAGACATTGAAAGTGGCCTTCATGGGTAAAGGAATCCCACACCCCTTAGACTTGGAACTCCTCTGGGAGACGGAAGAGGTAGTAAAGATATATCCCTTCCTTCTAGACTTAAAAGGGCAAGAGCTCATGAGACACAGAATGGTCTCAGCCATGGAGGTCAAATTTGTGAAAAGAAAATTGGGGTTGGTGACGGAGGAGGGTAGGGATTGGGAGGAAGATTTCACCTTGTTTGCAGAATTAAATGGTTTCCTATGAGGCTCGACCCTAGTGTCATAAGTTTTTGTTTAAAAAAGGTATATTTGGTACTAGTTTTTTTGAAATTATATAGTGGGACTACTTTTTTGTGTCAGTCGTAGGAAGCTCCCAGGTTGGTAGGTTTAGATTTCATGGTAGAATGGTGGTCTCTCCTACTACGCAGATGTACTATATATTTCCTTAAATCTAATACAAAATCATAACCTTACGTATCAAAAAAAATAAAAAAAAATAGTCTAGATTAATAAAATTATATATCTATACTTTGATATAAATTAATAATTAAAAGTTGTGTTTAATTTTGTGGATTAATGGATTTTGGTATTAAATGTTAAATTATGAGTAATTATGGCCAATAAGGATATTTAATTTTATGATTAGAGAATGAATGCAGTTTGATAAAGATAATGAATATAAGAATATATTCTTGATTGTTACTAAAATGTATCTTTTGTGAATAAAATGTCTTGAATTATGTAATAAATCTCTATGATGTCACCAATTTTGACTTTATGGTTTTGGGTCTCTACAATCGTGCATTTATTCTATGTGCATGGATTTGGCCGGCCTTAGTGTGTATTTCTACTCTATAACTTATTTGAATCATATTTTTTTTCTTTGATCTTTTCTAATATTGGAGACTTCTAATATTTACAAATACCTTGGAAATATTATCATCATATCAAAATGGAACTTTTTACCTAGGTCAACTCCAAAGATTTTTGTAAAAGATCAAAGACATAGAATTTAAAAATACTCATGAAAGGATTGTCATTATATTGTAAGGGGACATGTTCACCTATGTCAACCCAAAAAATGTGTGTAAAAGATCAAAGACTATGGACATGCACCCAAGAATGATGCATATAATTTTTTTATTCATTTTAATGCACCAAACATAAGTGTTTCATTATTAATAATTTTAAGAGACATAATTATAGTGATAAAAAGAGATGAGTTGTAATGATGTGAGTATTTTAATAAAATCCTTTTAACTTAAATTTAATAGTCACTTACATCTCAAATCATTATTTTTTAATAATAAACATAACATGAGTGATCATTATTAAATAACAAAAAGTAAAAAAATGTTTTATAGTTTTTTTGCATGTTGTAAATTATTTATTTTATTGCTATGAAAAAATAAAATGGTTTTTAATGTAAAAGTTAAAGTAAACTAACATACCTATCCTAAAAAAAATCTAATTCATAACAAGTGCCTAGAGAATAATATTTCTTAACATATTTTACATAGATTTTTGGAAGGCTATGCTAGTTTTATTTACTTAAGAGTTATTTTAATTTTACCTTAGAACGATTTAAGAATCATCTTATTCTAATTTACTTAAGAGTTATTTTATAGTTATAATATATATAATGTCAGCTATCTTTTAGGCTTTGTTAACATGAGACCATCACACTTCACCTCTTGTTTTCATTATAGTTATTTTTATTTATTTTTAAAAAACTTTTAAAAAATAAAATATTTATAAATAATAATGTATAAAATAAAATTATTTTTAGTAAATGTTAAAATAAATAGTTTTTATGTATTTTCTTATCTCTCTACTTATTTATGTGTTTATATGTTCATGCATCTATTTAAAAGTTTAGATAGATAATAAAAATAATATTCAAAAGTACAAGTAATGTTTGTTGAAGGTGGGTCCACCTTAAAGAATCAACTCTTCTTCCAAGAAGAAATGGATGAATTATTCTTAGTGAATAGATCTCCTCTAGAATAGATGAAGGACACAATCTTGATAGAGTTACTGTCACTAAATATTTTTATGCTACTCTCCTTGTCACATGGCTAATAAAAATTCTAAGGATGACTCCCTACTAAATTTTTCACAACACATCAAAGTATTATTACATTAATAATTAAAATAGTCATTGGAATTTTTATAACTAATAATTGTCATAAATATTAAATCACATAGAATTATTGTAGTATAAATACTATTTAAACACTTATAATTATTCTTTCATTTGTATCTAGTATAGTGTATGTGATCCCTAAATGATTATAACATATGTGATTGATATACTTATATTATAATCATTCATAGCTTGATGCACCATTTATAGCATTAAGTGTTAGATCGTATATAAAATCATTTGTATAAAAAAATTATGGTTGGGGTTTTAGCCCTTAACTAATGAATTAGACTCATTCACACCAATTGAAAATGAATTTGTCATTGGATCTAGATGGATTTTAAAAAGGAGTCTCTTGTCCATATAACAATAGCACCTAAAGAATGTCGCCCTTGTGGTAATGGTGTGAATGTGTAGGTTTTGGAAGTGTAAACAAGTGTTGTTGGTAGGTCATTGGAAACCACTAAGAGGTAGAGGTTTTAGTATAGGGCCCTTAATTGTTAGGCTTGAGGGTACTTATGACCTTATCACATTAAAAAAATCATGTATTTATGTGGCACATAGGAGACTTGTTTGAAAAATACATTAAGTATAGCTTGTTTCTACTCAATTCAAAATAGAAATTGGTAGCTGAAAAAAGCCTTGGTACATCAAATGCGTCAAATGAAAATTTAGTCTCCTATACTAGGGAAAATCCAATACTTTCTATGGGCCATGAAGTATTGTAAGAGGAAGATCAATTTGCATGCAAAGGGATAATTTGTATATTTAATGCTTTATGAACTAGTTTAGTTTATCTTCAAGCACGCAGGGCTAAAAATTATTTTAAAAATATAAAAGGAACAATAGATATATATCTAAATGCCCATGATTTTTTTGTTTTTTTATGCCAATTTATAGAGTATAGACCATATATTTTAGTGAATGTGCTTTGGTTTTGCGATAAGAATTTTCTCTTGATTAAACCATGATTTCTAGAGTATGGATTAAAGTTCCTTATTTTTTGCAATTGTTTTGGGTGGGTGCTTGCTTCCAAGGGATATGAAATATGTTAGATTGAATTTTGTAAATTGATCCAAAATTAGATGATTTGATCCACTCAACTTTAGGTAGGATCCAAAAGGAGTTGGCTATAACAAAAGGGTTATTGTAGGAAATTTGGTTGAAAGTGGAAGATAAAATTTGGAAACAACTTTTTGTTTGAAAGTATTCTATTTTGATGTTGTAGGTTCTTGTAGGTTGGGTGTATGTAGTAGAAAAATATAGAAAAGAGAAACCCAAAATGCTAAGTAGGCAACTTGATGGCTAGTGGATTGTTTATCTCTTTTATCAATTGAAAGGGTAGCACTTAAATATTTTTCAAAGTTAGAGGATATTGAATGAGATGCTAATATAACAAGGAGCAATAGGTTGATGTTTAGTAGGAAGATCAAAATTAAATGATAAATTTGTAGTCACCTTTGTCTCTAAAATACATTGAGATTACTCATTTTCCAATAGCTTAGTAAGAGAAATCCAACAATTCCTCAACATAAAAAGGAAAACATAAATTCTTTGTCAATTTGACTAATAATAAAGGATTTTTTATGAAATCTAATTCCTTTCTGGAGCAGCAATGTGCTACATATTTTTCTCCCTAACTAATATATGGGTAGATATTTGGGGTCTAGTTGCCTCCTAAGTTATCCAATAAATAAGAATGGGGAAAAACATTCATTTTAAGAATCATTGTTACTTGTTAATCAATCTTTGTTTGATTTTTCATATGCTTATTATGAAGTGGATGAGAATGTCTTCTTAATGGAAAGAGGAGAAAATTACAAATAGTTAATATTTAGCTTACTTTAATCATATAATGGTTAAATTACATAATTAAAAAAAAAACAAAAATACTTAGCAAGTTCTTTTGTATAACTAAAATATATGATTATTATTATGTGTAGTTTTTTATATCTATAATTATTATAAGAGACCTCATATATAATTCCCCATTTGATAAATTTAATTAAAAAGAATCATTTATATCATTACATAACATTACATAACATATGAGTATAATTGAATATTAAATAATGATCAACCTTCAAAATCAAACTTACATATATAAATGAACTTACACATGCCTAAAATTTTAATGCAAATATATATATATATATATATAATTCTCAAAAATATAATATAGTCATTATAAAATATTAAATTTATTCCCATAAATATCATATGATCTTTATTAAATGTTAAATTTGTTAACACAAATATAATATGATTATTATAAACGAACCCTTAATTTATTTTATAACATGTGAATGATGAAGTGATTAGATTTTCATGGAAATAATTACTTTATAAATGAAAACTTCTTATTTGTTTCATGAAAAAAATCATGGTAAGCCTTGCTTAGCATTCCATCCCTAGTGTAAGCATTAAATCATTTACCAATGTATTTATTGTCTAATTTAGATACAAAAGTCGTAAATAATCAAGTTTAATTTAAATTTAAAAAATAATCATTTTTAACTGGTAAACTACATAATATGAAAAGAAAAGATGATCTTAGCAAACCCCTTTTAACATTACCGTTGACTTTTTAGACTTAAATTGAAAAAAATGATCTGCAATTCATTTTGATAGAAATAATTTTTATGCAGAGGACAAATATACAACACATAACAACCTATGAAAGCCTACAGATTCAAGTTATTGAGAAACTATGTAGTCAATCCACTTAACCATATAAAGAAAAGTAAAATGGAGGCTGAAACACTAAAGGAGATCAAAGCCACAGAACTAATAGCGGTGTTGGATCTGGTGTTAAGTAACATGTTTTGCAGCCATGTCAAGGAATATCTTAAATTTGAATCATATGTGGGATGGAATTTTTTCTCCCATTCCACCCAATGCTACATAGGACTTTCCTCCATTCTCAACTAACAGATCCATTTACTCAACACGATTAATCTGCCTCAACAAGGCTTTGACATTCTGTAGGGTATCAAATTTAACTTTTAACCCAATAACATGATAAATTATAGATGCAAATTAAGAAATAGAAACATAAATTCAGTCCTAGCAGCCATTTTAAAGTTTTGGAATTGAAAAATTGTTTCCATAATACAAATTATTCTTGACTCACCAAAACTAACAAATTTAATAATGAAGCTTTTTTGTGGGCATTCATCATGTGAGTATGTGGAGAAAGATGGCTATTCCCATTAAATTAAAAATACCTTCTCTATTTCACTTTCATGGATGGCTATACGCTGATTCAAAGCTCCCTACATAGAGGCCATGGGGTATGTGTAGGATCATCATGGAAAAAATAGGCCCTTAAGTGGTAATGAAAATTTAGAAAAATCAGAGTTAGGCAACTTGACATAAAAATTTGAATAAGTTATCTATATTATTTCAAAAATATGTAAGAATAGAATCTATGGAAAATTGAATGTAGTTTCTAAACTACTAAATTTATTTTATTTTTTAAAAGTCTATTTGGTGAAAATTTGAATTTTCAATGCAGTAGTACTTAAATTTTAGGGAAAAAATAAGAAGTAGGTGTCTGTCTAACCATCCTAACCTCAATAAAATGATAATATTTTTTTATAATATTTTAGATATAAGTAGAGGACTCATGTCTGGATGTGACACATATTTTTTTGTAATTTTTTTTCCAAGTTAAATAATTAATTATGAATTTTTTATTAAAATTTTTAAAAAATATAAAAACTCCTATGTATAACCATCTTAACTTGGTCAAAACTTCATGAAATTAAATTTTTTTTTTTAATCCTATAGTATGAAAAGCATAGAATGTGACACATATTTTGGATTCAAAAAATATGATACTGTTTGAAAGTTATAGATGTTTTTCAGTAAGCCTATCAATCAGGACTTTAGTTGTAATTTTAATAGAAAATGAATAATAGTTATTTATTAAATTCAAAGTAAAGAGTAATTTATATTGGTGTAAAGCTAAGAGTCTCCTCTACAAACCCTTTTCATTTCATCAATTTTGGCTAAAAATAAAGTCGTCAGTCACATGGATGAAGTCTAGAAAAACAATGTGAGTTGTCAAACACATTTTTTGCATTGACTTCTTAGGATTGGCATGTCCAATCCAAATACCAAAGCAAGCCCGAGGCTAATCACTTGGCAATAAATTCATTGTCAAAAATATCGAATATCTATTTCAAATCGGATATCCATTTTGAATCAGATATCTGATTTGGTTTATATATGATTTTAAAAAATATTTTACACTTTATAATATATGATTTAGAAAATGCAATAAATATTTTATAGTTTATTTTAATATATCTAGTTTAGAATATACAATATAGTTTATAATTTAATATATAATATATTATATTATTATGTATAATATTTAAATACTATTTCTATATTTTAGTTAATGTATATATATATTACTAATATATAAAATATTATATAACTAATTAATATTACTAACATATAAAATATTTCAATATTATCTGTTTCCCTCTCTCTCTCTCTCTTTCGAATTATTCCCATCCTAATTCTCTCTCCCTCTCTCTACCCTTCTTCTCCTCTTCCCCTCTCCCTTCCCCCTCCTAATTCTCT
>VDFB02379711.1:12087502-12223828 GCA_007258455.2 Sequoia sempervirens
CTCTATCCTAACCTCTCCCACCTTGTCCCACTCTCTCCCACCCTCTTCCACTCTTCTACTCTCTCCCTCCCTCTCTCGTACTCTCTATCCCTCTCCCACTCTCTCCCACCATCTCCCTCCCTCTCTCCCACTCTATCCCACTCTCCCACCCTCTCCAACCTTATCCCACTCTCTTAGGTCACTCTCTCACACACTCACTCCATCTATATCTCTCCGCTATGCCCTTAACCATGAAACCCTAAACCCTTAACCATTAAACCCTCTACCATATACCCTAAACCCTAAACCTTTAACCCTTAAACCCTCTACTATCAACCATTAACCCTTAGGTCTATGTGTACACAAATCAGATTAAAATCATATCGTTACAAAACATCATAATTTTTTTAAAATGAATCGGATATCAGATTGTAACAGATATTGGATTTGTGGGCCATAGAAAAGCCCCATGTGGGTCATTTTGTGCATTCCAACGGACCTTACATTCTATTTTTAGGTGACACATGCCTTATTTCATATAGGAAGAGACAAAGATCAACTTTTTGGAGCATCTTCTATTGAAATTTGTCATAAGCAATTATTTTTTAGCATCTTTTATGAGGTATAATGGGGAGCAAAAGTTGTCAGAAGCAAAAATATAAGAGAAAGCTTATGAAAGAAGAAATAGAAGCATATAGACAAAGAGATAGAGAAAGTCATAGGAAGAGAAGATAAGGTATGTTAAATATTGGTGAACCTAACCCCCGTGGTCTTTCAAATGAAGAGGAAATTGAAGATGTTCAAGGTGAAAATGTTGGAATTGAATATGTTGAAAATGATATTCAAATTAGGAATGAAATTATTGAAATTGGTAATGAAAATGTTCAAGGTGAAAATGTTGGATTTGAAGATGTTGAACATGATATTTAAATTGGGAATGAAAATATTGAAATTGATAATGAAAATGTTCAAGGTGAAAATGTTGGATTTGAAGATGTTGAACATGATATTGAAATTGGGAATGAAATTATTCAAATTGCTACTGAAAATGTTTAAGGTGAAAATGTTGGAAATGAAGATTTTGAACATAATATTGAAACAAGTGTAAATTATGTTTCACCAAATTACATGAGAAATGAAGAGCCTTGTATGGAAGAAAGACATATTCCAATTTCAAGACCCTCAAGAACCCCTAAATGGTTACTTGAATTTGATGAGAACATTATAAACAATTTTGAAGGGAAGAGGTCAACATGAACTGTTTGGTTGTGGGCTAGAAGACTTTTCAACCAATATTTTAGTGATAAGACATTGACCGAGCAATGCAAACTTTTTGTACAATTGCTAAAGATGCAAAAGATGAGACCTTTGCTATCCAAATTGAAGATTTGTGTGAACAAGAAGACCAAAAAAAATTCTATTATTGTCAAAAATATTTTTAATGCTCTTAACTCTATTGGAAATAGTAACAAGGAAAGGGATAAGAGAGCTTCTTGGAGAGTCATTACAACCACCCTACTAAGCCATCAATTGAAAAAGGCTCGCTTTATGAGACAAACTTGTATTGATTTCTACATAAATCATAAAACTTTGGATAGATAAGTTGCAAGAAGAGAAAGAATAGATGATCCTATTCAAAATGATACATGGTATTTTTCTAGGAGGCTTCCACATGTTGATAAGAAGCTAATCGATAATGTAAAGCAGGTAATCCAACAATTTTGGCATGATAACTCTAGAGTATCACCCAATGCAAAGGATGATTTAAAGTTAAGAATTGGAAATCGAGACCATACACCACATCCTAAACATTTCTTGGAATCAATCCAAACAATGTTGTTCAAAAAATTTATAGAAACACATAAAAATATGGAAATCTTGCAAAGGAATTTTGAGGGTTTGAAGCCATTTTATTGTGTACCTCTTAAGATTCGTAATACTTGTTGTTGCAAATACCATGTGGAGTTTTCAATGTACCATGAGCTATTATGCTATATCCATTCTACTTTGCATACTAATGAAATGTTGTAGGAGTGTGGTGCAATGAATCTTCTGAAATCATCAAGGGACTTGCTAGATCTATTTTTAGGTTCTAGAGATGATGGTTACTTTTTCTATAGAAATGATTTTTTAAATCCAAAGTGCTCACAATGTGGTGGCTTGTCAAAGTTTGTTCAATGTTTTCATGAGAGTTCTAAACATGAATTTGGAAAGAAGCTTGTTGAGAAAAAGAGATATGAGATAGTCAAATATACTTTGCAAAGTGGAGGTGAAGGTTCTAGATGTGAGTTGGTTACAAAAGAATGTAGTGTTGCTGATTTTATTTCGGATTTTAAGGACAATATTTTCTACAAGTATGCAAGGCATAGTCATAGATCTCAGTGGTTGGATCAACAATTTAGGATGTGTAAGGACTCTTTTCCAATTGGAACTATTATATCAGTGGTTGATTTTGCAGAAAACTACACATTCCAACCACAAAACGAGGTGCAATCTCAGTATTACAATTTCATTCAAATTGCTATTTTTGTCCACATAACGTTTAGACATGCACCTGATAGTACAAAGGAGGATTGAAAGATAATCAGAGAGTATCATTTTTATATGAGTGATGATAGATCTCACTTGTTTGAGTATGTCCAAAATTATTTCAAGAATTTTTTTGAGTTCTTGCAGGAGCATGATATAGCATTGGGCTGACATCTAATTTGGTCAGATAATTGCACAGGTCAATTCAAGAATACTCATATGTTTTATTAGTTGAGTAGAATGCATGTAGAGAGGGGTCTACCTCATATTTGGAGTTTTTCTGAAGCTGTACATGGGAAAGGAGAGCATGATGGAGTAGGTGCATGCGTAAAGAGAGCTCTAGTTAAGGAGCAATTGAAGATTTTAGGAGAAAAATTTAGTGATGCACATTCTATAGTTGATTGGTGTAGTTCAGCATTGTCACAGGGAGGGACACTTGATTCAATAATTTGTAGATTCTTTTGGTTCATTGAGCAGGGTACAGTGGGAGGCAGATTGGATTGTCATACAATCAAAGATTCTTCAAAGATGAATTCATTTTGAAGCTCATATGTAGGCACATAGACCATTTGGACACGAGAGTTGGCTTGTTTTTGTCAGAGTTGTATTCAATGCAAGTGGGATCAATGCGAGTCAAGTGAGTGTGTGGATACATGGGTACCATAGTATCTAACTCCTTTATCTCAAACAATATTCATGACAAATGACACAATGGAAAGTTTAGTTGATTATGACCTGCTTTTAGATCTACTACAACTAGGACATATTTTTGCAATTGTTGCATTGTAGGGGAATGAGGAGAGATCAAACTATTGGTTGGCTTGATGTGTGCGAGTAAAGCATAAGCTAACACAATCGATGGAAGATGATGATGGTTTCATGTATCCTATAGGTTTAGTTGTGGTTGTAGGAACCTGGTTGCGAACATACATGATTAGAAAGAATGGCATACCTGTATTTGAAGACTACGAAAAACACAAAACCATTCTCATGTATTCACACCTTGTTATAATAACAAATGTTAAGTTTTTGAAGCATCATGCCAGACCAAAGACAAAACAACTATGGATGCTTAGTAATGTTGATCATGAAGCAATATTGGATACTCTTAAGCAAAGAGATGACCCTTCAGGGACACTTGAATAGCATTTTCAAGAATGGAAGGTAGAATTCTTATGTTCATTATGATTAAGTTTATTAGTGTTCTTTATTTAATACTGATATTTTATATACTATTGCAATGCAGGTGTCTTTAATAGTGATATTTTGTATCCACTTTTGCGATATTTTTGGCAAGATTGATCATGGACCTGTTGCAACAATAGCCAACTCTGATCCTTTTGAAGAGGTATGCATATTTTATAGTTTGTATCACCAACTCATCATCATTCAAGTTGTTTAGATTAATATAGATATGTTAGTCTAAGAATCTTTTCTATTGTGACAATATAGATTTCTCATTTTCCCACTTTTGTGATATTCCTGGCACGATTGATTATGGACCTATTGCAACAATAGCCAGCTCTGATCCTTTCGAAGAGGTATGCATATTTTATAGTTTGCATCACCAACTCATCATCATTCAGGTTATTTAGATTAATATAGATATGTTAGTCTAAGCATCTTTTCTATTGTGATAATATAGATTTCTCATTTTCCCACTTTTGCGATATTCCTAGCACGATTGATCATGGACCTGCTACAACAATAGCCAGCTTAGATCCTTTCGAAGAGGTATGCCTCTTTTATAGTTTGCATCACCAACTCATCATCATTCAAGTTGTTTACATTAATATAGATATGTTAGTCTAAACATTTTTTCTATTGTGACAATATAGATTTCTCATTTTCCCACTTTTGCAATATTCCTGGCATGATTGATCATGGGCCTACTGCAACAATAGCCATCTTTGATCCTTTTGGAGAGGTATGCAACAGATTACAACAATATAGATTGGTTATTCTAAGTGTCTTTTATAGTTTGCATTACCATCTCATTATATTTTGTGTCATTTAGACTAATATAGATTAGTTATTCTAAGCTACCTTGATTGTTTGTAGAGGTGCTTGTCAGTCCAGAATGTGAACATACTACTATTGTTGAAGACTGTGCCCTAAATGCCTCTAATAGGAAAATTTTGTAAAATTTGAATTCTAAAATTGGAAACAATGTAAAATGGTCATAATTATGTATGGGCATAATCTATACCCAGTGATGTTTTTTGAAATATCGGTCAAATGTCTAGCATTGTATAAAGGGTATGTTTAAAATGTAAAAGGGTCTATTTTTGTACTTAATCGAGCTACAACTGAAGGTTTTCTTCCTGGTTCTTTCCTGTCGGTATGCTCATTTGAACTAGGTTTTGTAATATTTCCCATTTACATATAACAAATTATAGTGGCTTGCAACTTTTGCTTCTCAAATCCAACTTGGGTGCAACTTCATTTTTAGCAACTTTCATGAGGTTTTTAAGGAAATTAATGTTTCCACAGGGCTTTCCTGTTGATTGCACTCACCAATCATCCAACTGAGTTCAAAGGATAACATACACTAAGTTTCACCCAATTCTTTAATTCAAATTATTTGATTCCTTCATTTTTTGTAGTGAATTTCAAACCAAAGAGACTATATTTGTAACAATTGGATCCCGTTCAATTGAATATGTACTCAATATTCATCATTTGATAGCATTTGAAAAAATTAAAATTTCTTTCAACTATGGACCTTTTTTAAAATTTTATGGTTGTCCTTAGTAATGACCTTTTTTAAAAAACTTTTATCCATATTATGTGAATTTAAGTAATAGTAGTTTCTCTTGAGCAACTAATTTGTTAGTGTGTTTTTGGATAATTTAGCAAAGTGTAGCTAATGTGTCTATATTTTTTATACTCATAACCTCAAACAATTTCAAAGGTGACCTCATGGTCACAAACCTATTCCCTTTCATTTTAAAATTCAAAATTCAAACTTTTGGCTAAGTGGCATCATTCACCCACTTTGAGTTGACTAAACACATGTTTGGCATAATTTGATGATATACACTAGCATTAATAACATAAAATATATTCATTATAATCATGGAACATTCATTTATCTTATAGCATTGGAGCAATTAATAGTGAGACATTTTGATTCAATGCAATAAAAATGAGTAACAAATTTGAACATCTAGAGTTCTTGCCAACTATTTTTAATCTTGTTTCAATTTTTGGGGATTGATCTAGGATAAATTGCCTCCCCATGAGAAATCAACAAGCCTTATGATATTTCTAAATACCACCAAGTCCCTAGATATTCAAGAGTAGATAAAAGATAAACATTCATACCCTTATCAACCCTTAATTATCCAATACCCCTATCAACCATTAATTATGTTAGGTTGATTGTGTTTGATTGATTGGATTTTATTAATTATCCTAGGTTAACTTCATAAATAAACTTTTTTTTTCTTTATATTTTGTTGAGCCCAACCAATCCTACACTTGATCCAACCTTCTTTTTTAAGTTTACAATCTATTTTCAAATTTGAACTTTCTTATACATCCTTGTACCTCATTGATACATTTTTCTATTAGGTTTTTCATTTTTTATGTTAAGATATAGGACATTATATTCACTTGCAATTTGATGTGTAAATCTATTGTATTGTTAGAATGAGTACTTGAATGATCATGAGGTGTTGAGGGAAATATTGTTTTCATTAGTATTCTTTGGAATGCTTGGGATATTGTTGTAATGGCATTGAATAAAGAAGGTCATCAATGGGAGTCACACAATCGTTGCCATCAATGAAATTGACCATCTCTCACATGTAATGCTTGGGAGTTACATTGGGAGAAGTGGATCATCTTTCCATAATGTTACGGGTTCCTACTTAGTTGATATGTTCATGGTGGAGGGTTATCTTGAGTGCTATCATAATTACACGTTGGGGTGGTTCATGGTTTTAAACTACCAAGAATGGTTTTGGTGGCAATTAGTTTGGGGAAACCACTTACATGGTTTTATGTTCCCATTTCTTTGTTAATTGGAGGAATTATATGGAGGTTTCATGGGTTATGCAGGTGTAGTATTAATATGTTATAAAAATGATATTGGACTAAGGAATGGAGTGGATTGTATATATGTAACAAATTATTTTTTTATTTTTTATTAATCTTGATTCCAAGGCATTGGGAGTTGGATTCCAAGGTATAGCAATGTACTTGAGGCCTTCAAAGGCTCAATATAGGTCTTGTTGAAGGAGTTTTTTTCTTTGAATCAATAAAGTTTCAATTGCTCAGTTCATATTTTACTATTTTTCTTGTGTTTTTTGCCTGTGCACAAGCCATTCAAGCATTTTTGTATAATTTTTTATGTAGAAACATTATTACATGTCTTCACATTATTTCAAGAGTGGAAGGTGTGGAGAACTGGGTTTTGAAATAAAATGAAGATTTAAAGGTCTAAAAAGGGTGGTCTTTTTTCACTTGAAAATAGATTTTTTACCCTAAGGTTTGCAAAAATATCTGAGATACCAGAAGTTTCTTTATTTTCTAAGCATATTGGGGCCTAAATAAAGGTGTCTAAGGTGGTGGCAGAGTCTGAAAGGTTGTGGAAGTGCTACATCCAATAAACCGTCAAGAATTACACTAGAAACAAGGGTTTTTTGATTTGATGGTTAAAGGTCCATATAAATGGAATCCAATTGAAAAATATTTGTTTTCTTGGCAATTTATTTTCTGCCCCAAGGTTTCAGGGGTCTGTGTGGTGTTTGAAGGTATGTTGCTTTGCATTTTTGGGCTAATTGAGTAGCCTGTTCAAGGGTGAATGTATAGGAAGTCAATGTTGGTCCAAAGGAGTCTATTTTGTTTCCCATATATGTTGTGTAACTTGGATATGGGTGTTTGAATCATTCATTTGTTAGTTTGGTGTTTTGGAAAATTGTGGAGTAATTGAACAAAAACTAGTTTCTCACTATTACAAGGGTTTAAGGGGGTTAAAGAGGGAAATGTGTATTTAGTTGCTTGTCAAGTTTTAAGGGAGTTTTGGACTGTCCAAAGAGGTCAGAATAATCTTGTTAGATGCCTCAAATAGGCAGGTTGCAAAGAGTTTGTGATTGTACCCTTGTGTTTGTATCAAATTTTCACCTAATTTCACTCGGTCCAATGTAGCTCGGAGTGATTTAGTGTATTTCATTGTAAAAGAGGACCATCCATAGCATAAACGTACCCATTTGGATTTTTTGGAACAATCTATTTGGTCGTACAAGTTGTGGAATGAAAGTTGCACCACTTTGCAACTTTACACTACTTGCATCTGACAACTTTTCCCTCCACTAAAAAGTCATCACCATAGGAAAACACCTTCGAGATAGAAAAAACTGAGAGAGGTTTTGTAGATGGTCCCAACATGATCCCATAGCCTTGGATGGAGAGTCAGTAAGCATCACGGTCTCTGAGAAATAGACCTTCAAAGATTGCTGCCTTTTAGCACTTTGGACTCTTAAGGGAAATCATCAGTCCAATGTAGCTCAAAGTGATTCAGCGTATTTGGGTGCAAGAGAGGACCATCCCTAGCATAAAAGTACCCATACATATGTGTTGGAACAGTCTTTTTGGTCGTATGAGTTGCAGAATGAAAGTTGCACCACTTTACAACTTTACACTACTTGCATCTGGCAACTTTTCCCTCCATTGAAAAGTCATCACCACAGGAAAACACCTTCGAGATAGCAAAAACTGAGAGAGGTTTTTGTATATGGTCTCAATACAATCTCATGGCCTCAGATGGAGAGTCTGTAAGCATAACAGTCTCCAAGAAATAGACTTTCAAAGATTGCTACCTTTTAGCACTTTGGACTCTTAAGGGAAATCATCGGTCCAATGTAGCTCAAAGTGATTCAGCATATTTGGGTGCAAGAGAGGACCATCCTTAGCATAAATGTACCCATCCAGATGTGTTGGAACAATCTATTTGGTCGTACGAGTTGCGGAACGAAAGTTGCACCACTTTGCAACTTTACACTACTTGCATCTGGCAACTTTTCCCTCCACTGAAAATTCATCACCACAGGAAAAATCCTTTAAGATAGCAAAAACTGAGAGATTTTTTGTAGATGGTACCAACACAATCCCATAGGCTTGGATAGAGAGTTTGTAAGCATCACAATCTCTGAGAAATAGACCTTCAAAGATTGTTGTCTTTTAACACTTTGGACTCTTAAGGGAAATCGCCAATCCAATGTAGCTCAGAGTGATTTAGCGTATTTGGGTGCAAGAGAGGACCATCCCTAGCGTAAACGTACCCTTCTGAAGGTGTTGGAACAGTCTATTTGGTCGTATGAGTTGCGGAATGAAAGTTGCACTACTTTGCAACTTTACACTGCTTGCATCTGGCAACTTTTCCCTCCATTGAAAAGTCATCACCATAGGAAAATGCCTTCGAAATAGCAAAAACCAAGAGATGTTTTGTAGATGGTCCCAACATGATACCATAGCCTCAAATGAAGATTCTATAAGCATCACAGTCTCTAAGAAATAGACATTCAAAGATTCCTACCTTTTAGCACTTTAGACTCTTAAGGGAAATCGTCGGTCCAATGTAGCTCGGAGTGCTTCGGTGTATTTGGGTGCAAGAGAGAACCATCTCTAGCATAAATGTACCCATCCAAACATGTTGGAATAGTCTGTTTGGTCATACAAGTTGGGGAATGAAAGTTGCACCACTTTGCAACTTTACACTGCTTGGATTTGGCAACTTTTCCCTCCACTGAAAAGTCATCACCATAGGGAAATGCCTCTGAGATAGAAAAAACTAAGAGAGGTTTTTGTAGATGGTCCCAACACAATCCTATAGCCTTGGACGAAGAGTCTGTAAGCATCACGGTCTTTGAGAAATATCCCTTCAAAGATTGCTTCCTTTTAGCACTTTGAACTCTTAAGGGAAACTAGTGGGCAACATAGTTAACTTCTTCACAAACTTGGTTTGAAGTAATTTTATTCTTTTTTGTGTATTTAAAATGGAGATTTAAGCCTTCCACCATAAAATTGACCTCTAAATAACTTCAAACACCTTAACTACCTCATTCTTATTCATTTCTTTTGCAAACAAGCATTTTCATTCCAAGAGGCTGAGCTTTAATTTTTGCTTGTTGGATTGAATGCAGACCATGACACAACTTTCTTTTTTCAAAAATTGTTCGACATCATTGAACTAAGAATTTATCACACATCTGCAGAGAAACAAAGGAGTACCACAAAATAAAACACATTACACTTTGGTTCTCACTAACTTTATGTACTCTTCAACATCTCTCTTCTCTAAAAGTAACCTCTAAATCACTTCAAACACCTTAACTACTCTAAAAGAGACCCTAAAAGTGACCTATAAATCACTTCAAACACCTTAAATACATCATTCTTATTCATTTTTTTTGCAAACATGCATTTTCATTCCAAGAGGCTGAGCTTTCATTTTTGCTTTCAAAGAAAAATCTTTTGATGCCACTGTTACATTGCATAGGTAAACTAGGCTTTGTATTGTGGACCTATATTAAGCTACCACTCTCAAGACCAATGTAACAATGATACAAAATAACTTTTGAGACTGGAAGAAGACATTTGATAACTCTTGAGTGTACTAAAATAATTCTTATGATTTTTGAAGAATGTTGATAACTCTACTCAATTGTCTTATTTTTTCAATATCATACAAATTGAACCCTGGCATCAATACACTTTGTATATCAAGCTACCACAATTCAAGTTTCAATGATGAATATTTATCATGCATGTTTTAAATGATATTCAATTTTATGGTGGATTTTTTGTTTATATGATGTTATGTGATATTCTAATTGTAATTCATGCTTCTAGGCTGCACATATATATATATATATATATATATATATATATATATATATATATATATATATATATATATATATATATATATATATATATATATATATATATATATATATATATATATATATAAAATTACATGTTTTCTCCATTGTTCAGCCCCTACACCTCAAGTAAATTTCTGCATAGCACGTGGAATGAGGGGGCAGTAGGCCTGAGATCTCTTTAAAGTTTGTTTGAGTGCATTTAAAATGAACTTTTAAGCCTTGCACCCTAAAAGTGACCTCTAAATAACTTCAAACACCTTAACTACCTCATTCTTATTCATTTGTTTTGCAAACAAGAATTTTCATTCCAAGAGGCTAAGCTTTCATTTTTGCTTGTTGGATTGCATGTGTACCATGACACAACTTTCTTTTTTCTAAAATTGTTCAACATCATTGAACTAAGACCAATGTAACAATGATACAAATAACATTTGAGACTATAAGAAGATGTCAAAATGGCTAGTGTACTGAAAGAATTCTTATGATTTTTGAAGAATGCTGATAACTCTACTTAGTTGGCTTATTTTTCAATATCATACAAATTGAAACCTGGCATCAATCGACTCTATATATCAAGCTACCACAATTCAAGTTTCAATGATGAATATTTATCATGTATGTTTTAAATGACATTCAAGTTTATAGTGGTTTTTTTGTTTATATGATGTTATGTGATATTCTAATCATAATTCATGCTTCAAGGCTATATATATATATGTATATTGTAACGCTGAAAATGAAAAGGCTTTTGCACTATAGACAACAAGGAAGATCGTTAAAAGCACACATGCATGCAATACTAAAATCTAAAATGCAAATTCATTCATTAAGCAACAAAGAACATGGGAAAGTAATTTGAAATTTTTTAATTTGCACGCATTTTAAGACATTTATTGCATTATAAGTTATGCGTCACTTTTAATTTTGCACCACATGTGTATGCGCAAACAACGCATGTGACTGCGAAAAGCCGCATTTGCATTTTAATGCCGGTCGGTTAGATTAGTGTTTAGCGAATAAACGTATATGTTTATTTTGTTACGCATTTAAAATTTTGCAACGCATGTGCATAGATATTGCTGCATTTGCTAATTTTGATACGCATGTGATTTTCTGAAACGCATATGAATATATATAGCCGCATTTGCTTATTTAAAAACATATTTGAGTTTATGCAATGCAACTGATACTTTTATGACGCATTTGATTATTATTAACCACATTTGATTAATAATGATGCACATGTAATTTGCGAACTGCATTTGTTGAAAAGCGACGCATTTGTAAAAGAATGACGCATTTGCAAAATAATGACACATTTGCATTTTATGTTAAAACAGTCAAGTTGCAGTAGAATAGATGATTCAGGCTGACATGAGGCATGTATAATGTTGTTGCAGATCATTCTTGACCCTATCTATACACGTGAGTCGAGACCCATGACGTTTCGATTCAGAGACAGCCTGCGACCAGCCGAGCGACAAACTCTATGGCATTTGGGTTTGTTGCACGTGACCGATATGCCCTAGATTAGGGCAAATCGGGGATTGCTGACAGCACTATGTGAGTGGTGGCATTCAGAGACATCATCGTTTCATCTTCCGACTGGAGAGGCTATAGTGACCTTAGAGGATGTTTCTAGGATATTGAGACTGCCTATTAGAGGGACACAGGTAGTGTATGATACACAGAGGGGGATAGCAGAGATGTGCAGATATTACCCCCACGCTGACGTTAGATAGCTAGGGGTGGACGACTATGAGATTAGATGGCAGACATTAGCGCAGAGGTATAGACAGTTAGACTGTCTAGTAGCGACCTTGATAGGCGGTATAGTACTGCCTGACCACCAAGGACATGGATTCCCTATAGGATGGGGGGAGATGTTAGTGGGCATGCTTGAGCGCCGAGTCGTATATGCTTGGGGTTCGTGTGTGCTAGGGATGTTATACTTCCACTTGCATGACATTGCCTATAGAGAGGCACAGTCTATGACTTGCGGTACCTTGCTCCTGATGGTATGGGCGTGGGAGCATATAGCTATATTCAGACTGCCTGTTACAGTTGATGTACCTCATGGAGCGCCATATGCCTTCCGTTATGCAGGGGCCACCACATAGCACCATATTGGGGACATAGGTTATTTCAGACACGTGATAGATTTGATGCAGGAGTTCACATGGAGACTGTACCTGGGCTATGAGGTATGGTCAAATGAGGATGAGCACCTGCCATATTGCAAACAGACACAGTATCTAGTGGGACGAATAGTGTCCCATATGCACATTATAGAGCGGCAGTTGCCAGACCGAGTCCTGAGACAATATGGAGAGGTACAGGATGTACCTCAAGGGAGAGTAGAGTTTGCTTGGTCATCGTAAGAGGTCCTACTGTGGGGGCCAGAGATTCCAGTAGCCACTACAGAGGCAGATATTGATGGTTTATAGGCACAGCCAAGGGGATGGAGGGGTCGACCAGCAGATCTAGGGATGACCATAGCTTATGATCAGTGGTGGGCATTGCACAGGCCAATTCCCTTGACAGATCCAGGGCATCCAGCACCCGTAGAGCGACGTGGTACAGGTCCCAGAGGTAGATGAGGCAGAGGAGGAGGTTGAGGAGGTAGATGAGGCTGAGGTGATGGTGGGGATGATGGCAAAGGTGGCCGACGTGGAGGTAGGAGAGGTAGGAATGGTCGATGGAGACGAGGACTAGCCTTGTCACCGATCTGAGAGGAGAGAGGAAGAGAGGAGGATGTGGCCATGCTAGATGTGGCCAGAGGTGGTGAGGAGGAGCAGCTGACAAAGGTAGTTATCCCAGACATCCCTGACATCCCAGCAGAGGCAGAGGTAGGTGCCGAGGAGGCAGTTGGAGAGGAGGCCATTGGAGAGGAGGTAGTGGGAGAGGAGGTAGAGATCAATGCCCTTGAATTGCTAGGTGCCTACCAGGAGGATGATGAGGAGGAGGATGATCACAAGAGAGAGATCAGGGATCAGATCCTAGAGGAGATGGATGAGGAGGAGGATGGGAGAGACAGGGTCCGTCAGGATGAGACAGAGGCAGAGGTGCTCGACACTGATATGTTACGAGCCCAGGTTGCCTCCTTGGAGGAGCAGATGAGAGTGTTGATGGCTGAGAGAGATGCCTACAGGGTGGAGAGAGACAAAGCTTTGATGGAGAGGGATCAGGCAGTAGCCCGGCAACAGGAGACTGAGCAGAGAGTCACAGAGCTCAGGTCATTATGTACAGGACCATTAGCAGCATTTTCCAGAGAGTTGGTCAGAGCCGGCGAGAGGGAGAGATACTACCGAGATCTATACGAGGTAGAGGTTCCCCTAGAGAGATGGGCTCCTAGTTTTTCAGCGGCATAGAGTAGTAGGTCCTAGACCAGGACCCACACACAAATAGTGAGCACAGAGGGAGTCGATTAGCTACGTAGAGTAGGGCCATATGACAAACCTCCCACAGCTCAGAGATCAGTCAGTTCCCAGCATCAGTCTCCCACACACTCCCGACATGATGGCAGTGGCAGTTCAAGATAGAGATACTGTTTGAGATCCATTTGAGACATTGTATTTTGATCTGATAGCCTACGGGCTTCCATGTATTTGTGATACATTATGACATTGTGATGTGACACATATGAGCGATATATATATGATTTTGGCGGCGATTCTTATGATATGCATTGTCTATTTATTGATTATGCAGTCTTTATTTATACATGTGATGTTTATATGATATGTTATGTGATGGATGATTGTATGTATTATATGATTCTATATGATGTATGCAATTTATATTTACAAGATGTAATATAATGCTTATATGTATGATGTAGATGATATGTGTGTTAATGCAAATGTAATGTGATGCCCGTATTTACAGTTTATTGCTTATGATATGCACTGTTAAATGATGATTATTGTCTATTATGCCATGATGATCTAAATGTGAAATATGCCTATATGTATGTATGTTTCTAACATGTATGTGCATGCAGGATGATGTATACCATTTTTGTGTCACAGAACTTTGTCATAATGCAAGAAAGAAGAACTGTTAATGCGGAACGGAAGATCGACAAAGAATGAAAAGACAGAAGATAGATGTTAGTGTTAGGAATCTTTCATATTTTACCATATCACAAAAGGTATTGCACTTTATCATCATTGGGCAGGACTAATACAAATGGAGACAAACACCAAGATATAACATAAATCAAGGTGTGCAAGGTCATCCACTTGCTAATAATAGACAATCACAGACAAGGATTGTCACTAACTCATACTAAGGACACAAGTTGCCCCAGTCTTTTTGTCAGGACAAACCACAGACAGCAAACAAAAGAAAAAGATAGGTCATGAGATGCCATCGCTCCTCTAAATCCTTCATGGGACATCCTTGAGGAAACTAGTAATATGACTCAAAATAAAATTGAAAAAGACAGTCGACAGACAGCAGTCAAAGAAAATAGAATCCTGATACGTCATTGCTTCTCTAAATCCTTCATGGGACATCCTTGAGAAAGCTAGTAACATGAATCCCAGTCATCAATTCAAGATAAATGATAAGATAACTAAGCCATAAATTCAAAAAGCCAGTAAAATATTTTCCAAGACATGATTTGTTTGATTGATAGAGCCTGATTGTAGGAGATACACATATTGAATAAGACTGTAAGTCTGGTTTCGATGTTATGACTATCTGTATAAGGCATGACAAAGCCTAGTTTCAGAAAGACATGTCTCATATAAGACATTAAGTCAGATGTCATTGATGTGATAAACTGTGTAAGGCTACGTTTGATTGTTTTGACCTTGTTGATTACGCAGGAAGGATGCATCCTGAATAAGACATAGGTTGATTGTTTTGATAACGTATGTTTCCAAGGACACATCCTATAGCAGACGGTTGGTTGATCTATTTGAATTGTTTTGTTTGGCAAGTTGTTTGATATGACTCAGAGACATTGCTAACTTGCTCACCAGAGTAATGCATGACTTGATATGATGTGTTGACAATTGACTGTGTGTGATGACAAACCCTAAAGGACTGACCTAGTGCGGCCTCGAGGGCTCATCGTGTGATGGCCTTGCCTACGTTGTACACATAGAAACCTCATAGTTTGACTTGACTGCGACCGAAAAGACTGACTACAAATAGAAGAAATGTGTGAAAGTGAATGCGACAAACCCTAATGGACTGACCTAGTGCGGCCTCAGGGGCTCATCGTGTGATGGCCTTGCCTACGTTGTACACGCAGAGACCTCATAGTTCGACACTACCAATGACCTTGTCATATAGACATATGGATTGACTCATGAATTTATACAGACAAACCTAAACAGACTGACCTAATGCCTCAGGAGCACATCGGCAGATGGCCTTGCCTATGTCCAGTCGCAGAGGCAACGTAGTTCGACAACCAAGAAAGACTGACACGTGCGACTGACTCTGACTCTTTTTTTGGATTTTTGAAATGTTTCGATTTTTTTTGTCGTTTTGAAGTTTTCTGATGTTTTTGTGTTTTCTCAAGTCATTTTGTGATATTCGTGGATTTTCCATGGTGTTTCATCTTCAACACAACCAATGTAAGAACCAATATGACACATGCCAAGTGTTTGCCCCCAGTCGAGTATAAGACCAATTGACAATGGATAGGGTAAAATGGGGGATGTGAAATGTTCTCGATGTCAATTGTTTCAAGTTATGGGAAAGACTACCACTTATTTATGAATGGTATATACAAGCGATGGATAAGGTAGTGGACTATGTACAAGGAAGTGGGCTATGCACACGAAAATGGACTATGTACATGGTAGGGACTATGTACAGGGTAAGTAGTATGTATAGGGATCATGGACTATATACAATGATAGGGACTATGTACAAGGTAGATTAGAATAATGGTAGACAAAAGAGCAGAGTTGAGTACACATGGCGCCTGTTTGCCAGGTTTTCACCATGGTACCTATCCAAAGTGCCACTGAAGTGGTTTTCACTATTGGACGAATGATTTGTCTTTACTATTTTCCAGATTATCTATTTTTTTTGGTGTTACCAAGATGCCTGTTTGCCAGGTTTTCACCTTGATAACGATTTTTTTGTGATTTTTTGATTTTTTTGTATTTTTGCTAATTAAGACAAAGGCTCCCAGAAGCTATGCGTAGAACTTCTTCAGATGAATACTATTGATTGGTGAGGACAATGGTTCGCCTTCAAGAGTAGAGAGTTGGTATGCTCCTGATCCAAAAGCTTCTGTGACAATATAAGGTCCTAACCAATTAGGTTCAAACTTTCCTGGTTTGTCTCTTTCTGCTTGATTCTTTGGGTTCTCCATTAAAACCAGGTCACCAATGTCAAAATTCCTATTCAAAACCCTCCTGTTATAGCTACGACGAAGGTGATTCTGGTATGCTTGAAGATGGTCTAGTTCCTTCTATCTTCGCTCATCTAAAAATTCTAGCTCATGGAGTCTCGATACCCGGTACTCTTCATCATCAATATGGTCTTTCAGGGATACCCTTAAGGAAGGAATCTCGACCTCAATAGGCAGAATGGCTTCATAACCAAAGACAAGTGAATATGGGGTAGCACCGGTGGGGGTACAAATACTTGTGTGATAGGCCCATAAGGCAAGGTTAAGCTGTAAATGCCAGTCACGACCAACATCATTGACAGTCTTCTTGAGGATTCGAATGATGGTCTTATTAGACGCCTCTGCTTGGCCGTTACCTTGGGGGTAGTATGGAGTGGAGAAGTGATGTTGGATGTGAAATTTATCACACAAATGATGGACTTCTTGGTTCTTAAATGGGCGGCCATTGTCAGTGATTATGGACTGAGGGACACCATACCGACAAATGATGTAGTTTAGGATAAATCTAGAAATCTGTGTGCTGGTAATGTATGTCATAGGAATGGCTTCAATCCACTTCGTAAAGTACTTAGTGGTAGTGATAATGAACTTATGTCCATTAGATGATGTGGGGTGGATCTTACCAATGAGGTCAAGTCCCCATTGGGAAAAGGGCCATGGTGATGTGATAGGACGGAGCTCCTGTGCTAGGGCATGTATCAAATCTCCATGAACTTGACATTGGCGACATTTTGTTACAAAGACATATGAGTCTTTTTCCATAGGAGGCTAGTAATAACCCAGTCTCATAATTTTCTTGGCTAAGGTAGGACCGCTAGAATGGGAACCGCATATACCCTCATGCACCCCACGCAAGGTTTCTTGTGCTTCAGTAGAATCAAGACATCTCAATAGGGTATTATCTAGGGCACGTCTATATAGGGTATCTCCGACGATGGTGTATTTGGCTGACTTGCGGAGGAATGTCCTACGTTGGTTATTAGATAGGCCAATGGGCATGACTTCGGCATGAAGGTAATCATAGATATCTTTGTACCATGGGGAATCAGGACCAACGATGTCACACACCATTTCAGAATCTGGGATATCGTAGGCCGGGACCAAAAGCTGTTCTACCAAGAACTCAAACTTAGGCACATTGTTAGGAATGTCAAGAAGTGATGCAATTGTAGCCATAGCTTATGCGGCCCTGTTTAAAACACAAGGTATTTGATGAAATTTGACTTTGTCAAAGTACTCTTTAAAACTATCTACCATGCACTTGTATGGAGTAAGCTTCTCATCCTTAGTCTCATAATCATCATTTACCTGTCTGATTACTAGTTGAGAATCACCATAAACCTTTAGGTTCTTGATTTTCCACTTAACTGCCATGCGTAAACCTGTCACTAGAGCTTCATACTCTGCCATGTTGTTAGTGCATGGAAATGCAATCCTAAATGACTTAGGGATGGAATCACCTTGTGGTGTAATAAATAGTATCCCAGCCCCTGAACCATTATTTGTATGTGAGCCATCAAAGTACAGTTTCCATGTTATGTTTGTGTCAAATGTGAATATGAACTCATCAGGAAAGTCTGCAACTAATGGGTGATCTGCCTATATGGGTGCATTAGCTAACTGATCAGCAATGACCTGTCCTTTAATAGCTTTCTTTTCTACATACTGGATGTCATACTCACTAAGTATCATAACCCACTTGGCCAGTCATCCTGTTAATGCTGCCTTACTAAGAAGATATTTTAGAGGATCTATTTTGGCAATCAGCATTGTTTGATGGTTTAACAAGTAGTGCCTCAGGTTTTGGGTAGCAAATACTACTGCAAGATAGGCATGTTCAATGTTACTATAGTTGATCTCATAACCAACCAAAGTTCGGCTGATATAATAGACTGCCCTTTGATGACCTTCATCATCATTCTGTGCAAGCAATGCTCTGAGTGATTAATGGGTTGCTGTGATATAAAGAATCAATGGTCTGCCTTCAACATGTGGCATTAAGATAGGTGGTGTAAGTAAATATTCTTTAATCAGTTGAAAAGCCTCTTCACACCTAGGTGTCCATGCAAAGGGTACTCCTTTCTTAAGTAGATGTTGAAAAGGGTGTGTCTTTTCTGCTAGCTGCACTATAAATCTTCTGATAAATTGCAACCTTCCCTGTAATGTCCTTAGTTGACTGAGATTGTTGGGTGGTGGCATGTCCATGATTGCTTTCACCTTAGCCAGATCCACTTCAATGCCTTGTCTTGAGATCATATAACCTAACAGCTTTCCTGACTTGACCCCAAACACACATTTCTTTGGATTGAGTCTCACATTATATTTCTCTAGCCTTTGAAATACCTTGTCTAAAACCTGTAAATGTTTTGCTCTTGTTTTGGATTTTACAATAAGGTCATCGACATAATCCTCCATACAAGTGTGTACTAGATCGTGAAAGATAGTAGTCATGGTGCGTTGATAGGTTGCTCCTGCATTCTTGAGTCTGAAGGGCATAACATTCCAACAATATGTTCCCTAAGGACAAGTGAAGGTTGTCTTAGGTTGATCTTCAGTGGAAATTCTGATCTGGTTATATCCTGAGAATCCATCCATAAGGGACATCTCATATCCTGCTATCATGTCAACTATCATGTCTATGTTAGGCAAAGGGAAGTCATCCTTAGGACAAGCCTTGTTGATATCTCTAAAATTAGTGCAGATGTGGATGCCCCCAGTTGGTTTGGTAACTGGTACAAGATTGGAAATCCAATCTGCATAGTCAATAGGTCTAATGAAACCAACATCTAACAATTTCTTGAGTTCTACCTTAACTAATAAAGCAATTTGTGGATGCATTTTTCTCAACTTCTGTTTCACTGGTTTGGCACCTGGTTGTAAAGGAAAGTGATGTAGAACAAGTTCAGGATCCAACCCAGGCATGTCCGCATATGACCAAGCAAAATTTATTTGTCTCTGTGCAAAGAAGTCATGGAACTCAGGCTTCTCTTGTGTTGTCAATGACGCTGCAAAATAAACCAGTCGAGGATTCTCTTTTGTGCCTATGTTGACCTCTACGATTTCTTCAACAAGCATGGGTGACTTTTCCTATGTAATGGGAAGAATGTTCAAACCTCCATCCTTGGGTGCCTCAGAGAGGTTTTCACCTTCTGATGCGTCCTTTCTTTTTACTTTTTCATGGTCTAGAGGTGCCTTGCGGTTTTCACCTAGAGACTCGTCCTTTTTATCTTGTTTATTCTTTTTCTCATTTTTGCGACTAGAGGGTTGAACAGATTCCCCAAAATATGCTTTGTTGTCCAAGTCAATGGTAAAACCAGCTTTATGATCCCCATTAGGTATTCCTTCACATAATCCTAGGAACTCAGCAATTGCTTCGTCATTCTCAAAAGTGTCTAAAACGGGTGTATCTTGTTGATCCCAATCAATGAGTTGGGGATAAACTAAGGGCATGTCATCGTCAGAGTTATCAAAGTCTAATGGGGTCAAGGTAAAGATTGAATTATTCATGTGATTACAAAAGTCTTGTACCAAGTCCTTTTTGCTCTTGGGTTTGGGTCTAGGTGGATGAATAGGTGGGCCTAATGCCAAGGTTTGACAATCGGAAACAGGTGGCTGAGGTTGCCAAGAGGTAGGATCAAGTGATTCCCAATAGTAGTGTTTAAACCACTCCTCTTTTGTCATTTTCTTTGGTGGACAGGAATTTAAGGAGTTTGGTGAGGAACTTAACATCAAGTCAATTTCTCCAAATAACTTGTCAAGGTCCATGGAAAAAGTAGAGTATAAGGAATCCCACTCATAATCATTAGAGTTAGGGGAGTTACAATGATTTTGGTCTATTGGTTCATGAGATGTCTTAATATCATCTGAAGCATGGAGTACTAGGAACGCCAATCTGAATCGGTTGAAACCCTAGCCCTACTCCTTTTGGCCACTGAGAAACAAATATTGGTTCAATTCTGCCATCTTGGTTTAAGCCTAAACCACTCTATCCATCATATCCTTTACTTTGCATAATTTTAAAACCATTTCCATATAGTCTTGTAGGAATATGAGCAAGTAAAAGGGGTTCTTGTTTATCTTCCTTATACAGCCAGGAAGTGACATCTTCTGTATCTATAGCCTCTTTGCTTAATTCACCCCATTTAGTGAAAGTTGTTGTGGGGGGAACATGTATAGTGATTATAGACTGTCCCCTACCTATTGTAGGCAAACCATATGACTTAGGAGGAACCAAATGGCTAACACAATAAGAAGTCTTCATGTAATACTCTCCACAACCCTTGTCTTGGATCTCAACCCTAGGAGTAATAGGAAATGAGGGTGAAACAGATGTTCGAGTGAGTGTGGATGGGTCAACATAAGAAGATGGATTAGACGATGAGGCCGCTTGGTTCACTGGTACTTGGCGTTGAGGGATCTCCTTTAGATTTGTGCAATACTAGAAAGGATCGGGATCACCATCTATAGTTATTTTGGTGCCATTGTAAGGGAATTTAAGACACTGATGATACGTGGAAGGGACTGCCTTCATGGAATGAATCCATGGTCTACCTAGTAGAAGGTTATAAGGGAGGGTGAGATCCAAGGCCTGGAACTTTGTCTCCATTACCATAGGACCAATTCGGATAGGAAGTGTTACCACCCCCTTTGATTTTCATTCTTCATCATCATAAGCCTTAATGACAATACTCTTAGTGGTGTCCACACATGCTTCTGAGATACCTAATGCCTTAATTAGTTTTAAAGTGCATAGATTTAACCCTGCTCCTTCGTCTACCAAAACTCATCTAACTTTGGTGTCATCGACTAGGACTTCTAGATGTAAAGGGTCATTGTGGTTCATCTTTTCGGTGGCATAGTCTTGTTCAAAAAATGTGGCATGATGATTATTGGTCAAGTAGCCCACCATTTCCTGGAAATGATTGACATCAAGGTCATTAGGGACCGTGGTGTTCTATAAAGCCTTATCAAGGATAGACCGATGCTCGGGGGAGATACGCAACAATTCAAAGATTGAGATTTGGGCTGGGGTCTTCCCCAATTGGTCAAGTAGGTTATATTGTAACTTGGAAGGTTGTGATGTTTGTTGCGATGGAGGGCCTTGGATAACAAACTTAGTACGACGAGTATTGACCGCACATTCAGGATTAGCATTGATAGTAATGGTATTGATGTTTTCATTGGCGGCACCAAGGCAATGAATGATTTTGCCACTATCATAATCATATTTGATACTCGCATAATTTGCTGACATATTGGTCTTAGTACTCGAACTGTGGACAGTTCCTTTCCCATGGTCATGTAGTGGGTCTGAAAAGACTTGATGATCAGTGTTAGATGTCTTTTGTTTTTGCCCACTAACCTCAATAATTCTCTTATCAACAAGATCCTATATGATGTTCTTCAGTTGTTGACAGTTTTGTAGGTTATGTCCCTTAGTCCTATGATAATCACAAAAGGCGTTGTCATCCCACCAAGCTGGTTTAAACTGTCCTGGATCATATTGTCTTGGTTCCTGTAGCTATATGAGGTTGTGTTGTAACTGTTGTTTGAACACCGACTCAATGGGTTCCCCTAAGGGAGTGAACTCACGTTTCTGGAATCTCCTTGGTGGTGGACGTTGAGTATTTTGGACCGCATTGAGAGGTTGATTGATAGCATTAAGTGTGTTGGAAAAGTTACGAGGCCCTTTTAATGTGAGGAGGGGTCCTGCTTGTAATGTTTTAGCATCAACCACCCCATCATTTGTGACATTTTTATTGTGATACCAAAATCTATTTCTATCCGTGGGGGTGTTTTGTATGATAGGGTTTTGATTGGGTGTTGTCATCTTGAGTTCACCCTTTTCAATGAGATCCTTCTCTATTATCACCCCTTTTTCCACTAGTTCTGAAAAAGATATGCAACAATGTACCCTTAAATTACTCCTGAGTTTTGGATGAAGGTTTTCTTGAAACATTGTGACCTTTTGTTTTTCAGGTATCTCGACAGGACATCTACTAGCAATAGTTCTCCATCTCTGGAAGAAAGTAATGAATTTTTCACCTTCGTCTTGTGTTGTGTGGCACAAGGTTGCTATATTTATCTCATGGTCAATGTGGAAGGAGAATTGCTCCACAAATTTCTTGACTAGTTCTCCCCATGATCTAATACCAGAATCTAGACCTAAAAACCATTATAGTGCAACTCCTACAAGACTTCGTCAAAATAGCCTCATAAGATATGTGGGGTCGTAAGTGACATCTATGCATATGGTAGAAAATTCCCTGATATGTTCCACTGGATTGCGTTTTCCATTGTACTTAGGAAGATTCGGTATGACATATCCGTGAGGGAAAGGTGTCATGTACAATGATCTATCAAAAGGGAATGGGCATATGTCCTTTGGTGAAAATGATTTCTTAGTTGACACTGACATGTTATCCATTTGCATTTGTAATGCCTACATTTTTGTTTGTAGGACGTCAACTTGAGTCAAAGATGTGCTAGGAGGATTATGCGGATCCATATATGTATTCTAAAATCCCAAGTCTCGTGATGGGTTTTGATTGAACATTGGCATCTGAGGTGGATTTGGATTCAGAATGTTGGTAAATGTATTTCGATCTGGAGTCAGCATAAATTGGTGTTGACCTGGGTTCTGTGTAAATGGATTCTGAGTACCACTCTGTGAAAAGGGGTTCTGAATCATAATCGATGTGAATTGGTTTTGACTTGGAATCTGTGTTGACGAATTTTGACCACCAATGTGTGAAAAGGGATTCTGATTCAGAACCGATGTAAATTGGTTTTGACCCGGAGTTTGCGTTGATGGATTTTGACTACCCATCTGTGAAAAGGGGTTATGATTCGGAATCGATGTAAATTGATTCTGACTGCTAGTCTAGAAAAGTGGATTGTGATTGCCATATTGGAAGGAGGGAATGCCCCCTGTTTGTGTAATCCTTGGTATAGTACTAGTGATTTGAGCACTAGGTATGGCAATTGACTGTGGTATGGTACTCTTAATGCTAGCAGTAGGTATGGTTGTTGATTGTGAACTGGTGGTACTGACATAAGGTATGGAGGCTGAGGTTTTAGACCTTTTATTCCCAACAAGAGGACCGAAGGGAGTAGATGATAAAGCCCCTGTAGTGAAACTAAATCCTGATGTCATGCTAGGTGTACCAAATGGGGACGTATGGACTGTCGTACTCTGTGTAGACGTGCTAGATGGCATAGTCGTGGTGACCTGAGGTATAGTAGTACTAGCAGTCGTAGTATTTGTCCCTTGTGTAGATTGAGTTTGTAAGGTACTGATATCAAATCCTGGAGGTAAAGTAGCACCTTCAGCTAGCAATTTTCCTAAAAATCGTTGACGATCATTTGCTAGGTACTCATCTACAAAAGAGGCAAACTCGGGGTCTTGTGCGGCAGCCTCTATGTCTTCTGTTGTAACATGTCCTTGAGTGTTTCTAGTGGTGAATTTGTCTAATAGAGTCTTATGAAGTCTTGAAGAAAATGGATTGATGAACTCGCTTGGGTTCGACATGTTTTCTCTCTCTCTCTTCTCTTAAACCTAGTTTCAACCATGTAAGACAAGCTCAATATGCGGGAAATGCAAGACTATATCTAGAAACTGTATGACTCTAGGCTATGTTTTTGGGATTTTCTTATGCAAAATAAGGGATGTCCTAAGATGACACTAGTCTAGACTCTAAAGATGCAAAAATCTAAGCAAGACCCTAAAGTGATCAATCCTATATACCCAAAGTGAAGGGACCAACTACCTAAAGTCAAACCAAGGTGTCAATTTAGTTAAGTCAAGGAACCAATGTAGGATGAAGATCAAAGACAAGCTAAGTTTCCTAACTAGACTGATGAGCTAGGATGACTCTCTGTAGGACAAAGTATAAGATGATAGGACTAGGTTCATTGACAAATTTTGTTGACACTATGACTTTTCTAGAGTGTAGATGGTAAATCAATCCTAAAGTTTGTAAGAGTGACCTTCCTAGAAGTCTAATGCAAAGTGATATGTACCCTATGATGATGCTAAACTCTAACTAAAGATAACTATGGTAATGACTAAATGAACCTAAAGGATGCAAAATTGAGCAAATCATTTCAGGTTTCTGATTCAAAGACTGTTTGTGTGAAGACCACTGAAACTGGTATAACCCTACTAACTGGACAGTGACAGTGAATTTTATGTTTTCTGCTAATCAGACAGATGTGTTTCAAATTTAACAGTTGCGGTCTAAACTGACAGATGCGACTCAGAATTACCAGATGCGACTCAAACTGATAGATGCAACTCAGAATATAACACATGAGGTGTTTCTAGAATAGATGTGAGCCAAAATAATAGATGTGACTCAGAAATTACAGATGCGACTCCAAACTACCAGATGCGACCTTTATAAATTAGATGCGAGCCAAACTGACGATGCGACTCAGAAATTACAGATGCAACTCAAAACTAATAGATGCGACTCTAAAAATTAGATGCGTGTTTTTGGTGAACAATTGCGACTCTGTGAATTTTCAATGACATGAAATTCAAACCAACCCAGTTTTCTATGATCAAATTTTGACAATCAAAGACAATCGTAAGACAAAGTGTTTTTAGTTTCGATTTTGGACTCAAAGAACGTTTAAAGTGATAACAGACAAGCACATCCTAATAGGCCAAAGGCCTAGGGTTTGTATACTTGGTATAGCCCACCTATTATACCCTGGATTGGTGATGAACACCTTTCCTTCTCAAGAGCAGATAGCTTAGGAATTTGGTGGCATTGGCTCCCCTCCATGGCTCATTAATGTCTTTTGAGCACACCAATTCTGAATTCTTTGGGCAATGACCTCCCAAGAACTGCTATCTCTACTCAAGGGGATCAGTAGTGAGTATCTTTGGGCATGATACTGTACCCTGCACTAATACGAAGCAACGACCACAAATAGGTTGGTCTCTACAACAAAGGGTATTTAATTCGGGCATTCCGTTCATGGGGTGTGATCCATACGGTGCGAGTCCCCTTTCGGATCCATCTCGTCGGAACCACACTCATGATTCTTGGCATTTCCCCAAGAACCCACTTTTATATACCGGCTGGAAGTCCCTCGGGTTCAGGGTGCTACCGATCTGAGTTGTCCTGGGGTGAGTACTTTTTCCCACCAGAACAGGCCCAAGTTCTAGAGTTGGTAACCATTTCTCTTACACCCAGGATCGCATGGATGCGCAAGGGGAGAGGATACTTCGATATACCAAATCATAAGGGTAACCAGACTTGTGCTTTCGCACCAAACACAGTAGACACTTGTTAATTTTAACCAAATGAAAGATTTTCTATGCTACCAAACAATCTGTTTCAAAATTTAACTAGGGTCTTCGACAAGCATCCTGTAGAAGATATCATTAGTAATTTTTCAATATTGTCTTCTTCAATCGTCCTGCAAAAGCTTGTTAACTCCAAATGGCCACATGCTGAAAATCAAATATCAGTAACACGAAAATCAATTGAAAATTCCAAATTGCCAAAAGCAAAAATAAAATTTTACCAGTCAATTGCGTCGCTTCATTACCAGTCATATGCATCATTTATTTTTCAGTTGCCGCTCGGGATACCACTTGTAGTTTTGGAATTGTCAGATACATAATTTCTCTATCAGATGCGGTTCATAAAGCCAATTGTGGTTCAAAAACTTCACATGCGGTTCCAGAAATTCAATTGTGGTGCAGAAACTTCACATGCGTCGTTCCATACGAAAAATCTGCAAAAACAAAAATTAAAAGATCTACAGATTCGCGAAGATGGTGTCTTCATGTCGGGTTCACCAAAATGTAACGCTGAAAATGAAAAGGCTTTTGCACTATAGACAACAAGGAAGATCGTTAAAAGCACACATGCATGCAATACTAAAATCTAAAATGCAAATTCATTCGTTAAGCAACAAAGAACATGGGAAAGTAAAAACGTAATTAAAACTAGAACAATCTCACCAATTTTCAAACGTATTTCCATGATTCATCTCGATTGCCCTTCTCCATTTTGCTTGTGTTGTATAATTGCCCTCAGATTTTCAAGTTCGTGCAAGTATAGCCTAATGATAAAGATTAGCAAAATATCGAAGATTCAAGATATGTGCTCTCCAAAAGTTACAAAATTCGTGAGAGAGATTTTGAGAGAGATTTCGAGAGAGATTGCAATGAAGAATAATAGATCAATTTGTAGAAAATTGATTATTCGAACGACAGGCCAAGATTGAAAGATCAACGGACGGTTAAGATTGACAGATTAGACATGCATTATGTTAACTGATAGTGATGACATGAGTGATTCGAATTAGAAATAGAATTAAAGATTAAATAAATAATTTAATCTTCAGTTCGACATTCGAAAACAATAGAAATATCTTTGCATGACAAAGATGAAGATTGATTATAATGACTCAGTGTTTGAATGCATGCACAACATTTAATTAATTAAATAAGAATATTTAATTAATCTGCATGTACACACAAATGAGTTAGAACTGGAGGATTGCATGATTTGACGAAGAGATTACTCGAAGACGCCACTCAGACATTAAATCAATAGTTGACTGAACGATTAAATTAGATGTCGAGTCGAGTAAAAGTGAATACTTAGATAACTCACATAATTATCTAAAATATAGAAGAATGTGTTAAAATAGAATTAATGAATTAAATAATTCATTTAATTCAAGACTCGATATTCGAAGGATAATTAAATAAATAATATTTATTTAACTAAGTGATGAAAGGATTCAAAATGAATAATTAAATAAATTAAGAATTTATTTAATTATAGTTGAAATATGATAAAGAATAAATTAAATAATGATTTATTTAATTTAACCGAAAGAATAAGGTTAATTAGTAAGATAATTAAATAACAAGCGTTTATTTAATTAATTAAGTAGAATAAAGAAAAGTATGAATTAATTAAATAATTAAGATTATTTAATTAATAGAAGAAGTAATAGAAGATGAATTAATTAAATAATTGACATTATTTAATCATGACCATGAAGAATACGAAATATGACGAATATAGAAGCCGCAGGCTAAAAACCAGATTTCGGTGTGTATATATATATTAATATTATTTTTACATGTTTTCTCCATTGTTTGGCCCCTACACTACAAGTAAATGGCTACATAGTGTGTGGAATGAGGGGGCAGCAGGCCTGAGACCCCTTTAAAGTTTGTTTGACTACTTTCTTTTCATTTTTTGTGAGTTTTGTGCCAAGTTTCCTCAAAGAAATGTGGTCTCATAGAATTCCATGACAAGCTAATGCAATTGATAGCTTCTCCTAGTTATTTGTTATGTAATGTGAAGTAATTGCATAACTGCTTGGTTGACTTTGTAAAAACTATATTGTTATTGAAATTTTTTCATCTATCAGCATCTAGTTGTTACTTATGTAGTGTGAAGTAATGCTTTGAGTCTGAAGGATGTGCAATGCAATGTAATCAACAATATGAATATAAACTACCTAATATTTAACCATTCTTTTTATGCTATTGTACATTGATATTTAACCATTGCTCACTTGAATAAATTTTCAAAGAGTTTAATCATGCACATGAGGAGGAAATTAAATTTTGATTGTCAATTTCTATATATATCAAATTATCCAATAATCAAGTGTATGTCCATATAAAAAAGTGGCATCAACGCCAACTCAAACAAATTTTTACAATATGTGGCATATACCATCTCATTATCTATTAAAAATTTACATGCCAAAATGTCTATCTCATCCTAAACTACTAGTGGATCATCAAAATGGAGCCTCTTTGAAGCACTCATTGGCTCTAAAGGTAGCTGCACAAGAAAAAGTCAAACCACAATTAAGATTAGTTATACTATATAATTTAAAATCAAATAATTAACATAAAAATCAATACAAATTGAATTATAATTGAACTCTAAAATTGAAATGTTGATTACCCGAAATATACGTCTCTTTGAAGGGTCAAGAGTCCTAGAATATACCCCTCTCAAAGAACTAACCAAACCAACTTTTGTAACATCAATCTATATATGTGAATAAAAACATGAAATTGATCCAAGTTACCATAGAATTGTCAGTAATAAGAACATATTTACCAAGCACAAAATAAAATAAACACATACCTCTTTAGCTTCATCTTTTTCTATATATCCTTTAGGTGTTTCAACCTACTCCTTTATTTTTTTGAATACCTACTCCTTTATTTGTCTATATATCCTTTAGGTGTTTCAACCTACTCCTTTATTTTTTTGAACACCTCCTCCTTTATTTTTTTGAATACCTACTCCCTCAGGTGTTGTGGCACTTATCAACAATGATGTATAGCTCACAACCACCTGTATAAAAAAATGACAAGTACATATGAAACTACGAATCTATGTCAATGTACGCATAATCAATAAAAGATCTTATAAATCTTAATTCAATCAAATTTGAGTTCAATTACCTTTCCCTTATCTAACATTGTGCCTCCATATTATGGAAAGCATCGCACCTTGCTCGCACTAGGTGTTTCCTACAAGCAGAGAATAAAATAAACATATAAGTTAATATATAATTTCATTATTGACAATTCAAATGATAAGCAAGTATATAGTAAAAAAATGTAAATGAGTGAGTGAAAAAATACATACTTTGTGCGTGTTGAGGCCAAATGAAATGGCCCTAAGGGTGCTATCAGTCACCTATGTGAGCTCCTCCTTAGACATTAACTATTAAAAAGACCAAGTAAATAAATATTAGTACATGATACTATCTCTTATTAATATTCATTTTTAAAAAAATGCAAGTTATAAATTTACACCTTAAATTTTACCTATGTAACTACTCCAATGTCCACCTCTCTAGCAGGAGAGGACTCTATAGGGTGTGATCCACTCCCCTACATGTGATCTGCTATAATCTCCACATCCTAGATGTCATAATCAGAAGTGTCTAATGGATACTCAAGGGGTTGTATAATAGGACCCAAGCATATTTGCTAGAACGTATTGCAAATATTTGACACACTAATATATGGACCTAAGGAGGATGATGCAACAACACTGGATCCATCACCAAGATCACCATACTATGGCTGAGCTACTGAAGAAGCATGGGAAACCAAAAGACCACTCAAAGAGTGAATGGCCTATATAGTTTGTGTGGTTGTATCCTCCATAATATATTGATGTTGTATTAGAGGTGGCAGAGGAAGGGGAGGATGGGGAACATGTGGGCGCCTGACTACTCTAGATGCCCCTAGCCTATCCTAGGGCATACCTCCACCAATGCCTTGGAAGGGTTTAATGTCAAAGTAATTGACATGATGCCCTAACAAAAACTCGGCATATAATTTTTTAATAAAGTAAAAAGGTACATCAAGATTATTGTTGGGTGGTTTATCAAAAACCATACACCAACGATCCCAAAATTTATCTACTATGCTCCTATGTGTGCACCATTTTATAGAAAGTTTTGGTTTGTTAACATTAACTATAAAACTAGTGATGGGGTTAATAAATAAAGAGGCTATTTGGGCTTTTGTTATTTGGAGATCTTTCACATCATCATAAGACAATCCACATGCATAATATTCCTTCATGGTTTCTCGCCACGAATGAAAGGAATTATGTTGGGTGGAGAGGGTTTCTACATTTGTAATTATTCCTGTCAATGTGGTTGATATACAGGATAATCGAGGGATTTTCTTCTAAAAATCACAAATGCCCCTCAATTGCTCCAATTTTTCATGAATTAAGTCTTCAATTGATGGTTGTAGAGGTGGTGGAGCATTTGGCATTTTTGCATTTTGATTCTCAGCTGGTGGATTTTCATTCTCAACTGGTGGAATTTGTGCATTCTCATTCTCAATAGCCATAATGCCTTATTAAAGTTAAAAAAAATTAATCTAATTAAAAATAGACAATATAAATGAAAATATTATAAAAATACCCTAGTTTTAAAAAAAAATCCAAAAACAACCCTACTTTTTAATAAAAATCTATAAAAATCTCTAATTTTTAATACAAATACATAAGAAACACTATTTTTAAAACAAAATCCATTCTAAACTCAATTGTTTCATAAAAATTCAATCAAAAACCCTATTTTGAAAAAAAATCCACAAAAAACATTCATTTTTTTATCAAAATCCATTCTCAATTCAATTTTTTCATAAAAATTCAATCAAAAACCCTATTGTGAAAAAAATCCACAAAAAAAATTCATTTTTTTATCAAAATCTATTCTAAACTCAATTTTTCATAAAAACTCAATCAAAAACCCTATTTAAAAAAAAAATCCACAAAAAACTATTTGAAATTATTCAAATCTAATTCAAAATTGAATCAAATAAAAAAATTAAAAAATCTTACCTATTCAAATCGAATTTTGGCCAAATCGGATATCCGTTACAAGAAGAATCAATTCACTGTACGCCCGTGGGTTATTGACTATGAAATAACTTTAAAATAGTGACAAAGTGTTTATATATATGCTTTTTGTAAGGAAACTTTGCAGCCATAAAATGACAATTTCCACATAACCCAAATCTGAAAAAATGCAAGCAAAATACTCAATATCAACATGCAAGAGAATAGACAACATACCCATCAAAGATGACACAATATATACCCTGGGAAAACCCTCAAGAGGGAAAAACCCAGCCTCCAAAAGCATCCACACTCCATATATTATTCAGCAATGAAAACCCATTACAATACATCTGGAGAGAATCCATGAACACTTCTGAAGCACAAGCTATCCATGCATTCCATGTAACCAAGCATGAATCCACACATCCCATGCCATGCTTCAAACCCTCACACATGCACAAGCTCAACCTGCTAACTTGCAGCGAACTGTCCAACCTTCAACAACTACCCTTGTGATTGCTTTTATAGAAACAAGCTCCCACAAAACCACCAATTGGTATTACATAAACCATGTGCCCAAAAATACTACATCATGTGACCCCACATTTAATATTGGGTACTTTATTATATTTTATTATTCCCCAATATCAAATAATTACATTTTACAATTATGTCCCAATGATACATACAACAAAGTGGCCCCAACATTATAACTCCTTGTGATGCACGTCCATCTAGGAACCCCTAGGTGCACCACACACATAATAAATAAAACGTTACAAACATTATGCAAGGTGTACAACACCTAATCCTAAAAATCTCCCACTTGTTGTATATATTGCATAAGGGGGTAACAAGTAAGCTCAAACATCAAGATAACAAACTTCATAGGCAACATGTACCATCTTGTAATCCAAGTGCTCCATGTGCTCCATCAAGATACCTGTAACAAGAACCAAGGTGACCACCATCTCATCCATGAATGCTCCCATCCTCCACCATGCCAACTGCACTAAGATATGAACACATTCAAAGAGATGTCACACTAACTGTCACAAAGAAGCATAAACCTACCTCAACCTGATATCTCAAAACACAAACACTGAATTCAATATGCACCAGTAGCTGTCAAGAATAAATCACCATAGCTGAAATGACACCAATAGCAAGTGCCAACACATCCAACTATCCATACCTCCAAGGTATACATAACATAGTAAACTTATGCCAACAACATATCCACCCATAAACCATAATAACAAACTCCATGTGCAAACCTGTCAAAAGTGACATACACATCCAAGATCTCCCACTGCATGGGAAATGTCAAGATGAATGCAAACCTGGAATGAGTGCATTCAACACGTCGCTTCATTAACATCCCAAAAAAAAGCACCATCACAAAGGCATACCAAGTCTACTACCAACATCTCATAGAAGTAAACATTTAGTACAAGGGAACATCCACAATGATAAGCAAAACCTGCAAACCAAACACCTGTAGCATGTCCTCCTACACACACACCTCTAAATGCCAACTGTGTCAAGTATGATCTCCTCCATAATACCCCATAACAAAATCCATAACCACATCCAACCGTCCAATCACCAAGATCAAACATAGCATATGTAACTAACATGGATGTAAGCATCTCAAAACAAGAAGATCAAACTCAAAGTAACCATTCCCAAACCAAGGAAATCAGCCCAATAAACCATCTCCTAAACCCAACATGTACAAGGAGATAAGCATGCCAACACTCCTCAAATGAACCCTCTAGAAACCAAATATCCATGGCTCAATATCCATATCCATGAGAAGACAAAGCATAAACATAATGCACCTGAAATAATAATGGGCAATACCTCTCAAGTGAACCGTCGAGTAAACCAAGAGTGGGGAATGAGAATGCTCCTCTAGGATATCCAAGTCATCATGACTCAACCAAGAACACTCTCCTCATCGGTCCATGTTGAACTCACGTCCAACCAAGGTGTAGGCTCCCTCGGATTTCCTGCTAAAACCTCATCAAGAGTAACCATCTCAAGAAAATGTCTCTAATCACAAGAGAACACCAAGCCTCACCTATGTCTCCAAGTATCCATGAGCACCTGTAACCGATCAATCCATGCTAAACACCAAGAAAATGATGAATGTACTCAATACAAAGAGAACCAACCAAGATCAAAATCATAGCTCCAACTGCAAAATTAGGAACATAAACATGACACCATGATCTCACATCCTCTCAAAAGAAGATCACATGAATAAATCATCATAACATGTACCATGCCACTACTCTAAACTGCTAATCAAGAGTATACCATGACATAATAACACAACCATCCTACAACCAAGGATCACCTATCAAAACCAACAAGTCATAAACAATACCTCAACATCTCCAACACCTAATGTAAAATAACTCTCACTGTAGCACACAGAATCCAAGAGCTCCTCCATGACACCAAAGATCACCTACTGAAGACAACCATCCATAATAACCAATGGATCCACATCATTTCCAAATGTTCCCACTGAACCGTGATACCGAGTAATCCCATGGCACCATGATGCACAAAACCAACACTGTCATAAGCTCACACAAAAACCTGTGAATCCAAGCTCTCAATGACAACATGATAACCATCCTCTAAAGCAAGAAGATACACTGCCAAACCATCATATCCATCATCGCCAAACCATCATTGTCACAAGCTCCCACTGAACTGTGTAATCAAGCTATCCATGACATCGTGATACCAATCTCCTCAAACCAAGAAGATACACTGCCAAAACCATAATCAGGAACCAATCCAATACCACCAATCAATGCACCTGCATAAACCATCATGACATGCCAAAGTATCTAATGCACAAGAAACATCCATGACATCATGATCACCACCAAATATACCAACAAATCAACCCAACCGTGTCCACATATCTGCATAATCATAGTCAACTACATAGGTCTCATATCATGACTGTACCTGGTAATACCATCTCACCTCCTCAACATGACAACCAAATCAACAAACCAAGTGACTAAACCAAGCCACTAAAACTGATCATGCATCAACACTGAAATATCAATGGGAAAAGACAACCCATATCCAAGTCATAGGTGCAACAAGTAAGTATAGACCGCCTACAACATTGCACAACTTGTAGATACAACAATGCAACATACATGTTGATAACCATGTCAAAAATATAATACTTTGAGATGTACAATTGAGTATACAATGAATCCAATATCAAATATCCCAAATTCGACAATCCATAAGCTCATAATAACACCATAGTCAAAGAGACCCATAAACAGCTTAGATAAAGAAAACAGCAAATAAACCATGCTAAAATATCTCCAAACCTGATCCATTGTAAAGTGTTATGAACAAGCTTTTCGTTGACTATTCGAAGTCCAAAAACCGACTCCGTATGCACCTGATATGCCCTCTCAAAGTTCAAAATGAACACATGAATTCCAGCATGCAAAACACTACCAAAACTTTAAAACATCAAAAAATCACTGACACCACAACATAGAGCATCCAATCATCTTTCCAACAAGTCCAAGAAGTTGAAAATCTGATAACCTCGGTGAAAGTTATGCTCATTTGAAAAAAACAGCTATAAAAAGACCAATCACATCCCCTGGTGGCTCTCTGGTGGCCCATTGGTTGCCCATCGGCGGCGCCTTGGTGGCGGACTCCAAAAAAGATTAAATAATCATTAATTTATACCTTTTTTAAAAAAACTTATCCCCCCTTGGCAGACCCGACCAAAATATCTAATCTGGTTTAATTTCCTTTGAAATCTGGCGGACTTTGTTTGAATGGCGGATTTTTTAAAAATTTAAATTTTTATTAAATAACGCCCTAAACGACGAGGGCACGGTGTCAGACACAACAAATGTACTCGGCGGGATGGGTACGGGGTGAGCATGGACCCCTCCTTTAAAAAATTTCTTTTTTTTTTTGATGTTTTTTAAAAAAATTAGTTTTTCTATTTTTTTTTTGTTTTTTCATTTTGTAGGTACAAAAATATTTTCTGACGGGAATTTTTTTATTTTTAATTTTTCGGACGATTGTACCGTCGATGTCTGTACGGTCGAACAGGGGTTTTTTATAAACAATGCATTTTTTTTCTGTAACCAAAATAGGGCATATTATATGTCAAAATTTCTCTCTCGGCCACCCTGAATCCAACCATGAGGTCCATTTTGTCTTAGGAGGTCATCTACAATTTCACCCCCTCAAAACCCTCATTTAAATGCATGACCAAGAAACCCTATTTTGTCAAAATTTTCTCACACCCCAAATCTACAAACAACCCATCAAACGAGAAAACCCAAGACCCTCAGATCTGCAATAAACACCTACAAAACCCTCATATCTTGCCATTTCCTTTCATTCTCTGATGCAACCTAGGGTTATCCAATCTAATAACCAAAGCTCTGATACCACTTGTAAGGAAAATTTGCAGCCATAAAATGACAATTTCCACATAACCCAAATCTGAAAACATGCAAGAGAATAGACAACATACCCATCAAAGATGACACAAGATATACCCTGGGAAAACCCTCAAGAGGGAAAAGCCCAGCCTCCAAAAGCATCCACACTCAATATATTATTTAGCAATGAAAACCCATTACAATACATCTGCAAAGACTCCATGAACACTTCTGAAGCACAAGCTATCCATGCATTCCATGTGACCAAGCATGAATCCACACATCCCATGCCATGCTTCAAACCCTCACACATGCACAAGCTCAACCTGCTAACCTGCAGCAAACTGTCCAACCTTCAACAACTACCCTTGTGATTGCTTTTATAGAAACAAGCTCCCACAAAACCACTAATTGGTATTACATAAACCATGTGCCCAAAAATACTACATCATGTGACCCCACATTTAATATTGGGTACTTTATTATATTTTATTATTCCCCAATATTAAATAATTACATTTTACAATTATGTCCCAATGATACATACAACAAAGTGGCCCCAACATTATAACTCCTTGTGATGCACATCCATCTAGGAACCCCTAGGTGCACCACATACATAATAATAAATAAAACATTACAAACATTATGCAAGGTGTACAACACCTAATCCTAACACTTTTTACAAATCGGATATCCGATTTGTAAAACTAGGTTTGGTGTTTTCTATGGTGGTGTGTATTGACACCCGAGCCTAAAAAAAGTCAACACAATATTTTTGCATTTTTCAGTTGATGAAAGATGTGTTTGTTTCCTCATTTCCACTTTTTGGCCCATCATGATCCTACACATACCCCATGAGAAAGAGTTGAAACTTACACCGGCATCACTAAAACCTTTGTATTGCAGGAATTTTGACAATGGGTTTGAGCTTTGCACAGGTGGGAAAGAGAAATGGTTAAAAACTAGGTGCAAAAATTTAAGGTAAATGGTTTAAAATAGGGCACAAAAAAAATGTAGGTTAATGAAGAACGAGAAGGTGAACGGAAGAGGGATGGATTAAATGGGCCCCACACCAGCCACTCTAAGTGGTCAACGCTTAGAGTGTGGTGATTAAGCCAACTAGTTCATGGGTGTTGTGGAAAAGATAGTACAGGCTCTAAGATGGAATCTAGTGGGAGAACATAAAAGGAATTATTATTCAATTCCTTGCCATTTATTATGCTTAGGATGGTCATCAGGTTAATATTATTGATACATCTAGTCATGTTAACTTCATCATTGAAGTAGAATAGTTATTGTATGTGTTAGATGATGCAATCATTTGTTTGAAACATATGATGATTCATGGTTATTTGCATGCATTACTTATTTGTTGTAATATGGAGGTAAGTTTCTTTGCACGAGAACATGCAACCCAAATTAGTTTTATGAGCATTGTAAGTTGTCAAGCAATTGATATGTATTCCTTGAGTTATGCCAATCAGGTAATCTATCTTCTTACTATCAATGCTTGTGAAAGTGCATTTCAAAATATTGAAACAATTGATTAGTATCTTGTAGATGAGATGATCAATATTTCCAATGGATCTTCAAATTGATATTCTTGGACTTTCAAGGCTATCTTTACTACATCTAATGAGGACTTCAAAGAATTATTGAAAACATAAAACATATAAAGTGAAACAAGGTCATATTGGAGGCTGGTGGCACCAAAGGGTGGAGGAATTTCCATCATCTCAAGTCAGCTTCTCACTTTGATATGATTTTTTTCATGAGAAGTGTTTTTGGTATTAAGTTTTTCACTTTTTCTTATTGTTGTTGGCATATTTTAAGAATAAATATATTGTCAAGTTTGGTTTTTGAAGACAAGTAATCGGTTTGGTGTAGATCTCAATATGGATGGTTGTTTAGAGAGCTTATAAGGTTGTGATCAAGAATTATACCCTTATGAGGATCATCAGGAAACTTGATGGAGCCATGTGTTTGGAGAGCTCAATATGGATTGTTGTCAAATAATTTGAGATTATGTGATTCAGGAGTTCATGGGAGGAAGAACATGGGAATTCATCTAGGGGCTAGACCTTTATGAGGGTCATGAGACAACTTGATGGAGTTCAAGCTGATTCAAGATTTGTTTCTTCAAGGAAGATTGTAACGCCCTATCACGCAAACCCAAAATGAACAACTAAAAAAACACAACAATTTTATTTTTAAGAACATAAGGAATGTACTTAAGTATTCCAACATAACAATGTTCTAAGTTGCACAACTAAATCCTTTGGGGTACACGAGGTGACATTACCAAACTAACCCATAAAAAAGATAATAGATTAAACATTAAATATTCAATCATGTAAATCCATTCGTTCACATATCCAAACGAATAAGAATAACCCATATAAAACCATACATGCAATTTACAATGAATTTATCATGAAGATATAAAATACATATTTCCATAGATACAACATAACATGATCAATATTTACAAATGGTAGTTCAAGAATGATTACATGGTATGATAATACATTACATCAGTCTAATAGTACATCTTAATGAACACATATACCAAATTACATCATAAGTCTTCCCAATGCATATGGGAGTGATACATCAATAAATAAAATACATTTGTAGTACAAATATACATCTAGTAATAATGAATCCTAGACCAAACTACCTCAACAAAACTCTACATATAATGGTACAACTGCATCCAAGGGTACCCAACAGGGTGCATAGCACATTCCAAGGAAGGATCCTTGACCAAGTACATCCAAATAGTAAGACAAGACTAAACTTCAAACATTAAAAGTAAGATAACACAAGAAAACATCTCATAACGACAATAAGTCACCAAAACACAACAATAGACCACTTTGAGGGGAGTTCAATAAAACAACTCAAATGGAATGCTAGAGGAGAGTGTCATCACATGGCCTTACATGGATTATCTAGAAAACCTATCACAAGGTGCCACCTCCATCTATGGTTCTCCTGATAGCCTATCTCAAGGCCTCGATCCATAGGGGTTACTCATGCAGAATCATTAATATCTCATGAGGACGAGGCAACAATCATTCCAACCATAGCCTTATTGGCCCACCTTTAGTCTATGATAGCACTAACAGGAAGATGGGGCATCCATAATTATCTTATTAATGTTTAAACACCCAACCCCTAATTAATTTCTTAGGTTATCACTGATTACTCTAACTCTACATGGGTTACCCTGACAACCCCTTTGTGGGTTGGCCCCACTTAGAGCAACTCTCTCTAGACACCCAAAACATAAAATTCCAACACCAAGGAATTGTACCACAAGAACATTGAACCAACAAACAAAACATCCACGATGGAAAACCATCTCGCCAACATCACATGAAACAATTATAACTAGTACAACCCATGTGTAAAATCAAATCACAACCATAGCCGAAACATAAGGACAAATTCAATTTACAAGATCAAAAATAAACATCACTTTCCCCACCTATGGAAGTCCCTAACCAACAACTCAAGCTCCTATTGAAGGATAACTATCACAAGGGTTTTCCCACATGACACAAATCTAATAAAGAGAAAACCACAATAGATCCAACGAAAAATCTCAAGACGAATAAAAAGGAAAACTCTTTTTTTACACCTATGTGCAGTGTGAGGTAATGTGTACCTCCCACTGTGGGGAGGCCACAGCCCCCACACGGCTATGTATATCAGCCTTTGATTGTCATGCGTAGATGGTGGTGGTTGCGTACAACCCCATGGGGAGTGGGCGTGGTATGGCTGTCGCCGACCACTCCCACCCTAACTCAAAAACAATAAATATTTTTTTTATATATTATTTCTTCTCCAAAGTGACATGGGAATCAAATCCTCATAAATATATATATTTTTATATAAGAAATCTTAGTGCATAGAACTCTATAGAATATGCATTTTTTCTCTAACAAAAGACAAAATATTATATATATATATATACCCATAAGACATACAATAAATAATATGAACAATCTGGTTTTTATCAAACACAAATTTAAATCTGGGTATACATATTCAACCCAATTAATAATATGATCTTCTTTTCAAAACAAGCATTTCACAACTAGGTTTATTAAAGAAATTCAGAAGATTTTTCAATAGATCTCTATTGAAGACTTAAAGGTTTAACAAGACAAAATTTCTAAAACAAAACCCTCTTTCAAACACATAGAAATTGATTTTTAAATATGGCAGCCAAGATTCTTGTTTATAGAGAAATAAATCAAATGAAATAATAAATTTAAAAGAACCTAGAGTCCTTTGTTTGATGTTGAATCCAACAACATGACAATCCTTCTTCCTCTTTCGAAAACGAACTTCCTCTGCAATTCCTTCTCTAGTTCCTTTCAACTAACTTTTGAATCAATTTTCCTATTCTTTTCTTACAGACAATTATAATAGAGAAGCACAATATATATATATATATATATATTATTTTATTATTTTATTTTCTTTTCCAGTCCAAAACCAAAAACTACTGTGTGTAAAACTTCCTCACAATAAAATAAATAAAAATAAATAAAGCTCTTCTTTTTTCCTCAAAAATCCAAAACATCCATTAGTTCTTTTTCTTGCTTTTAAAAGCTCACACTTATCTCACTGATTTAATTAAAAATGCATTATTTTCACATGATATTATCCTCACAAGATATTCTCGTATGATTTTTTTTAATTTTAATATCTTGAAAAAGACAATTTATAATTATCACCAACATTATTTATTTAAATTACTTACACCTTTTAATTAATTAAATAACTTTTAATTTACAATATTTAAATTGAAAATTACAATTACTCACAATTAATCATATCCACAAAAATATCATTAATTTATCCCATATAAAATAAAGATAAATTAAATGACAACTAACCATAATTAAAATAAATAAACATCAACAATACTAAGACAAGGACAAAGCCAAAACCATGACACAACAAGACTCACAACAAGGTGACAAACTTGGGACGAGGACACTTCCTTATCAACTCCTATTTTCAACATCATACTTGTTGGGTTAATTTAATGCTTGCCCTATCCTTCCAAAATAGGTGGAATCGACACTTTATTCCTACAAATTCCTACATACAAACAAACGTCAAGTAGCTTGTAAATCTCCATTGCAGACACACCGTGAAAGGTAATTGCGGGGTAGCAGGGCGCTCGCAAGTGAGTGATGCTACTTCATCCTTTCACCAAGACTCACTAACAACATGTCAAAAAAAATAGCAACATAGAATCATAACATCACCACATAATGTATCATCAAACATCATAGTAATGTCAAGTGCAGGAACCAAACTGTGAATCCACACACAACCAAGTTGGTGAACTAATCACCATCACAAACCAAGTATCAAACCAACACATAAGAGTATCAAAGAGTATCAAAGAGTAAGAACATGAGGGGTATTACATCCTCCCTCCCTAGAACATGGCTTACTCTTGGAAGCTAGTAAATAAATATGGGTAAGCCTCTCTAATATGGGACACATCCTCCCATGTCACCAAAGTCTCATCATTCGGGTCCCACTAAACCCACACCTGATCAATATCTCTGCCCCTGAGGGTGTCTCTGATGTTGTAGCATGACCACAAGCTCGAGAGCTAGTTGCCTTTCCTCTACCTATAGAGCATTCCAATCAAGTACATGAGTAACATCAGGATAATATGGTCTAAGGACTAAAACATGAAAAACATCATGAATCTACAATAGACTAGGTGCAAGACTAGGCAATAGGCAATACTAGGTCCAATTCTTTCTAACACCTCAAACAACCCTACACAGCAGGGCACAAGCTTAGAACCCTTTCCATAACGAATAGGGCTCTTCCTCGGAAATACTCAAAGAAACACCCGATCACCAACTACAAACTATTGATCAACTCTATGTGCATCAACATACTTCTTCTTCCTATCTTGATTTGCTACAAGATGCTCCCCGATGTGAGCTACCTATTTTTCTATATCTCAAATCATTTCGGGTCCAAAGAGAAACCTATCATCTAACTAATCCCAGCTCAAAGGGGTACAACAAGGATGACCATATAAATCCTAAAAAAGAGCCATGCCAATCGAACTATGGTAACCATTGTTATAGGAAAACTCAACCAAGTGCAGATAATCTTCCCAATGTGATTGTTGGTCCATGACATATATGTATAGCATATCCTCAAGCACCTGATTGACTCTCTCAGTTTGACCATCTATCTCAAGATGGTAGGTAGAACTAAAGTTCAATTGAGTGCCTAAGGACTACTACAAAGATGTCCATAGCGTAGATGTGAATACCGGATCTCTATCAGAAATGATTCTTCATGGTATCCCATGCAGTCAAACAATGTCTTCCATGAACACCTTGGCCACCAAAGAAGTAATATAGGAAGATCAAATAGGAGAGAAATGGGCTACCCTGGTCAGTCTATCCACAGTGACCATAATAGCGTCGTGCTGCCTAGAAAACATAGGAAAGCTGGCAATGAAATCCATTGAGATAATGTTCCACTTCCATTCTGGAACAAGATGAGGCTGCAAAAAAATTTCTAGATGATCATGCTCAGCCTTAACCCTCTGACATTCAATACATCTAGCCATAAAATCAGTGACATCACACTTCAATCCTACACAAAAATATAGTGAGCTCAAATCTGCATACATTTTCTTAACTTCAGGATGTACTAAATAAGGTACGCAATGGGCTTCAATCAAGATTAGGGTCCGAAGTCCCTCTATAAGAGGTACATAAATTTGGCTTGCATAACACAAGACACCATCAAAATCTAGTGAGTATCCAACATATTTCCTTCTAGAGTTTTTCCCAACTCGGTTTTAGATTTCACCTCTTGATACCAATTGTCTGAGGAGAGAGCAGTGAGGATCTGACTCCTCAAATCAACCTCGAGAACCACTGCAGAAATATCATGTCTACGTTGGCTCAAAGCTTTTGCCACTACATTCTTTTTTCCCAAGATATACTTCACTTCAAAATCATATTCACATAAGAATTCCATCCACCTCTGTCTTGCATTCAGGTTCGGCTACATGAAGATGTATTGTAGACTATAATGATTTGTATACAACTTGAACCAATGCCCTAAAAGGAAATGTCTCCATCTTACCAGAGCATGAATCACAGTGGCCAACTCAAGATCATGTGTGGGGTAGTTCAGTTTATGATCCTTAAGTTTCTGGGACTTATACCCAATCACTCACCCTTCTTGCATCAAAACGACCCCGAAGCCTTCCAAGGAAGCATCTGTACATACAACAAACTCGTCCATAGGATCTGGTACTACCAAAATTGGTGCACTGGTCAGCTTTTTCTTTAAGAGTTTGAAATGCTAACTAGAATTGATTTGACCAAAGAAATTTCTTCCCCTTCCTCTGAAAAGAGGTAATGGGATGTGCAATCCTAGAAAATCCTTGGACAAACTGCTGATAATAGCTTGCTAGTTCTATGAAACTATGAATTTCTGAGACATTCGTCGGTGCGGGAAAATCCACAAAGGCCTAAATATTTCTAGGATCGATAGAAATTCCCTCACCAGAAATGACATGACCCAAATATTGAACATGTTGGCATACAACTGATTGTCCCTTAAGCACTGTAGCACTTGCTTTAGATGTTCCTCATGTTCCTCCATAGATTTGGAATAAATTAGAATATTGTGGAGAAACACAAGGATGAATCTATCCAGATACATTTGGAACACCCCATTCGTTAAGCTCATAAAGACTGAAGGTGCATTTGTCAACCCAAACGACATCACAGTGAACTCGTAATGTCCGTATCAAGTACAAAATATTGTTTTATGAATATCTGGTTCCACAATATGCAACTAATGATACCCTAATTTGAGATCAATCTTAGAAAATATCTTCGCTCCTTTTATTTGATCGAAAAGATCATCAATTTTGGGCAGGGGATATTGGTTCTTCACCATTACTTTGTTCAACTAAATGTAATCAATACAATGACAAAGAGAACCATCCTTATTCTTTACGAATATTATAGGTGCGCCCCAAGGGGAAACACTTAGGTGAATAAACCCATTAGCCAACAACTCCTCCAATTGTAGAAAAAGTTCTTGAAGCTCCTACATTGTCATTTGGTACGAAGCTTGAGATATAGCCTCAACTCCAGGTACTAGATCAATCCTAAAATCTATATCCTGCTTTGGTGGCATACTTGGTATCTCACTCAGAAAAACATCAAAAACCCACTTAAGGAGTGGGTAATCATCCAATGACACCCCTCGACTATCCTCTGACTCAAGATCACCCACTAACACTACAAAAAGTTTACAACCCTACCAGAAATGCCTTTCTAGTTGCATAGCAGAGATCATATGCAATGAGATAGGCCTTTGAATACCCACGATCTCCACCACCTTTCCCAAATCATCAATGCACCACACTGCTTTACAGTGGCAGTCTATCATGGCACAGTGTGCACTCAACCAATCCATTCACAAGACAACATCATATGAACCAAGTGGTAGGATCCGAAGATCCACCTTAGTTGTCAATGCCCCTATATCCAGACTACAACCCTGAACAAGCTTCTCTACTACAACCTTTGACCTTGAGGACAATTTAACCTGTCATTTTATGCCTTGCCTAGATGCCACCAATCTACATCACCCTACTACTGAAGGAGATATAAATGATTCAGATGCACCAAAATCAAAGAGTATGGAAATACTAGTGTCATGCAACACATGTGATGTCTTGATCATAGTGCCCTGATATTTTTCTTGACGATTGTCCACTACCACAAACACCTGATGTGCTCTACTCGCATCGCCCGTTGTCAGCTCAGAAGTAGCTGGTCTCTGGCTAAAAGCTAAAGTACTCCTTTGTGGACATTGTCTAGCAATATGTCCCTACTACCCACATGAGAAACAACTTGTGCCTTACCTAATTCCTCTAACACCAGATAGTGCACTCAACTGGTAAAAACTGCCTCATGAAGTTCTTGACTATGTGCTTTGTGCAGGCTACACAAAATGATCTGGTCTATTACACTGCCAACTTCGGTTCTTCCTATTTTGAGATCTATCTCCCTGCTAAGACTGAGATTTGTTTTGTTTGGGCTATGACTACTACTACTACTCTTGATCACCCTTAGAGGGTGCCTAAAAATTCTTGGAAAACCTTACAGCTTGAGGCTGACCACTTCTAGAACAAAAACCTGATGCTAGAAAAATACCAATCTGAACTCCTATGTGTCCTCCCAATGCCATTGCCAAATTTTCTTCCACAAGATGAGCCTTCTTAACTGTTACCTCCATTGTCTTAGGCTCGAAGACTCTAACTCCACCACTGATTCAGGCATTTAAGGCCTAAATGAAATGTTGCACCAACATTCCCTCATCATGATTGATTCTTGTATATTTCTTCAATTCATAGAATTATCGCTCATATTGTTCAATGAACATCAAAATTTTCTTAAGGTCATGACACTCATCTGCCCTACATTGCCTCCAATGATTTGAAAGGAAGTAAGCCCTGAACCTATCCAGAAATAGCTCCCATGTGACCATGCTGATATCCAGATGTAACTTTTTCTCTTCCAACCACCACCAAGTGGACGCAAAACCCCGTAGATGCATAACTACGCACTAAGCATTGGTATTGCTACCATAGGGGTGCATTGCAAAGCATAGATCCAAATTGATTAACCATGTTTTCACTTCTAGACCTCCTCCAAAACCATTGAATGTAGGTGGGTGAGCTCTCATCAAATCTCTCATTTGGCTAGCTATCACTGCATCCTAATTTGTCATTACTTCCCTTCGCCTTGGTGACCTTTCCTTTTCTCTCTCAATTTGTTGCTTCTCCTCTGGCCTGGGTCCCAATAGATCAAGAATCTCCCCTAAAAGGTGTTATAACTATCAAGCTAAACCAGGCTATTTTGGGTTCTGACCACCACCTGATGAATTGTGATGAGGACTCTTTCTTTCCTCATGCTCTAAATCATGGAAACTTGATGGTGATGGACTTTGGCAGTTGGCTCCATGGACGCCACCCTAGCCTCTTCCTCGACCATGACCTCTACCTCAAGGCATGATCCTGCACAACAATTAGAGTTATGTAAGATCAACAGTTAATGCAAAGGTTTCCTAATGGACACAAACTACCCATAGAACCCAGTGTTAGCAACCCTAGTTCTAATACCAAGTTGTAACACCCCATTGCACAAACCCCAAAGGAACAACTAAAAAAAATGCAACAATTTTTTTTTAAGAACATAAGGAATGTACTTAAGTATTCCAACATAACAATGTTCTAAGTTGCATAACTAAATCCTTTGGGGTACACAAGGTGACATTACCAAACTAACCTATAACAAAGATAATAGATTAAACATTAAATATTCAATTGCATAAATTCATTCATTAACATATCCAAATGAATAATAATAACCCATATAAAACCATACATGCAATTTACAATGAATTTATCATGAAGATATAAAATGCATATTTCCACAGATACAACATAACATGATTAGTATTTACAAATGGTAGCTCAAGAATGATTACATGGTATGATAATACATTACATCATTCTAATAGTACATCTCAATGAACACATATAAAAAATTACATCATAAGTCTTCCCAGCACACGTGGGAGTGATACATCAATAAATAAAATACATCTGTAGTACAAATATACATCTGGTAATAATGGATCCTGGATCAAACTGCCTCTGCAAAACTCTACACAGAATGGCACAACTGCATCCAAGGAGACCCAACGGGGTGTGTAATATGTTCCACCCAACCACCCCCATGTTGGGAGTAAGCAAGGAAGGATCCTCGACCAAGTACATCCAAATAGTAAGACAAGACTAAACTCCAAACATGAAAAGTAAGAGAACACAAGAAAACATCTCATAATGATAATAAGTCACCAAAACACAACAATAGACCACTTCTAGGGGATTTCAATAAAACAACTCAAATGGAATGCTAGAGGAGAATTTCATTGCATGGCCTTACATGGATTATCCAAACAACCTATCACAAGGTGCCACCTCCATCTATGGTTCTCCTGATAGCCTATCTCAAGGCATTGTTCCAGAGGGTTACTCATGCAAAATTGTTAACCTCTCATGAGGACAAAGCAATGAGCATGCCAACCATGACTTTCTCGGCACACCTTTAGTCTATGATAGCACTAATAGGTGGACGAGGCATCCATAATTATCTTATTAATGTTTAACTACCCAACCCCTAATTAATTATTTAGGTTATCACTGATTACTCTAACTCTACATGGGTTAGCCTAACAACGTCTTTGTGCACTGGCCCCCACTTAAAGCTACTCTCTCTAGACACCCAAAACATAAAAGTACAACACCAAGGAATTGTACCACAAGAATATTGAACCAACAAATGGAACATCCGTGAGGTAAAACCATCTCACCAACATCACATTAAACAACAACTATAACCAGTACAACCCATGTGTAAACTCAAATCACAACCATAGCTAAAACATAAGGACAAATATCAATTTACAAGATAAAAAATAAACATCAATTTCCCCACCTCTGGAAGTCCCTAACCAACAACTCAAGCTCCTATTGAAGGATAAATAACACAAGGGTTTTCCCACATGACACAAATCCAATAAAGAGAAAACCACAATAGATCCAATGAAAAATCTCAAGAATACACAATAATTTCACCAAGTAAATAAATTAATCACTCGAGAATATTCAATTTAATTTAAATCACATAGTTTATTTCTAATTTTCTCGATTAAACTATAACATTGCAAGTTATAAAATTATCTAATTTAATACATAATCACAACATATAAAATCCTTTATATATATATATATATATATATATATATATATATATATATATATATATATATATATATATATATATATATATATATATATATATATATATATATATACATATATATATATATATATATATGACATATACATATAATAGTATAAAATATATTTATACACTCACACACACACATATATAAATATATATATACATATATAAATATATATTAATATAATATAAATTACATAAAAAAAAAACAAACAAACTCAAAACGAATAAAAAGGAAAACTCTTTTTTCACCCCTATGCGTAGTGTGAGGTACTACATACCTCCCACTTTGGGGAGGTTATAGCCCCCACATGGCCACATACAGCCCCATGGGGAGTGGGGGTGGTATGACTGCCACCGACCACTCTCACCCCAACTCAAAAACAATAAATAACTTTTTTACATATTATTTCTTCTCCAAAGTGACACGGGAATCGAATCCTCATAAATATGTATTTTTTATATATTTTATTTTATTTTTTTATAAAAAAAATCTCAGTGCACATAACTCTATATAATATGCATGTTTTCTCTAACAAATGAGTATTATCATCAAACATCATAGTAATGTCAAGTGTAGCAACCAAACTATGAATCCACACACAACCAAGTTAGTGAACTGATCACCATCGCAAACCAAGTATCAAACCAACACATAAGAGTATCAAAGAGTAATAGCAACATGAGGGCTATTACAATGATCTTCACAAAGATGTCTATGCATTTTGTAATCAACAATTAAGCCTTAAGGGGGGCACCTTGGCAAAGTGAATAAGATATTTTAGGGGATACATTTGTAGGAACAATGTAATAAAGGGGGGAATGTTGGAAATATTACATTTATAACTAGTTAGTTAAGCCCACATCCATCCACATCAAGGTGGTTACACCCACCATCCTCTATAAATGGTTTCATTTCATATCAGTGATCAATTAATTACATTTTCCTTCATTTTTGAATACCTTGGTTGGGTTGTCATATGAACTAGATGCTAGGGAACTATGCTTTGATCAACTACTTAAAATTGAACAATATAAAAAATATCACTCTTAAATCATGTAAACATGCCTTTAGAATGATTATGTAATGTGATAAACAATTGAAGTGGGTATATTTAAATAATTTATTCTTATAGTTCAATTATTAGAATGAATGCATTAAATTCCTTCAAGTACAAATCCACCATGTCCATGCCAAGTGAGAGTTGGGTTGAACAGACTATTGCACCTTATGGATAGACATATCTTGTGAAAATCACACCAACCATGTTAATTTTTTTGTAAAAGGGTATTCCAATTCTTTCCAAGGTGTGATATTTGAGAGCTTGTGCCAACTTTATTTTCTCACATCATTGATGATACAAATATTAGGTACTATCATCCTCCTTGTTTGTGAAATGTCTCTTAAATAAATCTAATTTATTTGGGAATATCTTTAGTGGGATGATTCCCACTTTTGTTTATTTTCTCACCCACCTTACAATTCTTGATCTTTTAGGGAATAGATTGGATGAAAGGATACCTTCTTGGATTGGAAATCTTTATTATTTAGCTTACCTTTACATTGATAGCAACCTAACTTATTGGAAGCATAACAAATTCTCTTGGAAGCCTCCTTTACTTGAGGAGTTGTTAATTAACAATAACCAACTAAGTGGGACCATTCCCTCTTCATTTTCTCAACTTTCCTCCATCTTTATATTTTATGGTGAGGGTGATTGTTTTAATGAAATCATTTCTTCTTTGTTAATTCAATCTTCCTTAGTTGATCTACAACTATCACCAAACCATTACTAATTGATTTCATAAACTTTCTTTCATAAGATTACAAGCCTTAATTATTTGTAGTTATAAGATTGTGTGCTAAATATTAGCACAACTTTTATTCTATCCTTTCAATTATATTACCTATCCTTAGCGTCATGTATGATTTTCAATGAACTTCCATCTTAGATTTACACATAATTCTTAGTTCTAAACTTGGAATTAACTAATGATAGTCTTGTCAAGATAATTCCCTCTTAACTATGGCAAACCATTCCTCTCTTGCAATATCTAAATTTTTCAATAAAATATTTTGGAAGGAAACCTATCCCCAAATACGTCAACATGGATGAAATTAGAAAAGCATTGAGTGGATGCAACCCATCAATGTGATCTTCTATTATTCAAATATTTCTTCTCAATAACAATTTATTAAGTGGAAATATTCCTCCAAGATTGGGAAAATATCTAAACTCAAGAAATTAAATATTATAAAAAATTGTTCAATAATAATATTCCTCCAAGATTGGGTAAGTTCTCTCAACCCAAGCTATGAAATTTTACAAAATTTCTATAAATGGAGTGGTCCCTACAAGCTTTCCCAAATGCTCTTCCCTCATTGTCCTAAATTTGGGAAATAATAATTTGGATGGAATCTTACCACATGAGTTTAGTAAGGGTATGTGTAGGATCATCATGGAAAAAGCAGGCCCTTAAGTAGCAAAAAATTCAGAAAAATCATAGTTAGGAAACTTGACGTAAAAATTTGAATAAGTTATCTATATTATATAAAAAATATGCAATAATAGAATCTGTAGAAAATTGAATGTAGTTTCTAAACTATTAGGTTTATTTTAAAAAAAAATAATCTATTTGGTGAAAATTTGAAATTTCGATGTAGTAGTACTTAAATTTCAAGGAAAAAATAAGTAGGTGTCTATCTGACGACCCTAACCACAATAAAATGATAATAATTTTTTATAAGATTTTAGATATAAGTAGAGGACTCATCTCCCGATGTGATGCATATTTTTTGTAATTTTTTTCCAAGTAAATAACTAATTATGAATTTTTTATTACAACTTTTAAAAAATATAAAAATTTGTATGTCGACCACCTTAACTTGGTCACAACTTCATGAAATTTAAATTTTTTTAATCTTATAGTATACAAAGCATAGAATGTGATGCACCATTTGAAAGCTATACATGTTTTTAATCAGCCTATCAATCAAGACTTTAGTCATAATTCAAATAGAAAATGAATAATAATTATTTATTAAATTCAAAGTAAAGCATAATTTATATTAGTGGAAAGCTGAGAATTTCCTTTAAAAACCCTTTTCGTTTCATCAATTTTGGGTAAAAAAAATAGTTGTCAGTCACATACCCTACACATACCCATCATATCGCCACTTTTTGGTCCATCATGATCCTGCACATACCCAGAAAATAAGTAAATTATACTCATTTTTTTCATAGTAATAACTTAAATGGATCATTCTAGAAATTTTTTCAAATCTACAAGGTATTAATATTGGGAACAATTTATTTAGAGGTAAAATACTAGCATTAGTTATAAATCTTCCAAGTCTAAGAGTATTGGTGATGAAGGAGAATAATTTAATTAGCAATATTCCTTTAGAAATAGACCAACTAATGAACTCCAGATCTTGCTTCTTTCTTCCAATCATATCTTAGGTTCAATTTCACATACAATTGTATCATTGCAAGAAATGATGGTAGAAGGCTAAGATGGTTTTGTATTGTCCAATTTTTCTAATGGTCAAACATATCAAGATGGATTAGATATGACTTTACAATGTAGAGATGAGCACTTTCAAATCTCAAATCCATAGATCTATCAAATAATGAATTTGAGAGAGAAGTTGTATCTAATTTTTGGATTTTGAAGGGATTTAATCTTTTGAACCTTTCAATGAATATTTTTAATGGGTCCATTCCAAATAGATTTAAAAAGTGATCCATCTGAAGTCATTTGTGAAAATAGAGCCAAGAAATCTAAGCATAATGTTACTATTAAAAAAAAATGAATACATGAGAGTATAGGTAAAAAAATGGTGTACTTGCATTTAGGAAATGAGGTGAATATGTAGGAGAAATGAACAAACTAAATTCCAAGTTTTAGAGGGAATAGTTTGTTCAAATTTTTTAAATAACTAGAGGTAGTTAGGAATTAATTTCTACTTAAAACCAACTTATCAATAGTAAAAGTAAATCCACCTAAGCAAGTTTAATAAACTAAGTGGGTAAAATAAAACCTTGAGGTAAATATTAGAGGTAGCTAGGAGTTATTTTCTAAATAACTCTACTTTACAAGTAGTAAAAGTAAATCCACCTAAGTGACGTTAACAACATGTGGGTAAAATAAACCTGAAGTTAAGATCCAAAAATAACACCCCCCACCACTCACTAATCAAAGCTTAGGTACAAAAATATCAGGTCCTGGTAACTAATCCTACTAAGGTACCCAAGTATAATAAAATCTCTCATAAATTGGAGAAAGGGAGAAAAGCCAACGAGAAAAAATTTATCCTAAAAGAAAAAAGAAATGTGTGTACATGTAAAAAAAGAATATGGGACTCAACGTGTCCTCATAGTACTACTTTGATCACATAAGTATAATCAACATTCCCACATAAGAGAGAAAGAAAGAGACAATGAATCCCCACACAAGAAAGTACATCCTATAATAAAGGTGAATGCATGAGGATTAACAATAAATATGAAACAATATATGCAAACAATGTTTATCCCCTTGGGATGAAAAGTCCAATGGTGAATGTATAATAAACTCCTTTGAGAGAGATGAGAGAAAATCTCTCATAAAGTGTAAAGTCTCTAAACTTTACTCATGTTTTTGCATGTCTATACCTAAATCTACCACAATCAAGGTAGGTGTTATAGGCCACATTGATGAAGATGATAATCCAAAAATTTGTGGACATAGATGTAGAATAGGATGTAATTAAGTGATTTATAGATTTATAATTTCAGTGAATGTCATGTGGGTACAATGAAATTCCCATATGATCTCCTTCTACAAAGAATCTCTAGAATCCCTCAGTGAAGCCTCTATAAATTTTGAGTATTAATAGGTGCAAGGAAAAAATAAATATCATTAAAGAGAAATAAAATGTCCTCAAGAGTGTCATCTAGATCCAAAATGAGGGACTCTACAAATAAAAAATAGATTTCTAGTAGAAATTAGACTCAATGAAGTGAATTCATAAGACATAAATGATCTTATTGTAAATACTTACTAGAAGCTCTCAAAGAAGAAACTCTAAACTCTAAATTATCAATAGGTACTATAGATGGGATACCAATATATTTCAACTAAATAAATTGTTCATAGCATGACAATGTGTCCACACAATATGGGGAAAATGAAAGTCTTAATATCAACCACAAGATCCTAGTCATCTAAGGACACATCACTAACAAATAAAGATCCAAAGTCTCCATATAATTGTTGGATGATTGTCCAAGCAATGAAAGGGCACTTAGTGTGCTCCATGTGACATATGAAATCCTCATAAATAGTAATACATATTTGTAACATGCCAACCCTTCAATGCAGTAAAAATTTCTAAATTTACACCATACAAGTAAATAAATTAGGTAACAAGTTATTGCAATAAAAAAAAAAATTCTTTTATTGAGAATATATGGACAAGATGTCATATCATATTACAATAAATATTCCATTTCATTACAATAATTTCACAAGTTACAATAATACAAGAATACATACATTTACATACATAGAGCTCCAATAAGCTTCAAAAAAAATAGTTGTAAGACGATCTAGAATCCATCCTTTTAAATCTTGGTTCTTCTATCGCCTATTGTGGAGGGGAAGCATCACTTAGGTACTTTCCTGCCAACCACAAACTCATAATGTAGTCCCCTGCACATCTATCATTTGATATATGACCCTTTCCTTTGACGAACAGATTGGTAGAGTAAATGATAACAACAACGAATTGAGCATAGTGTTGTGTTCTACATAACTAGAAATTGTAATCCCACAATCTTTTCCTAGCATGTAATATTAAATCAAGGTGAACCAATAGTGTTAGTCTCGGTAGTCACACAAACTATAGTGGAGTCTTGGACATTATGCACGTGCTACTTTGATCAAAGAGTTACATTCAATATTTCTACTGAGAGTCATCTATCACATGCACTAGGTTCAGGGCCAATTTGACTTAATGCTATCTTAAGCTATGCATAGGTTTATCCTTCAATAGATATTCCTTCATCCCAGATAACCTATCACCATATAATCTAATTGGAATAAACCTACATAACTAGTAATTACACAAGCTAGGTATTTCCTTCAATGTATAGTACATAATCCTAGAGTTAACCTATATACTTGGAATAAACCTACTTACACACAAGTGCACAAACTCCCTCCCATACTAGATTATCTATCATAGGAGTAAATACAAGCTTTCCTAGTTAAATCAATAACTTATGTAAGTGTACCATATAATTCCTTTTGTGTTCAATCAAGCCTAGTATATAATACCTATGATAAACACCCATCTCCTATCATGGAGTAAAATACAAACATAATGCATGGCCTCAATCGAAGAGTTATCATAATAATAGGGGACTCCATTCAAGAGTATCACCTCTTTGACCAAGAAAGCTTAAGCTATGAGTCCACTCTTATCAATATGATAACTTCATTTTTAAGTGTGCATTGATACTAATCAAGCAATAGCTCTATCTCACTAGGTCTCACTGAACCTCTTAATCCATAAGTAACCCACTAGCTAGATCTATTATAATCAAATAACTAGCTCTGAGAAGCCCATGCTTAAATATATCTAGCATAGCTAAATACCTATATCAAACAATCTCTTCTTCATATATAGTATAGTTAAATACCTTTTTCAAACAACCTCTTCGACATATCTAGTATAGTTAAATACCTATGTCAAGTAATCTCTCCTACTATGGAGTACTTTAAAAATAAAATATGAAAATAATGTATATAAGATTCATTTTCCATTTCAAAACACTCTAATTTCTATATTTCAATTACTAGAAAAGACATCTCAACCATGCATGAAAGTCACATCATTCAAAAGTAAAATAACAAAGAAGAATAGACCCACATGTATGTTATCGCTTATCCAAACCAAAGATAGTAATGTAGCCCTCTCCCAAAAGTAATTAGCTTGAAATCATCTTCTCAAGAATGTCATAACTAAACTCTCTCTCTCTCGCTCTCTCTCAATTTGATAGCTTACTCCTCTCAAATATCTCTCCCTCAAAAAGTATAAGAACTTTCTTCCTATCTCTCTCTCAATGCTAAGCAAATTATGGTTGGTTATATAATACAGAAAATAGGAATTGCAAAAGATGTATAATCTCTTGAAAGGAATATGTCCCTCACAAATGAAAAGGCTCAACTATTTATAGATAAATCTAGCAACCACAAAGCCTACAATTTAGGAATGTAAAATAACAACAAGCCCCATGCAAAGCAACTCAACAATAAGATGGCAATCAAATAAGCCCAGACTCAGCAAAACCTCCTACAAATCAATTTTTTTCCTTGACAACAATCCAAAGACTAATTCAATCAACATATGCATAATTCAAATTAACAAAATTTGAGAAGAAATCTATAGAAAATAAAACACAAAGGTGGAACCAATTCTAACTCATCTTCCTTCATATTTGGAATGGCCAAACTCAGTCTTCTTTCATTTTATGATAGCAGGTTTCAATAGATCCAAATGGTAAATGAATCGACTTGGTAGTTAATATGTTAAGATAAAGTCAAGCATGGTCTCCATAAAGGCATCGACCAAGTCAAGTAAATGATAAACAAAAAATTCAAATGTAATAAAATAACTTAAATCACACCTCATTCCTTATGGAAATTAGTTTGCATTGATAACTTCATAAGCTATAAATTCAGCCTCCATTGACATAGTCAATATCGACCTCATTCATAGTCTCTATCGACTTAGATATACAACCTTTTAAATTGGCTTAAATAAATAAGAGATAGTCAATTTAATTTAACATATATAATATGTTAAATATCTATTATTATTATATATAATATATTATACATACATAAGTACATACATACATACATACATACATATATATATATAAGAGTAAAAGAAATATAGTATATAATAAACACATTATAACAAATGTATGCATATATATATATTGTATAAATATATATTCTTCTTTGTACACATATGTGTATGTATATCTATATCAATGCATCCGAATGAGCGTGTTCATTCTCTAATGTACACATGTATCAATATACATATACATATGGATACGTTTATATACTATATTTATATATATATATGTTCACATCTGATTCACATATAGCCATTCACAATTACCACCATATTGATAAGTGTTTAGGTGTGGTACATCTATACATATGCATATATGTGTCATTATATCCCATTGACATGCATGTGCATATATGTAAACATACTTCCACATATATCCCAGTAGTCAATATAATCGTAATAGTACAAGAAGATCTCAAAAGCTTGAATAGATAAACATCACCCAATGCATGGAAAAGTATACAAGACTCTCAAATGTAGACATATAGCAAGGGATGACTTACCTATTACCCACAAATTGAATCAACTCAATCATTTTAATGTGGCGTGTGTATATGCTCAAATAGTTTACTTTTACCAGTTACCCAACCAAGATCTTCTCCCGAGTGATACTTCCCCTCTTCCTGGAGTAATGGAACACATGCCTGCATCCACTAACACATGCACATGATAGTCAATTGTTCATAACATATACAGTATACATAAACATCTCTAAAGTTAGAATAATAATTCAATAACCATCTATTCACATATATGCATTATTTCCCCATGAAATAACATCAACTAAGATAACATCAAATGAGATAGCATCAAATGAGATAACATTCACACTGATAACATGGTACAAGCACAATTTATTCATCTTCAGAATTCACATTACATTCACATTTTACCCTACATAGTAATAGTACATAGTAACTACACAACTGGGGTGTAACATACTTTTCCCCTTGTGAATCATCTTCCTTGATGATCTATAACCTTTTAACATATAGTTAAATTCAAAAAAAGTTTTATTTACCAAATATATAAGATTTACAAATATTCATCCTATGTAGCGTTACTTCTTGCAACCTTTCCCTTCATAGACCTTGCTTCAAGTATCCCCACTATCACATAGGATAATCTTGTATGCCTTACTCATACAGTTTACTCTCCCAAAGAGATTTTTTACATTACCATATATACATATCCTAGATAAAATAGTAGCTATACATGACACCTAAAATAAAGTGATCAGAAATCATTGGCCCATGAATTTCCTTAGTATAATCAAATAGAAAATGAATAATGATGTATTATGCTCTGCACTATGGGTCCCATCCTTCCCCTTTGGTATTTACACTTCTAGACAACTCAGAAATTGAGTCCATTCATCACTTACACACCCATTTTTCATTAACCATAAATTACTTGTTCTTGACTACTTGTCCATCCTGAGTATAACATTGCTCTTGGACACCTATCAAATTTTGACATCGTTTCTTACTTAAGCTTTGTATCAGCAAAGTTTCATTGATCTCTTTAATCTATTACTCATTTTTGGCAATCTATCAAGTCTATGGTTTAACCTATTTCTAAGTCTATTTTAGCTTAATAGAGTTTCCAACCTTTCTTTCCATGTAATGGTCTAAACCTAAATGTTAGAAGTTTTATAAATCATTCAAGATTTAGTCTACCATTTTTTCCTATTTGGGCTATATTAATATACTGTACATTCGTTCAATTTAATGTATCATAGTATGATCATGGTTTACACAACCCTATCATTATTTTCTTGTTCAAAACTAAAATAACCTTCTCAAGTTCATACTAAGCAACTAATTCTCACAATATATTATTTAGGACCAAAATCCTATAATTCAAGTTTCTAGATAGTGTCGGTTACTTTGGTGAGTCTATCCACTAGAAAATTATGTCATTTTTACTGACATAGACAAATTGATTTGTCTTGTGTTCTACCACTTTCCCTTTGGAATCTCAAGAGATCATATTTGTCCTACTAATGATGGCATTCAATCTTCACTTCCTAGCATACTAGAAATTGTCTTGCCACCTTCCATGTGGCTTCTTACTCTATCTTTTCCCAAGTTATAGTGGTTTCTCATCTGATAATTCACTTTATCATTTCAATGTCTTAACTTTGACATTAATTTCGTCATTTCATTCTCAAATCTTCCAAAATTTTGGGTATATAGGTTCTTTTATATCCAATAATACTCTACTCTTTGACAGAAGTGAAAACCTATTTTACGACCTCATGCCTCCTTTAATTCACATGTGATAATGGTTAGGAGTTTTGTAGAGATAAATCCCATTTATCTTAGGAAATCAATACCATGGATTTATTTTGTCCTCGGATTATTTTCAAATATGTAATCCATCTTTCAAATCAATCTAAATTTTCTTGATAAAAATTGGTACTAATTTTGAGTATTAATACTTGTTTAATCATGTTGGTTCCTAGAAGATATCAAATTTAATTGCATACCTAATGACCAAGCACAAATGTTTCTCATTGCTCCATGGATTCACTTAATCATATAGGACAGTCCCAACTTTGTTATGTCCTAGTTGAGCACATGTGACAATCCCTGGTGTTCTACTTAGTAAAATTTTGAATATTTCATGCTAAGTGAAAATTCTATGATGTCATGATATAACAATAGATGCTTCCCTTTGAGAGTGTATCCCTTATAATATAAGAGCCAATTAAAACAAAGTCTAGTCAACAATATGAATTCCTTTCAAGAGTGTAAAGTAATTAACCAAGTAGCTCCTTTAACTCACTAGGTATCCCACCTATGTTTCCATTCATATATAATTTCATAAAATCAAGTGATTTACTCATTCACATGGATGAATCTCAATCTCAATATTCCCTTCCAATTCTTAGGATAAAGTTCTCAATTGATGACTAGCCCGATTTTATAGGTTACTCTTCCCCTATATGTTCCAATCAAGACCAAATGTACAACTCAACCAAGTAAGTTATTCCCAACTTAAATGTGTTAATGATTAGTCCAATACATATTCCAATCAAGTAGGTAACTTAACCTAAGTTTTCTCTCTTTAATCAAATGAGCTTGTCCCAAATAGGTTATTCTAACCCTAGGGTTTCACTATAAAGTATGATCAAATAATCATTCTCATGAATATTTTTTTTTATGTGGTTCATATAACAACATGTCCTACCTTATCCTTCATACCATCTCTATGGCTTAGTAGCTAATTCTTATCATCCCCAGGTCTCTTAGCATAGTAAGCTATAGTGTCAAGTTGCTTCACAACATGGATATATTTCATAATATATAGTACTACTACTTATATAAATAAATAACATCATTATCTAAATCCCCCATATAAGGTATATAGGAGTGTAGAGACACTTTCTTCCAATTCATGAGTAACCTAGATCTTGCCTTACCAATCCCATTGACAATGATTTTTCCCTATCATGATAAAATTATTTTCCTATCATTTTCTAAGGCATCAGTGATAATATCATTTGATCTTTAAATCAGATAAATATAAGGTATGATAATAGATCATAATCCTTGACCTTTCCATTTATATTTTCCCAAAAGTCCCAATACCTTTTTCCTTGTGGTCATAAAATGTATAACTTAATTGACATCATGACTTTCAAAGAAGTGATTAGTTCTTCCAAATTGAAATCATACATTTTTCATTGGGTGGGGTACTTAACCCGAGTCAATCCACTCTCTTCCTTCCCCCCTTATTGTTTCCACAAATTTTGATCTACTCAAAGTTGAACTCCTACCAATGCTTTCTTCTTTGAAAGGATTTTTCATTCCTTGTTATTCGATTTCCATTTCCTTTTTCTTGCCTCAATGGCATACTTTGAATATACTTTTTCCAAAATTAGATTCATCATTGATTTTTATTTTGTCAATTCAATATTTTGGATCATCCAATAGGAGATCTAATGAATAATCAACAACTTACAAGTTATGCGACACTATATTCCCATTTTCTTTCCAATATCCCTTTTTGTCGAGGAATATCCTTTCTCACAAGCCTCTTTTTTTGATGTACTTTTCATCTTAGAGTGTTGTTTTCCTTGCAACTTCTATTGTTTTGACACATAGTGCCTTATTGTATTCCATTTCCTTTTGGAACTTCTAAAAGAATGTTGATTTTTACAAACATGTTGGCAAGTTAATTTTATACTCCAACTATTCTATGTACTATCCAAACCTCTGGTCAAGCCAACCTACTTTACCACTTTAGGTTTCTTTCTCATATTCACCTTTTAAAGTGAATTTATCCCAATGCTTGGAATCATATTCTCTCATAACCTTTAGAAATACCAAAGTTGTTTGGTATCTTTTTCTCATTCTAATAAAAAATCCAATAATTTCATTGATTTTGGTCATTGGGACCATGTCCACATCATTGATCACTTTGTTTCTAACCATTTCAATCTTTTCTCTTTTCCTAAGTACTAACTCTTTTCTTGCAAGATCCTATCCTTATACAAGAATTATATTTATGTCAAGAGTTCTCCAACCCTTGTGGATACCTCCTTTGTTGAATCTCTACTTCAATCTAATTTTATGTTGACATTGCATACACATAGATTTGTAGTGTTTTTACTAAATCCAAAAATTCTTGACTCTTTACAACTATAGGTTGCTACTATCAAGGGTTATCTCATCTCTTTTCATTGCTTTAGATTCATAAAGCTATTTCGTAGGATAAAGGTATATATTGGTCATTCTTCCTAACCTTCCTACATAACCCGATTGTATAATCTTCCACAATCCCAGGTAATATCATAAGTTATTGGTTTAGGAGTTCCTCCTCTAGGTACAAATACTGTCTAGTCTCAAATTTATACAACTTTCTAGTAATTCTCATCTTCCTTTTTACTTCCCTATGTTCTTATCTCTTACCATTGTGGCACAAGAACTTTTCAACCATTATCTTCTAATAAGGTTTATGCATTGTTGCATAATGAGCTCATAGGTTTCATTGTAGAACATGGTATCTCTGATACCACATGTAGCATGCCAACCCTTCAATGCAATAAAAATTTCTAAATTTACACCATACGAGTAAATAAATTAGGTAACAATTTATTGTAATAAAAAATTTCTTTCTTATATTGAGAATATATGAGCAAGATGCCATATCATATTACAATAAAGATTCCATTTCATTACAATAATTTCACAAGTTACAATAATACAAGAATACATACATTTACATACATAGCTCCAATCAGCTTTAGAAAAAATAGTTGTAAGATAGTCCAAGATGCTTCCTTTCAAATCTTTCTTCTTCTATCCCCAACTGTGTAGGAGAAGCATCACTCAAGCACTTTTCTGCCAACCATAGAATCATAATGCAGTCCCCCACACATCTATCATTCGATATGTGGCCCATCCCTTTGATGAAGAGATTGGTAGAGGAACTAATAATGACAACCAACTGAGCATAGTGTTGTGTCCTACATAACTATAACTTGTAATCACACAATCTATATCTAGCATGTAATACTAGATCATGATGAACTGACAATGTTAGTCTCAATAGTCACACAAACTAGAGTGAAGTCTCAAAAATTACACTACTTTGATCAAAGAGTTACATTCAATATTCCTACTGAGGGTCATTTATCACATACACTACTCAAGGCCAATTTGACTTAAGGCTATATTAAGCTATGCATAGGTATATCCTTGAATGGATAGTCCTTCATCCCAAATAACCTATCACCATATAATCTACTTGGAATAAACCTACTTAACCAGTAAGTACACAAGATAGGTATTTCCTTCAATAAATAGTCCATCATCCCAAAGTTAACCTATATACTAGGAATAAACCTACTTACACACAAGTCCCCAGACTCCCTCCCATACTAGATTATCTATCCTAGGAGTAAACACAAGTTTTCCTAGTTAAATCAATAACTTAGCTAAGTGTACGATATATTCCTTTCATATTCAATCAAGCCTAGTATATAATACCTATGATAAACACCCATCTCCTATCACGCAATAAATACAAACATAATGCATGGCCTCAATCGAAGAGTTATCATAATAATAGAGGACTCCATTTGAGAGTATCACCTCTTTAACCAAGAGGGTTTAAGCTATGAGTCCACTCTTATCAATATGATAACTTCATTTTTAAGTTTTCATTGACACTACTCAAGCAGTAGCTCTATCTCACTAGGTCTCACTAAACCTCTCAATCCATAAGTAACCCACTAGCTATCTATTATAATCAAATAACTAGCTATGAGCATCCCATGTTTAAACATATCTAGCATAGTTAAATACCTATGTAAAATAATCTCTTTGTCATATCTAGTATAGTTAAATACCTTTGTCAAACAATCTCTTCGACATATCTAGTATAGTTAAATACCTATGTCAAGAATTCTCTCCTACTATGGAGTACTTTAAAAACACAATATGAAAACAACATATAAGCTTAAATTTTCTTTTCAAAATACTCTAATTTCTATATTGTAGATACTGAAAAAGACATCTCAACCATGCAATCAAGTCACATCATTCAAAAGTAAAATAACAAAGAAGAAGAGATCCCCATGCTTGTTATCGCTTATCCAAACCAAAAACAACAATGTAGCCCTCTCCCAACAATAATTAGCTTAAAATAAGCTTATCAAGAATGTCACAACTAAACCCTCTCTCTCAAGTTGATAGCTTACTTCTCTCAAATATCTCCCCCTCACAAAGTATAAGAAATCTCTTCCCATCTCTCTCTCAATGCTAAGCAAAGTATGGTTGGTTATAATGAAAAAAATAGGAATTGCAAAAGATGGATAATCTCTTGAAAGGAATATGTCCTTCACAAATGAAAAGGCTCAACTATTTATAGAGTAATCTAGTAAACTCAAATCCCACAGTTTAGGCATGTAAAATGATAACAAGCTTCATGCAAAGCAACTCAACAATAAGGTGGAGATCAAATAAGCTTAGACTCAACAAAACCTCCTATAGATTGATTCATTTCCTTGACAACAATCCAAAGACTAATTCAATCAACATATGCATAATTAAAATTAAGGCAATGAGAAGACATCTACAACAAATAAAACACAAAGGTTGCACCAATTCTATCTCCTTTCCCTTCATATTTGGCACAACCAAACTCAATCTTCTTTCATTTTATGATAGTAGGTTTCACTTGATCCAAATGGTAAATGAATCGACTTGGCAGTTAATACATTGAGATAAAGTCAAGCATGGTCTTCATAAAGGTGTCAACCAATTCAAGTAAATGATACACAACAAACTCAAATTTAATACAATGACTTAAATAGCATCTTATTCCTTATGGAAATCAGTTTGCATTGATAGTCATAAGCTATCAATTCGGCCTCTATTGACATAGTCAATATCGACCTCATTCATAGTCTCTATCGACTTCTATACAACCTTTTAAATTGGCTTAAATAATAAGAGATAGTCGATTTCATTTAATGTATATAATATGTTAAATCTATATTATTATTATATATATAATATATATTTAAATACCTTAATTTATATATATATATAATCGTTTTAATATATATTTACATATTATATATATATATATATCATAAGCTAACAATGTAAACATACATTTGATTTATATATATGTATATATATCTATATGAGTACAAGAAATATAGTTTATAAATTAAAAACACATATAAAGAATGAATGTGTATATATATAAAAATGTATATGTCTCTATGTACACGTATGTGTATATATATCTATATTGATGCATCCATATGAGCATGTCCATTTTCCAATGTATGCATGTATTGATATACATATACATATGGATACGCGTATATACTATACATATATATATGTTCACATCCAATTCACATATAGCCATTCACAATTACCACCATGTTGATAAGTTTTTACATGTGGTATATCTATACATATGCATATATGTGTTGTTAGATCCCATTGACACATATGTGCATATATGTAAACATACTTCCACACGTATATCTCACTAGTCAATATAATCATAATAGTACAAGAAGATATTTAAAGCTCAAATAGATAAACATCACCCAATGCATGTAAAAGTATACAAGACTCTCAAATGCAGACATATAGCGAGGGATAACTTACCTATTACCCACAAACTAACTCAACTTAATCATTCTAAATGGTGTGTGTATATACTCAGATAGTTTACTTTTATCCATTACCTGACCAAGATCTTCTCCCGAGTGATACTTCCCTTTTTCTTGGAGGAATGGAACACATACCTGCATCCACTAACACATGCATATGGTAGTCAATTGTTCATAACATATGTAGTATACATAAACATCTCCAAAGTTAGAATAATAATTCAATAACCATCTATTCAAATATATGTAGTATTTCCCCATGAAATAACATCAATTGAGATAACATCAAATGAGATAACACCAAATGAGATAACATTCACATTGATAACATGGTATGAGCACAATTTATTCATCTCCAAAATTCACATTACATTCACATTTTTACCCTACATAGTAATAGTAAATAGTAACTACACAACTAGGGTGTAACAATATTAATCCATAGACTATATCATTCTTGTTAAACCAAGAATTATTTTGATTATAGTCACTTTGCTCAAGAAAATTTCTAAGAAGATAGGGTAAAAGACCATGCTCAATACTGTGATTATTTATTCATTTCTTCCGAGAAAATATTTTTTTGAAGTTTTCTTGACAAAAAAATATAGAAATAAAAATAAAAAGACTTGATGGTTTTCCAAAATGGAACTTTATCTTAGGTCATGATTATAAAATTCCTATGTAATCCCTTGAAGAATGATACATAAAATGGCACTTTATAAGTTGAGTACATGTGCATGAACAACCTCCTAAATTTGTTTCAATTACTCTCCCAAAATTAAAAATGTAGAAGGTATTTTGGAAGTATACAAGACAAAAAAAATCACACCCCCACCTTGGTTCAATTTGAAACCCCCCTTGAATGGTGATACTTTATATTTTTAGTGTGTAAATTTTAACCAATTTGTGATTAAAAGTGATACTTTATAAGAATAATACATGGAATCAATCCCAATGGATCTAGCTAAAAGAAAGGAAATTTTCCAAAAAATTGCACTCAATTTTGATTAGAGGTGTTCAGAGGTGTTGCATTCAAAATCTGGTATGCTAAACCATTGTGTAGAGGAAGGTATGTTCACCAATGTATGAAATGTATCTTGCAAAGATTCTTGGGAGAAATGTTCTTGCTTTGCATTTCTTCGTAGAGTGGTTTGAGGTCGTATGGATCTAGAAGAGTTTTTATAGTGTTTGTGTCTTTCTTGAGATGATGTTGTTCATGGTTTGGTACTTTGGAAGTCGATGTGTTATGTAGTGAACTTGCGAGTCGTCTTTGCATTTGAGGAGGAATTTACTTAAGTGTTAATGGTGTTAATAGAGGTTCGATCGACCTTAGGTGATTTCACTACTTGTGAAGTTCTTTAATGTTTGTAGAAGTTTGGTGTGGCATGTATGAGTGGATTTAGACCCTAGCTAAGGTGTTTTGTGGTTCACCTTGATTCCTTTCCACTATGGGAATGTTTTAGTACTGGCCTAATTTTAATTTGCATGGTTGAGGTGGATAGCCAACCTTGGAGAATGTTTTCAAGGTTGAAGATGATATAAATAAATGTTGAGTTGTTGAGGGATGATAAGATAGATGAGTATGATGCGAATGATGTTAATTACAAAGTTGTAGGGTGAAAATTTGAGAAGCATAGTCTAAGCTTTCATGTGTTAGATTACTTAATGTATAGTGATTAAAAGGTGTCTACAATTCTTTAGAAAGACTGCGAAGGTGTTGGTGATGCTATGGTAGATTTTTTTGTTGCTTTGAGATGGATTTCTCAAATTGTAATACTCTTCTCTATCTTCTTTTCTATTCTGGTGTGCCTCTGGTAGTGAGCCTTTCTTTCTTATGGGAAATGAGCCCTATTCTATTCAGTATTAATATTACTTTATATCAATTGTGAGTTAATACTCATTGTGATTTTTCCCATCTTAGGTTTTCCACGTAAATCTAGTGGTCCTTTGCACATGGTGTTGATGTGTTTCAATTTCTATTATTTTCTTTCATGATAAATCATTCTAACAGATTAAGGCTAATTTATTTAATATGGATTTGAATCTTTGTGAGGGATTTTGAAATTTTAATGTACAACTGATTCACCCCCCCTCTCTGTTGTCTTGTGCATTCAATAGAGAATAACTCTAGGATATCTTAAGAACATGTGTATTGTTGCAAAGATCAAGGGTTGAGGATTAGCTAAGGAAACCAATAAAAAATGATATTAGTTGAAGCAAGGGAACCAAGTGTGTAAGAGAAAGTTAAGAGTGAATTCAAGGAATACACAAGTGCAAGATAAAGATCAACACATCAAAGAATGTAAAGAGATCATTTGAAAATCATGTGAAAGAGTCATTTTAAAATTAATTTGATCTAGGAAAGTTGTAAGTGGACCAAACAAGCAATTAGTGAGAAAAATAATTCACTACATGAAAAGTGATTTAGAAAGGTAACACATTTATGAAGTTAGAAGGTAAAAAAAAAATTGACTTTTTTTTCAGATCAAAAGCTTTTAAGTTGGGGAGGTATTACTTTAAGTTAATTATTATGAAAACAATAAAGTTTTAGTAAATTAAGTTGATAAATTGCCTTGTAAGTTTATAAAACAAAAATAAATTAAGACATGATTTTAATCTCAGTAATATATAGTTGAATAAGGTAGAGAGGTTCATAGTTTGATACAAGAATGATATGGACACAAAAAACCAAATTGAATAATCATATACTATTATAAATTACAATCAACAATTAGGAAATATTTTACATATCGACAAAATCCCTTGATGTTTTGAGGTAGTTATTGTGTTATTATCATGGTAGTTTTGTTTGTGTTAATGTTGAATGCATGCAGGTTGTTTCTATTGTGTCATTATGATTTCAAGATTTGTAATGGTAGTTGTGTATCTACCGTAACCCTTTCTTCTAGATATCTTTGGTAGTTAAATTGTACATGTAAAACTAAAAAAAATGACACCTCTTCACATTCCTTGACATTTCAGGGTCTCATTTATTTTATCATCCCTTAGCATATATATACCAATTAAGTTTCATTTAAAAATACTTAGATAATTTAAAGGTGATGGAAATGCATTGAAGCATAACCAAGAGCAACCTAAGGAATTTCATGAAGAAGATGACTCCAATAGTAGAGAGTATTAATCAATAATGTTTAATTAGTGAACTTAAACCACAACAAGGGATCATAGGGCATTAGAGGTACTAGTGAATATGTAATATTTGTAAATATCTCAATACACCAACTAGCTTGTAAAAAATTAAAAGATGTTGGAGATAAGGAAGTGAAATTTCACTCTTAAAAGTTTTTTCATATTGAGTTTTTATTAGAGTAATCCTTGTGGTTGTTTCTCTTTTATGTGTATTAATTCCTTTGTTAATTACATTCCATACAACTACTTCATTATCTCAAGTAGTTAATATTTTCAATTGATTACAAGCAAAAAACATGTTCCTAGCAACAATTAGAGTTTGAATGCAATCTATATATAAACTAAAGAAACAACATACTCTTTGTTGCAACATTGTTCTTGTGGGATAGAAAGGAGTCACTTGCTAGTAGTACACAGAAAGGGTGTGTAATATGGTATGGAATAAAATATCATATGTATATAAGTGCATTCATAGTTTCTCAAGAATTTAAGGTGTAGATGACAACCATAGATTATAGTTTCAATAGCATACAAGTTGGGAATAACATATAAGGAAGATAATCAATAGAGATGAATCATGTGCTAAAATATTTAGGTCAATTACAAATTAGATTATTGGGGTTTGAAGTACTTGAAGAATGTATCCAATTTGATCATTTTATAACATATAATTCAATATCCCTCTCAATCTTGTAAACCTCTTCCATAATGTTGTAGATAGAAGTTCTTGAGATTCTCACCCTCCATTTCTTCTTATGTCAAATTTAACAACTACAATACTTTTCTTTTATTATTAAGTTGATAATAAATACAAGGATTATCTTTAAACTATTCAATTGAACATTACTACAGTCATGTTCCATGGTTTTATTTCTATACCCTCATTAGACTTAAGAAGGGGATTCATAGCAACGAAATTATTAGCAATTCAGATGATGAAGGCAATGCTAGTGTGCTAGAGATGGGTGCAGGCTTACGGCCATTGAAGGTCATGGTCTACATGTTCTCTATATGTTGTGCATGCTTGACTAGGAGGTAGATCACTATGTGAGGGTGTGTGTTTAGCTCGGTGTGTACTCTTTCTTGTGTGTGGGGTGTGGTGTTGACCATTCTTTATTTTTGGTCTTATGTTGTTCATCTTATCTAAGTGTTGTGTTGTCTCTTCTTCACTATTGTTCTCTTTTGCCTTTCTTTTCTCTAGCTTGGTTTAGATAGGTGGTATAAAGGTTTCTTTTCCATCTTTTTTTTGTGATGGATCTAGGTGAAATGTCTAGGTACAAACCCTCTTTGGATTTTCGTGCCTCTTTGGGAGTGAAGTCATCTTCTCATATACCATTGTTTAATGATTTGGGGGTTGGAGGGCTTGCTCTATCTAGAGGCCCTCAAATCTAGGAAATCAATGGTTGCCTAGAAAGAAGCTAAGAGAGGTCGATGTTGGTGATTCAACTAGAATGGATTACAGAGCATATTGAGTATTACTCCAAGCATGCTTTTGTCTGTAAATTCTTAGTAATGAGGGTTTCAATCCAATTTTTGGAGTTGTGGTCTCAAAGTACCTATTCCCCAAAGGGTGAGATGGAAAAAATGTTGTTGGTGAATAGTTATTTCATGCTGAATTTTAATTGCATGGCAGATCACAATAGAATTTTTGAAGGTGGGCCTTATTTTCACAATCAGATTGGTTTATTTATTAAACCTTGGCATGCAGGTTTTGATCCTTCAGAGGAGCTCCCAAATCAGTTCCAATATGGGTGTGTCTCCCTCAATTTTAGTTGAATGTTGGCACAATGACATCTTGCATAGGTTTGCCTCGTTTCTAGGGAAACTAGTGGGTCCTTCTCATAAAACATAGGATAGAAAGGTAATGAAATTTGCATGCATTTGTGTTGAGATGGATTTAAATAACCCTCTTCTAGATTCTTTGGAAATTTGGGTGAGTTCATATTCTTGGGTCCAATAGCTTGACTATGAGACATTTCCCTTTTGTTGCCATCTATGTCATGAATATGGCTATCTATAGAGAAGATTCCTGAAGTCTAAATCTTTTGAGTCTCAGACTACTCAACCTCCATGCAACCCTCCTAAGGTAGAAAAAGGAAAGGATCCCATTCTTGGTGTGGCTACTGGTACAAAGGGTTTTATTCATGTTAAGACTTGTAATAAAAATCAAGGTCAGAAGAGGAATCTTAAGGAGCACAAAGATGGTGAAACCTTTAATAGATTTCAGGTTTTGGATGATATCAGTCAATACGAAGTGAATCCAGATATTATGATTATGGATCAAGATGTTTTGGAAGTGGTTTAGGATGGAATTATTCTAGAATACACCCAAATTTCTCAAGAGGCTAGTTCTTTTCAAATGGAAACAAATCTTAGTTTGGTGGTTCCTATGGGTCCCGAAACTCTTGCAGATACAAAAATAGGGGAGGGAGAGATCTCTTCTCTAGTGGTGAAAGTGGGGTTAGATTTGGTAAAAGGCAGCAAGGCCTCTTCTTCATTGGGACTTCTTTAGAAAGACCAAAATAAAGGGGTTGTTGAGAAGCCTACCAAAGTTGGGAGAAAGAAGGATTTAGAGAAAAAAAAGATGATATGGGAGACTTTGGTGGAGTCTGGAGCTATTAAGACCCTAGATTCCCATTTTTTCTAACCCTACGAAATGATCATCCTCTCTTGGAATGTAAGGGGTTTGAACAATGATCCTCCACAAAAAAATTTCATGAATTGGTGAGAATTCATTCTCCTAATGTTATTTCTTATAGGAGACTAAGTTATCTATTGAAAGTATGGTTGGTTTGGTGCCAAAGCTGTGGGGGCGCCCGGGTAATTTCCAGCGTATTGGGGCTCATGGTAGTGCATGGGGTGTGGCTTGTTTGTGGAACCCATTGAAGATTCATCCTCTTTGGTGGTTGTCCTCCAAGTCTTCCATCTCTATGGTTGCTTCAAGTTTGGAGTTGGGGGAAAATATTCTTCTTTCAAACATCTATGCACCTACTAATTTTCCTAGTAAGTAGTTAGTGTGGTCTCATATGAATTTCATTTGGAGCATGGATCCTTTTTTCCCTTGGATTATTGTAGGTTATTTTAATGCCATTATTGAGTTGGATGAAAAAAAGGGTGGTATCACGAGATTGGAAACTTCTTCCTTCCTTCTTCATGATAACATATCTTCCTTGAATTTGGTTGAAATTAAGCCCTATATGGTGTAATGTCATAAAATTGTACCCCTTGCAATTTCACATGCACTTTTGTATCCACTTTAGTGTCTAATCCCTTAGCATTTGTGTAGGCTCATTTTATCCCTTGCATCAACCTTTTTCCCTCTTAGGATGCTCTAGCACCACTTTTCAACAACTACCTTTGTGTATTAGCTTTATATCAAACTTTGTGCTTTTCCCATTCTCATTGTTTTGCAGCATGATGTGTCTGGACACTAGCACATCGCATAGTCATTTGTGTGTTGTGCTAGTGTCCTACAACATTTCAATATTCAAGCACTCATTTTTTAGCATGTTTTCCACTTGTTAGCTTTCGTCAGTGGTAATGGTTTGAGATGCATTGTATCCTCTAGGGAAGCTTCATTTTGCTTCCTTTCTCTCCTTAAATGCCATCTTTTCAATGTTATTGCTTCTTACAAGTGCTTCTAACTTCTCTCTAGCTTCCTTCTAGCTTCTTTCTAGCCTTGGCTCTAGCACTTTCTCTTGTTATTTTGTTTGCATAGCTCAATAAAGCTTTCTACAATAGAACTCCCAAGCTCTTACAACACTCCTTGCAACACTCTTGGCTCTTGCAACTCCATCTCCCTCATCCCATGCTTGTGAGCATCTTTGGATTCCATATCCCCTATCATTTACATCCTTACTTCATGATATGGGTTTTCCTCCTCGAGCGGGGATTGCTTTTATCACTTATACATGGTGGTGAAAGTTCTAATCCTGAAGTGGGTTTTTCTTTCACCACATGCTTTTTTTCATTTTAGTTACTGTCTCTCTTTCTATTTGGTTGTATGTGGAGGTGGGAACACCAAAATGAGGGTTTGACTGAGGCGAATCCCTATACAACCCCAACATTTTCTCCAAATCTTATGCATGCGGGTATTCAAGATATTCACATGCTAGAGACTTCATCATTTGCATGGTTGTGAGCATTTCCTTTCTATCTCTCATTCTCTTTATCATTTATATTTCACTTTAGTTCAATTCTATCAGTTTTTGTTACTTTCCTGTATTATGGAAGTCCTTAGTAATTAGAATAAAAGTAGTCACTCTACCATTTTTTCTAATATTATTGCTTTCTAGTCCATACAAGATGTTAGTGTACCTTTGGGAGGCTAGTACTGCACTGTCATCTATATTATGTTCTATCATCCTTTCGAGGAGAGTTTTTCAGTTTGTCCATAAAATCATTGTGACCTACTCTTTTTGGTTCTAAAACTTTGGCTTTGTTCCTTGAGGTAGTTTAAGGCAGTTCTCCTTGTGAGGCTCTCTGAATGAAGATAACTCATGAGTAGTAAATCCCCCTTCTCTACAAATGGTCAGTTTACTTGGAACAATAGGAGATTAGGAAAGAATTGTATTGTTGAGAGACTTGATTATTTTTTGGTTTCCTATTCCTAGATTGGTGGATTGTAGTCTACTTGCTCTAAAATTTTGTACTAGAGGGGCTCAGATCATTGGCCTATCAAGTTATCTGCTCCTTTGGCTTGTGTTTCTTGGTCCTCATCTTTCAAGTTCTATTTTATTTGGTTAAGAGATTTCTCTTTGCAAGTGCATATGGCTAATTGGTGGTGGATGGGAAGACCTGCTCATGGAACTGCTATGTATTATTTTTCTGAACTATTGCAATATGTGAAATATTAGCTCAAATGGTGGAACAAGCAATGTTTTGGAAATATTTTGCATGCTAAGGTTGTTGGTCAAGCTGATTTGGATGTTATCATTTAGGAGATAAGGGAGTTTGGTCTTTTAGAGGATTTACTTAGAGAGGAGGCAAGGGATTTGAAAGCTTTGAAGGAGTGTGAGTTGCATGAGGAAATTTACTAAAAGAAAAAGGCACACATTGAGTGGTTATAGGAGGGGGAAAAGAACTCTACTTTCTTCTTCAATTCAGTGAAAGCTAGGAGATATGGTAATTCTATTCCTTTTCTTGTGATAGACAGGTGTGAGCATTTATCTTCTTGGTAGGATATGTCTAGAGAAGCTTCGTAGTTCTTTGATTCTTAGGATGGTTTGGCAGAAGAAAACTATGTTTTGTCTTGTATCCCCTCCATGGTTATTGGGGAGATGAATGAGCATCTTTTGGGAAATATCTCACTAGAGAAATTGGAGGCTACTATTTTCCAAATGAAGAAAGGGAAAGCCCTGGGCTCTGATGGTTTTTTGATTGAATTTTTTCAATAATTTTTGGATATCAGTAAGCTAAACCATTTGGAGGTGGTTCATGTCTTAGAGGAATAAGCAGATGATGTGATATTTGAACTCTACCTTCCTTGCTCTCATTCCCAAATGTGAGGGGGTGGATTGGTGGATTCAATTTTGACCTATTTCCCTTTGTAATGTAGTTTCTAAAATCACCTCCAAGTTGATTGCTAAAAGGTTGAAGCAATTGCTTAGATGGCTTATCTCTGAGGAGCAGAGTGGTTTTGTGGAAGATCGAAAAATTATGGACAGGGTGGTCATTGCTATTGAAACCATTCATTCTATGGCAGCCTCAAAAGAAAAGGCTATGTTCATCAAGTTGGATATGGAAAAGGCTTATGATAGAGTTAAGTGGTCCTTCTTGTGAAAATCCTTATTGCTTTTGGTTTTTTTGAAGAGTGGGTCTAGTGGGTTATGTCATGTGTTACTTCCACTTTTTTCTCGATATTAATAAATGGGGAGCGATCTTCTCTTTTTATTTCTTCTAGAGGCCTTTGTCAAGGGGATCCTCTCCTTATTTATTCTTCTTTCTAAAGGTTTGGGGAGATTGGTGAAACATAATCTAGAGTTGGGTTTTATTCAAGGTTGGGTGTGGGGAAATGGTTTTCCTTCTCAATCTTACCTACAATTTGTGGATGATACTACTTTGATGGGTATGGCTAAGATCAGAGAAGCCATGAATTTATGCAAGGTTTTGGATATTTATCTGGTTGCTTCTGGTCAATTGATTAATGAAGATAAATCTTCAATTTTTTTCTTCAATACTCCATGGCTTATTCACCAAAGGATTGTTTGTACCTTGAGGTTTTAGGTTGCGTCTCTCCCTTTAACTTATCTTGTAATTCCTATCTCCCTTGGTAACCTACCTAGGGAGTCATGGTAGGATATTTTGGATAAGTTTCGTGCGAAGGTTAATCATTGGACTCATAGATGGTTGTCTTTTGTTGGGGTTGTTTAGCTAATTAATTTTGTGGTGTGGCCTCTTCCTATTTATAGGTGTATTCTCTAGGTAGCTCCAATTGGGTTTGTGAAGGAAGTTGGAAAATTGTGCCTCAACTTGCTAGCTTGAATCTTAGTTAAAGACTTAGCTTTTTTCCCTTTGTTTGGTATTCATTGTCGACCGATCATTGAAGTTCTTAACTTTGTAACCTAAGTCATGAGGTTCTAAAAGTTTCTAACTTGGAAATAGTGTTTTGGTTATGGAATCATTATTTTCTTTAACTCTAGAACCTTTTCGCGGAGTTCAGAAGTTTCTTAACTTCCCAATTGGTTGATCTCCTTCATTATTGTGGCATTCAGGAATTCTCTAACCTGTTGTGGAGGTTACAAAGTTCAAGTTTTCTCTGACTAGGTGACAGTGGTATCAGCTTGTCATGGCATCCAAAAAATTCCAAACCTTCGGTGGAGGTTACGAGGTTTGAGTTTTCTTTGACTAGGTAACATGGTATTAGCTTGTCATGGGGATCAAGAAATTTCTAACCTTCGTGTGGTGGTTGAGAAGTTAGAATTTTATGCAACATACTGATGGGTGTTCACTTTGTTGAAACCATGTCGATGGGTGTTTGTGCCCATGGATGTACGAGTGAGTAAGTAACAAAAGGGATAACTTGTGAACACATAAAGTCTTTGGGCTTTTGGATTTAAACTATTCACTATTCATATTCTGCACCAATGTGGGATAATGTCGACAATTGAACTTCTTTGATAGTTGAACGAACTGAATTGCTTTGAACAAAATATTCTTGGAGATTGAAGGGTCTTGTAGAGTATGGTGAAATGATGGACCAGTTGGGTTTTTGTGTTGAAAGGAAAATTATTGGTTTTGGTTGAGAATGTATTGTATGTTGAAAGAAAATTGCAACAGTGTTGCAATTGATTATGGTCTGTAAGAATTGCATGATTGGCCCGATTGTAATGTTGTTGTGTAATATTAGAGAACAAATATTTGTGAAGAAGGGATCTATAACTTTATTATAATTTTTTATTATGAATAAAGTGATCTTTCTTTGGTGGTGGTTTTTTCTCCCAAACAGGTTTTCCCACATAAATTTGGTGTCCATTCTCTGTTGATATTATTCTCTATTTTGTTCTATTCCTTTATGTGTGAATCTTAATGTTTTGTAATTTGAAATTAAATGTACTCATACATTGTTCCCCTATGAATTGAAATTAGGAAAGCAATTTTTGTACTAGAGTCTTTCCTTACAAGTGGTATCAGAGCCTCGCTAGTTGTGTTATCCTTGTGGGTTGGGTTGGTTTTTTGTGTCATTTTGAAGTGGGAGCTTTGTAGAAACTCAGTAATCTTGATTGCAGATTAAGATGGCAAGCACATCAAGAAGGATTGAAATTGAGAAATTGAATGGTAGTAATTTTGAGTTGTGGAAACTAAAAATGGAAGATCTATTGGTGGATCGTGACCTTTGGCTTGTTGTGTCTAGAACGAAACCATTAGACATGAAGCAAGAAGATTGAGATCTCATAGACATAAAAGCAAAAGGATTGATAAGACACTATATAGCAAACTTTGTTCTCCTGAACGTTCATGAAGAGAGGATTGCATCTTCTTTGTGGGAGAAGCTTGGAGATATTTATCAGGGAAAGTCCTTGGTGAATAATCTATTCTTAAGGAAGAAGTTGTACTCTTTGAAGATGGAGTAAGGGGTTTCTATTACTAATCAACTAAATACTTTAACATTCTTATTGCTTAGTTAACATCTGTGAGTGTAAAGATAGATGATGAGGATCACTGTATGCTCTTGTTGTGTTCTTTGCCTTATTCTTGGGATCATTTAGTGATGGAGATTGGGAGCATGACAACCACTTTCAAGATGGAAGATGTGGTTGCTTCTTTGTTATCAGAAGAGATGAGAAGAAAATCTTCTAAGATGGTGAAGGAGGCTCTTGCTATTCATGGTAGATCGAAAGAGAAAGGAAAGAAGAAGGAAAGTCCAAATCAAAATCAAAAGGGAGATCAAAGTCTCCTAGAAAGAAGTCCAAGGTGAAATGTTAGAATTGTGGGAAGCCTTGTCATGTTTGAAAGGATTGTAAAGAGGATACAAAGAAGAAGAAGAATAACTCTTCTAATAATAATTCTTCTTAGACTAAAGTAGATGCCTTCATTCCAGCCTTGGCAACTTAGGCATCCAATGATGTCTAGCTAATAGAATTTGGAGCATCTTTCCACATGACATCTCATAGAGATTGGTTCATAAAGTATGAAGAATACGATGGTGGAAAGGTGTATTTAGCAAGCGATTCATCTCAGGAAATTGTTGGTCATGGAAGAGTTAGAATCCAATTTCTTGATGGAAGAATTAAGAGAATTGATGGTGTAATGCATATACCAAGTCTGGCTCAAAATTTACTTTCTATAAGCAAGCTAAATGATGTTGGAGTGCAAGTCTCATTCTCTATCAATGGATGCAAAATGACTAGAGGCTCGATGGTGCAGGCTAGGGGTGCCTCAATTGGTACTATGTATAAGTTGCACGCACTTTCTATTCAATGTAATAGTGTCTCTATAAATTTACAAAAGGTTGTTCATGTAAAGGAGACTATTCCTATAGGGGCTAATTCTTTGAAAGCTAAACTTCTTGCAGAGAAGACTATGCTCTGGTTGTTAGAGTAATAAGTTATTTCACTTAATTAATTTAATCATATTGGTTAATTAATTAAGTCACTTATCACTTTAGGTTTACTTAAGCTAAACTTAGGCACATTAATAATTAATTATTAAGTGTGCACACTAAGGTTTTCCCTTTTAGGTTTTCTTGATCTCCATAAGGATTGATCTTATTGTAATTATTAGATTCTCTTAATGCATTTTTCCCGTGAGGGTTGTAGAACATCTTCTTTGGTTCTAAATATATTTTGCACATGATAGGTTATTGCATGCAAGTGATTCTTGGGGTCTGTGAAGTTGGGTTTCTCAAATTCTTCATGGTATCAAAGCTCTAGACTTATAGCTGCCTGTTCATCTTTTGAAGATATTTCCTCACAGTGAATTTTTCTATGCAAGGGTTTCAAGATAGGCATATTTTTTGTCGATCTATGGGTAGCCTTTTTTTCTTGGTCATTTTTGGACAAAATGAACCTCGCCATTGAGTCCGCAATGCCCAAAAACACCTATTTTCATATAAAATTTATCCATTTTGGACACAGTCAACTGAGAGGAAATTTTTTTTCCCAAAGGTCATACGGTCCTAGGGCACATAGTTTGAGGCTTGGAAAGATTAAAAAAATCTAAAAAAATGGTTTCAAACCAATGCCTACCATTGAAAAGGATATTGCCACTATTTTGCAGCCTGATAGCCATTGTAGCAACACCACCACCGGCAATTTCCACTGGTCTGCCACTCCTCTCTTGGACTCAGCCCTCGTGGGCTCCATTGTGTTTAGTACTTGTCATATTGAGGTCCAGGAACCTGCCAACTAGAACATAGGAGATAGTCGTGACTGCCAGTGCCAGAGACTGCGACATGTGACCAGCTTTGCTAGCTAGTAGCAGTTACCACCAACAGATTTTATTTTAGTACCCTATAGTGGATGGTCATGTGGAGGATCGAGGGCCAGCCCCTAGGTGCTTATTTTTTGTCACATTTTAGCCTTCAAAGTGCCTTTTTATAGGCCTTTTTTTATTTTTGGCATAACTTGGGCATACGGAGTCAAAATCGGGCAAACAAGATATCATCAAAAAGCTGGTTCGACACTCTATCCAGTGGTGCATGTGTGATTTTCTAGTTTTTATTTTTTGATGATTTTTTCAGCCTCTAAAATCATAAGTTATTGTTTTCACTCCGGAGTGCATATCTTTTTCCTCGCTTATCCATTTTTTTGTGATTCAAGCGACATCAGAAAGATGGTTCCATCCTCTTCTCAAATCTTAGACATGATTTTTTGAGATTTTTCACCAGGTATCTAATTTTTTTGTCAAATCTCAACCTTTCCTTTCTAAGTTATTTTCTTGGAAAATGTGCAATCAGGCTATTTTTTTGAGATCGCAGAGGATTTTTTTTCTTTGAAAGTATATTCTGTTGTTTTTTTTATCATGGATTTACTTAATATTGTACCCCTTACTCCATTCAACTATTTTGGTTGGAAAAAACAAATGGAGATTCATTTGAAGCACAATGGGTTGTACTGGGTGACCATGGGTACAAAAGTTGAGCCTACAGGTGCTACTAAAAAGAGAAAATGGTTTAATATGTGTGATGAGGCTTTTGGTACTTTATGTCTGTCGCTTTCTTCTGATCTTATTTTTCATGTTGAGTCTTGCACTACACCCTATGAGATCTAGACTACTTTGGAGTCTTTGTTTGGGAAGCAGGATACTAGGAGAGGGTTTCATTTGGAGAATGAGCTTGTTGGCTTAAATCCTAGGGATTTTGATAGTATCCAAGAGTTTTTTATTAAACTCAAGTCTCTTAGATTGTATTTGTCATAGTGTGGTGTTCAGAAGGAAAACTCTTAGTTGATATTGTCCATTCTTTCTAATCTTGGACCAGATTAGTTTTTGTATCTACCTTTTATGCCACTAGGGATGCACTTGGTACTAGATTTACTTTTTCCTCTTTTTATGGTTTTTCATCTTCTCTCACTCGAGAGCAAGCCAAGTTGGCTAGCATGGGAAATTTGAACCCCTCTTCTTCACATACACTTATTACATCACAAGAGCCCAAAGATCAAAAGGCTTCTAAAGGCATAGGTAAGAAATAGAAACAAAAGGATTCCAAATCTCATGAGTAGAAAAAGGAATCTTTATATTCATCCTCCTCTTCTAAGGGGAAATCATCTAGGAAGGAGAAGGGTCCATGTGCATATTGCAAGAGAGAAGGACATGCAAAACATACTTGCTATAAGGACATTGATGAGTTGAAGCATCTTCTTCAAAAACATTAGATTGATCTGCCTTCTAGGATGTCTGTATCATCTCCTTCCCCTCATTCTTCTTCTTCAGAGAAGCATGAAAGGGGCACAACTGGTTTACATACTTCATCATATATGAAGGGACATGCTCTTTGTGCTTCTTCAGGTCTTGCATCAGGGAGATGGATTCTAGATTCAAGAGCATCTCATCATATGGCATCTTCATAGTCTATGTTCACTTCCTTTGAGCCTTGTACTATGTCTCCTATTCTCATGGGAAACAATACATACATGATTGTTATAGGGAATGGGTCTATTAATTTTGGGGACAATACTTTTCAGGATGTCTTGTGTACACCTAATTTGATAAACAACCTTCTTTCCATATATCAGATCACACATGAAGGAAATGGGAGATCTATGGAGTTCACATCTAATTCTATTATCATTACAGACTTGGAGAGTAGAGTAGTTATTGCTATTGGGGTGGTGGATCACTCATCTCAGTTGTATTCCTTTGTAGATTTTTCTACTGATGGTGCTTTTGTTCCTGCAGCTATTCATCACACTTCTAGTGTGAATCATCATTCAGAGGAGACATTTGGCTTCTTGATCATTGGTGTTATCACTTCGGATCTAGTTCTTGAGCCATCCATTCCACCTCCTCCATCTACTATTGCAGTTGTTGATACTTCTATGGCTATAGATGTGGTTTCTTTTGGTTCAGTGTAGTAGGACCTAGTTTATCATTCATCTTTGGAGGTTTCTCTTCAGTCTTCACCTAATTTTACTTTTGTATTCGATGAGGTCACACTTTCTTTTGTGGAGACATATTGGGCTACACCTACTTCACCTTTAGAGATTGCATTCATGCAACCTCTTCCCTCTCACTTCTTTCAGGAGATGTAGTTTCTTTAGTTTTTTTGGAGGTACTTCATTCTTGGGGGACTATGTGGTCTCTTCATTCCTTTCTTCTATGGGGGTTCATTCATGTATCTTTGTGATGGATGGTGTCCTTGGGGAGTCTTATGGAGTCCTCCATCTTTCATCACTTAGTTGTTTTTTGCATTCTATTTTGGGGAGGAGTTTTGTTCCCATGTGGTTTTCTCCTTTACCCCATTTGATTTAGTTTGCATTGCATTTGTACATGGGTACATGATTAGGCCTTGTTTCTAGGACCCATCTTTTCTTTTATGCATCTTTTCCTAATGTTTTAGCTACTCCCTAAGTTCATATTAAGGGGAGATCTTAGAGTAATAAGTTATTTCACTTAATTAATTTAATCATATTGGTTAATTACTTAAGTCACTTATCACTTTAGGTTTGCTTAAGCTAAACTTAGGCACATTAATAATTAGTTATTTATTAATCATTAAGTGTGCACACAAGGGTTTTCCCTTTTAGGGTTTCTTAATCTCCTTCATAAGGATTGATCTTATTGTAATTATTGGATACTCTTAATGCATTTTTTGCTTGAGGCTTGCAGAACATCTTCTTTGGTTCTGAATATCTTTTGTACATGATAGGTTATTGCATGTAGGTGATTCTTGGGGTCTATGAAGTTGGGTTTCTCAACTTCTTCACTGGAATGAAAGGCTCAGTCACATTGGTGAAAAAGGCCTAAAAGCCTTGAAAAATAAGACCCTGATTGAGGGGCTTGAAGATTGTAACTTGGAATTTGAATTTTGTGAACATTGTATATATGGAAAATATCATCATGTTTCATTTTACTCTAGTCCTCAAAAATCTTATGGTGTTTAGGATTATATTCACTTTGATGTTTTTGGTTCAGTAAATGTTCCTTCATTATCAAAATCAAGAAATGCATTTAGGATGATTATTCAAGAAGAGAATTTGTATATTTTTTAGAAAGTAAATCAAAAGTGTTCAATCGGTTTAAAGAGTTCAAAAACTTGGTCAAAAATCAAACTAGTAAGAAAAACAAATGTTTGAGAACAGATAATGTTAGTGAATTTTGTTTGGTATAATTTGATAGGTATTGTAAAGACCATGGAATTAAAAGGAATAAAACAACACCTTACACTCTATAGCAAAATGGAGTTTCTGAAAGGTTGAGCATGACATTGATGGAGATAGCAAGAAGTATGTTGAGTATTGCTAGTCTAGACCAAAAGATCTAGGCTGATGCTATGGCTACAACATTTTACTTGGTAAATAGATCTCCTTCTTCAACACTTGTTGACAAAATGCCTATGGAAGCTTGGTCTAGTAAGAAGCTCTCTTTGAAACATGTTTGTGTCTTTGGCTATGAAGCATATGTTTATGTGCTGAATGAGAAGAGAGAACAAAGCTATTAAGTGTATCTTCATTGGATATGACATTGGTGTGAAAGGATACAAGCTTTAGAATCATGTGACTAAAAAGGTGGTATACACCAAAAGTGTAATCTTTCGTGAGCTAAAACCTTCTTTAGTGGATCTGTAGTCAAGGATGAAAGAAGTCAAGGAGAAAAATGATGGTGTTGAAATTCCTCTAACACCTGAAAAAGAGGAACAAAAAATTGATAGTGTAATTGAATTTGAGGAGAGTTCAAGCAGCTCTGAGAGTTCTGAACAAGAAGAAGAACCACAACCTTAGCCTCAGCCCATGAAGAGGTCTACACATGAAAAGCATCAACCTGATAGGTATGGGTTCTCTATGTTAGATTTGAACTGTGCCTATGCTTTAATTGCTAGCGCTAATGAGCCTAGGAGTTTTAAAGAGGAACTTAGAATGCCTGATTCAAACTCTTGGTTGGAAGCCATGAATAAAGAAATGGCATCATTAGTGATGAATGAAACTTGGAGTTTGGTGCCATTTCCTGAAAGTACAAAAGTTGTTGGCTATAAGTGGGTATTTAAGAAGAAGACTAGTTTGAATGGAAGTGTTGAAAAGTATAAAGTGAGGTTGGTTGCAAAGGGATATTCCCAGGTAGAGGGAATTGATTATGAAGAAATATTTTCTCCTATAACTAAGCTGAAATTTATCACATTTATTTTGTCACTTGTAGCAACACATGACTTAGAAGTTGAACAGATGGATGTGAAGACAATGTTTCTTCCTGGAGATCTTGAAGAAGAAATCTATATGTCCTAGCATGAGCACTTTGTGGTAAAAGGTAAAGAAAATCTAGTTTGAAAGTTAAAGAAATCTTTGTATGGTTTGAAATAGTCACTTAGAATGTGGTACCAGAAATTTGACACATTTGTTTTGTCATTGGGATTTGTAAGATCAAAATTTGATCAGTGTGTACTACAAGATTTAAAATGATAGTGTTCTTATTATTGTCCTTTATGTTGATGATGTGTTGTTCATAGGGAATAGTAAGATTATGATTTATGATTTAAAATATCAGTTGTTTGCATAGTTCAAAATGAAAGATCTTGGTGCAACTAGGTGTATTCTAGGGATGGAAATAACTAGGGATAGAAAAAGCAAAAAAATTTGGCTCAGCCAGAGTAAGTATATTAACACTGTTTTGGAGAGATTTGGTATGACTAATTGCAAGCAGCTAGTTGTTCCAGTTTTGCAGGGAATGAAACTATTAGTTGAAGATTGTATAAAATATCCTATTAAGATGGAAGAGATGACTAGAGTGCCTTATGCAAGTGTAGCTGGCAGCTTAATATATGCAATGGTATGCACAAGGCTAGACATTTCCCAACCAGTGGGAGTTCTTAGTAATTTTATCGTGAATCCGGGAAGGCCACATTGGGATGTTGTGAAAAGAGTTTTTAGATATTTAAAAGGTACATCACAATACACTTTGTGTTATCATGGTAACTTGATTGGATAATAGCATTCTCTCAGCATTTGAGGCTATGTGGATTCTAATTGGGTAGGGGAAATTAACAATCGAAGATCCACCAATGAATATATTTTCATGTTGAATGGTGGTGCAGTTAGTTAGATGAGTAAGTGGCAGGCTATAGTCGCTCTATCCACTACTAAAGTTGAGTACATGGCAACAATACACACTTGCAAAGAAGTTGTATTGATTAGAAATTTGTGTTCTAATATTGGGTTCAGTGCAAGGGAAATTTCAATTTGTTGTGATAGTCAGAGTGCTATTTTTTTGGAGAAAAATACAACTTTCCATGCCAGGATGAAACATATTGATGTGAAGTATCATTTTGTATGAGATATGGTAGAGGATGGAAAGGTCAAATTAGAAAAGGTGGATACTCTAGAAAATGTTGTAAATGCATTGACAAAGCCCATGAGCACAGACAAGTATAGGTGGTGTGTTAGTTCTATGGGGCTTGAAGCCCATGACCTTCATTAACTTCAAGTTTAGAGGAATCCAGTAAGTCTTCGTCAATTGGGAGATTGTTGGAAAATTGTGCCTGAACTTGCTGGCTTGAATCTCACTTAAATACTTAGATTTTTCCCCTTTGTTTGGTCTTCATTGTTGGCCGATCACTGGAGTTCTTAACTTTGTAACCTAATTTGTGGGGTTTTGAAAGTTTCTAACTTGGTGACAGTGTGTTGGTTATCGCATCACTATTTTCTTTAACTCTAGAACCTTGTTGCAGAGTTTAGAAATTTCTTAACTTCCCGACTAGCCAATCTCCTTCATTGTCATGGCATTCAAGAATTCTCTTACTTGTAGTAGAGGTTACAAAGTTTGATTTTTATCTGACTAGGAAACACTGGTATCAGCTTTTCTCAACATCTGACAAATTCCTAACCTTCGGTTTAGGTTGCGAGGTTTGAGTTTTTTCTGAATAGGCCACAATGGTATCGGCTTGTCATGAGGATCGGGAAATTTCTAACCTCTGTGTGGAGGTTTAGAAGTTAGAATTTTATGTGACATGTCGATGAGTCTTCACTTTGTTGGAGCCATGCCAATGGGTGTTTTGTGCCCATGGATGTACGAGTGAGTAACAAAAGGGCCAACTCATGAACACGTAAATTCTTTGGGCTTTTGTATTTAAACTATTGACTATTCATATTCTGCACCAATGTACGATAATGTCAATGGTTAAACTTCTTTAATAGTTGAATGAGCTGAATTAGTTTGAACAGAATATTCTTGGAGATCAAAGGGTCTTGTAGAGTATGGTGAAATGATGGATCGGTTGGGTTTTTGTGTTGAAAGGAAAAATATTGGTTTTGGTTGAGTGTGTACTTTATGTTGAAAGAACATTGTAACAATGTTGTGATTGATTGTAGTCTATAAGAACTATGTGATTGGCCCAATTGTAATGCTATTGTGTAATTTCAGAGAACAAATACCTATTACTTGAAGGGATCTGTAACTTTATTGTAATTTTTTATTATGAATAAAGTGATCTTTCTTTGGTGGTGGGGTTTTCTCCCAAAAGGGTTTTCCCACGTAAATTTGGCATCCATTCTCTATTGATATTATTGTCTATTCTATTCTATTCCTTTATGTGTGAATCTTAATGTTTTGTAATTTGAAATTAAAAGTACTCCTGCATTTTTCCCCTGTGAATTGACATTAGGAAAGCGATTTCCACACTAGAGTCTTTCCTTACAAAGGATTTAGATTCTTTGACTAGACAGTTCTTATGGGCGGGCAAGTTGTCCTCTTCTATGTGGAGCCTTGTGAAGTGGGATATTCTATGTAGCCCGAAGCAGTTTGGGGGTCTTGGATTGCAACAATTGACTTGGTCTAGGTTGGAGTTGGTTGCAAAGCTTTATTGGAGGTGGTGTGTGGAGAAAGATCATATTTGGGCCAGGATTTTATCTCACAAGTAACTTTCGAGGGCTCTGAAGGAGGAGATTCCTAGATAACCTTTGGTGGGGAAAGGTTCTAAGATTTGGGGAACACTTAAGAAAGGGGCTACTTTGATTAAGGAGAGCTTGTTCTAGATATGTAATAGAGGGGTTGAGGAATTTTGTGCTAGTATCCTAATCTGTTGAATCTTTGCTAGCGTTTCCAAGAGGTTGGTTGGTCAAGGGTGATTGATTTTAAGACTTCTTATCCATATGGGCAGATGGAGGTGGCTAAGTGGAAGGATCCTCATGATTGGCCTGTGGTTGGGTTGGAGGAGGATTGTGCTGAGCTTCAAAATATTTTGGCTGGTAGATAATGCAGCTCCCTTAGGGATAAGGATATTCTTGCTTGGAGCCTAGATCCTAAGGGTGTTTTCACTATGGCTAGTGTGTATTAGGAGTTGTTGGCTCGTATGTTTGGTGGGGTGTTGGTCCCTTGGTGGAAACATGTGTGAAACAAGTTTTCATGGCCAAATTGTAATTGTTTTGTGTGGACTCTAGCTTGGAATAGATGTTTGACTTGGGATAATATTCAGAAGAGTGGATTCTAGGGTCCCTCTATTTTTGTTCTATGCAACTATAGTGAGGAGGATTCTTCCCACTTGTTTTTCTATTGTTCTTATTCTATGCTACTTTGGCACTTGTGGTGGGGTGTTTGGAAACATCCTTGTTTACATGTTTCTTCCCTTGTTGAGTTTTGGAGCAATCTAGAAAGACCTCCTTCCCAAGCCTCTTTCCTTTAGATTATGTGGTGCATTGGTCCTACCTTCATCCTTTGGAAAATTTGGTTGGAAAGGAATCATAAGATATTTTGTGGGGATAGGTTGATGGTTCAATAGGCTTGACACAAAATTGTTGGTATGCTCCAAGAGACCATGGAAGGAAAATGTGATGTGGCTTATCCTTTGGAAAGGAGTGATGATGAGATTGTGAATAGATTGGACTTACAAGGGTTGAATTTTGTCTTTGCTTGTGTTAGGAGAGGTAGGTGGGCTAAAAATAAGGTTCAAAGTGTTGGAAGATGGTTGCCTCCTTCAGCGGATGTTTTGAAAATCAATACAAAAGTCTCCTCTAAGGGTAATCCTAGGCCTGCTGGGATTGGTGGAGTTGGAAGGAATAGTTCTGGCTTGGTTATTTTATTTTTCTCCATTCACAAAGGGAAGCATTCTAACAACCTTATGGAGGGGTTGGTGATTCTCAAGGCTATTGATTATGCTTGTGCTTTGGGAACTGGCGTAGGCTTATTTGTGAATCCAACTCACATATTATTGTTAATATGTTGCACAAGCAAAAGGTAGCTAAGGTCAATTATAAATTTCCTTGGTGATTCATCAGACTTTGCAAATATGCTCTATGCAGGAGGTGGTGTCTTTTTCCCACATTTTGTGTGAATGGAATAGGATTGCTGACTATTAGGCTAAATGGGTTTTAGAGCATGTTGATGATTGGAAGATTGAGGAGTGGGGATAGTTATCCCTTGAGTATTGTCATGAACTAGAAAGGGTCATTGCTGATGATATGGATGGTTAAGGTGTTTGTGGTAGTGTGGTTGGTGGTTGATGTCTTGGTCGGGTGTTTTTGTGCTTTTTTTCTTGCGGGTCTATAGGCTCCCTGATCCCTTTGTACTATTTATTTTTTTCTTTCAATAAAGTTTTTACACCTTTCTATATAAAAAAAAAAGAATGGGGGTTGTAAACACTTAAAAATGACCTAGGCCTACAAGCTTTACTTTTCGTATTTTGTCCTAGCATAACTATGGCATTTAATTATGTCCTTGGTCAACATTTGACTATTAATTAAATAATTCATAATTATTTAATTAATTCATGTCTGTTTATTCTTCATGATTATTAAATAAATAAATCTTATTTATTTATTCGATAGATCACTAATGGTCTATTATCTTCTTACAATTAAATAAATTTATTAATCTATTTAATTCCTTGTCTTCCTGATTATTAAATAATCAAATTCTATTTATTTATTTAATATGCCACTAATTCTCATAATTAAACAGATTTATTAATTTATTTAATTATTGGTCACATTCTCTAAATTAAATAATTATGTTTAATGATTTAATTGCCTCATTTAGCATTTCCCTCATTTTAAATAAAATTATTTATTTAAAATGGCCTCACATTACTAACTGCCACTTCTTTTAGTAAATAATCTAAAAAACCAATTATTTATTGTCACACAAATCTATATTTTTGAATTAATTTAATTCAAAAATGGAAATCTTGTCTCATAAATCAAATGATTGAGCAAATTCTTGATTTTCCAAATCTACTTTTTCTGTCCAGTCTTTATCTCCTTGATTTTTTCAAATCTTATAAATCAAGCGATCTTTATCTTTTTGGCTAAATTGTCACATTTATTCTCAACCGTCGATGTGATTCTCTAAAATTGCATCTTGGCCACTCATTTCAGGTTTTTTCCCTAACCCTAATTAGGGGTTGTCACACACAATCTTGACCTCTGATTTTAGGCTTCCATCAACTTTTAATCTTGGTCCTTCGTCCAAAATTGCATTTTCTATAAAATTCCAATTTTGCTCACATTTTTGGACTACTCACTCAAGGCACACATACACTTCTTGATATTTGCATTTAGCATATTTGCTTTCATTAATTATTGAGTCTTAGGAATAGTCATATTGGCATTTCATAGGCATAATCTTTATTAGCATAGCTTTTTTCATTTTAAATCCTTCAAACCTTGCATTGGACATTGTCACAGTCATTTTCTCACACACTCAAATCTGAGGGAAACAGTCACACTTACATTTGCAGCAAGTTAGAAGGTGGTATGGAGGTGAATCATGAAGGTTTCACACATTATCTAGTATATTCATTTTTATTGTATTGCTTTTATTGTGCTATATAGTTTTTTTGGGTTTTAATATTATTGATTTAATCATGCTAACTTATCTAAAAAAATACCCATTGATACAGGGGTCATAGCCTATTTAACTCTCAAGTCATCATACAAAATATAAAAATTGCATAGATGAAATTAGAATGTGATAGATAACATAATTTTTATTTCTATCATGTAAATTTTGTTATCTTCCCTCACATCAAATTATGGATCTCATTATAAAAAAAATTTATGTACCATAAATATATTAACAGTTACAATATAATAAAAAAATTATTTAAATCATCCATATATGTTTCTAAATAGAACAAACTAAAATCCAATTAAAATTAAACATTGAAAAAAAATTGAGTTCACAAGCATATTAGCTCTCCTAGAAACCAAAAGAGTGTGAGGAGATGTGAGACAACATTAGATATATATAATCATGAATGAACAAAACCCACATGATCATATATACAAATTTGTATAGCTAATATGGCATACAAAAGTAAGAAACCATGAAGAGATTCTCTCCACATCATCTCCAAGTAATGGATTGGTGGTGACCTTGTCTCACATCTCCTACTAGCCAAGCATATTTCTGTCTCCTCCAACCATTAACCTTGATTTTGTTTTTCCCACTCTCCACCACCCGATCTAAAAGATAGCATAGAGTGGAGTAAAAAACTATGAAGAAATCCTCTCCCCATCATCTCAAGCATAGGTCTGAACATGAACCCTTCTCTCACATTCCTTTATGGCCAAGCATCTTTCCATTTCCTTCAAGCATTAATCTTCATTTTCTTTTTCCCATTCTTCACCTTCTACTTCAGTTGTTCATTTGAGAGATCTACAAGTTTCGTGGTAATTGTATAATGTGATAACTCATGACATATCCATAGTATCATAAAATAGGGATTTACCCAATACCCCATCATTATATATAGGTAGTGATGCAAATTGCATACAATACATCTATTTTATGAGATCATTAGCATTTCTAGATCTTCAAATGCTTATAATTTTGATTTTCTAGAAATTAAAAAATTAAGTTGGCCCTATCTTTATCACTACTCATCTAACAGGATGCACATTGTTATAGTGCAAGCTTATTTTTAGGCTTTGCTTCACTTGGCATCACCAATAATATCCAAAAGAACATTGTCCTTGCTTGAAATGGTGGAACTGGTTCACATCTCTCACAACAATTTTTCTTCCAACAATCTTGGAGATAAACTTGGTTGTAGTGTGGCAGTCAACACATACTTGAAGGTTTTTAACAACTCTAATAGTTGTTCTCAGAGGTGTGTTTAACAATCCAAATGCAATTTCCAACTTCTCACTATGGTGGCAGATGAATAATTATTTTTCCTCCTCCACATCATTTTGTAGATGTCTTGAATATTGCACATACCCTTCCACCTTCATCTCCCAAGAAAATTTCTCCAACTTTGCATAGATCTCAGGTTTTAGAGTGAAGATCTTTGAAGTGCAAGATTGGAGAAAAGTTGTCAAGAGTGAAAATTTGTAAAAGTTATCATCCTACTTACAAGATCACGAATACTAAGTTACATAATTGATTTCTAATTTTTGGGAACTAATCGCCTAGGATTTAAGAGTGTGCACACAAAGAAACATGACCTTGAAAGTAATTTTATAGAACCCTAGCAGGGACCCATTTGCCACTAGGGGAATGAGTCCTCAATGACCTCCAAAACAACACATTTTCAGCAAGGTACACATTGTTTCAACATCTAAAAACCTTCCTTATTGCTGTTATAATAGTACAAATTTATTTTTGATTGCTATTTATGTATTTTACCCCTCATAATTAAATGAATACACTGAAAGTAAAAATTAGTTTCCTCAATTTGGTTAATCCTATTTGGAGGAACTTCTTTTTCTATGTTTCATTTTGGTGAACCCAACTTATGGAACATTGTTGTTTTTCTAATTTTGGGAGTCTTTATTTTAATCCTATATTAGATCTTGCATTCATTTGCACTGAATTTGATCTTACTTAGTGTGTCCTTGTTTGCATTCAAATTTGCATATCATCTACGGTTTTAAAATTTAATTATTAGCATTCTTTAAATATGAAAAATACAAAAAGATTAGATGTTTTGCATACCATCTAGATCATACAAACTTTCATTTCAAAATTGAAAAAAAAAATTACATATCAAACTAGGTCTTGTAATTCATTATTTTCTCACATCTCCAACTTATATTTCACACTGCATTTATAGAAATCTAAACTTGAAACTTATTATAACAAATTGAATCTAAAAACTATAAAGAAGTTAAGGTAGTGGAGCAACTTCATACACTCCAAAAGCCACCCAATATATTATTCAAAAATTTAAAAAATTACAATATACTTGTAGAGTAAGCTTTCCACAAGAGTATCACCACTAGAGATCAATAGACAACACGACCGCTATCAGACTCTCAGAATACACCCTCATCTACATACATCCTAGCTACTTAGAACAAGACTTTTTGGAACCTTCTAGAATTAGGGTTTTACAAGGTCATTTTTCATTTGATGTGCTAACCAAAAAACCTTGACATGTTAGCAGGAAAAAACCTTGATGTAATAGTAGGAAAAAACCTTAACTTGTTAGTGGGAAAACCTCGACGTGTTAGAGGGAAAACCTTGATCAACCCCATATCTTTCCATGAGTGTACAATATTTGCATGATCAGTCACCAAATACTAGTATACATCCTGTCAACAATAAACAATTTATAATTGTAGGGTTGAGAAATATTTTCCCAATAAATCTCCCACTTGTTAAATACTTTGCAAGAGAAAATTGAGGGTGTAACCATCGTCTCTTTAATTGCTAAGGGATGAAAGTACCATAGTCTATGAACACCATCTAAACTTCTCTATGCTTATAGGCTTAGTTAAAGAATCAACAACATTCATCAAACTATCTACCTTAACCAACTTCACCCTACCATCTTTGACCATATCTCTAATAAAATGATATTGTGCATCAATGTGCTTAGTCCTGGCATGAAATGTTGGGTTATTAGCTAGACATATCACACTTTGATTATCACAATAAATTTTCATTGCACGTTGTTTTATTCCAATATCTAAACATAATCTCTTAAGCCAAATGGATTCTTTACAAGCATGAGTAGTTTCCATATTCTCTTCTTTAGTAGTGGACAAAGCAACCACACCCTATCGCTTACTCATCCAACTAATTGCACCACCAAATAAAGTAAACACATAAGCACTATTGGATCTTCTACTATTAACATCACTTGCCTAGTATGAATCCACATAACCATGAATATCAAGGGAAATATCTTCTTCAATCATATTACTATGATAGCATAAGAAATAATCTGAGGTACCCCAAAAATATTTGAAGACTCTTTTAACTGCATCCCAATGAACTCTAAAAGGATTAGACATATATATGGAAAGAACTCCCACTACTTGAGCAATTTTTGGTCTAGTACAAACCATAGCATACATCAAACTTCCAACTATACTCTGGTAAGGCACTCTACTCATGTTTTCCATCTCTAATGGAGATGTTGGACAATCTGAAATAGATAACTTTGTTCCAACTAAAATAGGAACACACAATGGTCTATAATCTTGCATATCAAACCTCTATAAAATTGAGTTGACATACTTGATTTTTCAAGCCATAGATTTCTATTCACTATTTATCTTTTAAGTTCATTCCCAAGAATGTGTTTAGTTGTACCAAGATATTTCATTTCAAATTTAGTAACATGTTGAGATTGTAGTCCTAAAATCATACCTTTCCCTCTACAAATAAATAACATATCATCAACATATAATGCAATAAACAGGAAATGGTCACCATTAGTTTTATAATAAACACAATTATCTGATTTAGAACAATCAAATCCCAAACTCAACACATATGTATCAAATTTCTAGTACCACATCCTACGACTCTATTTTAAGAAATATAAATATGTCTTTAAGTTACAAAAAAAATCACTTTTACCTTTCACCATGTAGTGCTTTGGCTATATCATATAAATATCCTCCTCCAAATCACCTTGAAGGAAATCAATTTACATCCATTTTCTCAACCTCTAAATCATAAGTAGTAGAAATTGAAAGAAAAATCCTAATGGATGTCATTTTTGCAATAGGAGAAAATATGTCACCATAATCAATACCCTCAACTTGAGAGTAACCCTTCACAACTAACCTTGCTTTGTACTTCTCAATATCTCCATTTGAACCAATATTTTTATTGAACACCCATTTTCAACCAACAAGTTTTTGTCTTATAGGAAATGGTACAAGATCCCATGTATCATTCTTTTTCAAATATGTCATTCCTTCATCCATAGCAATCTTCTAGGATTTTGCATCATTCATACCTAGTGCCTCTTCTATAGATCTTAGTTCATCCATGTTAGTATTCAAAGCAAAAATATATCTCCAATCATCAAGTGAATTCCTTTTAGGTGGTTTTCGATGCTTTGTAGACCTATGAACAAGATGATTTGGAGGTTCTTCCTCTTCTGAGGATCTAGAGCTAGATGAGCTCTCCTCAACTTCTTGTCTATCCTTGGGCCTTGATTCAACTTTCTAAGGTGTAGAAGGAAATTGAATCAAATCTTCCTATTTACTTAGTTCTGGCTGCAATGTAATAGAAGATGGATTAGATTCTCTAAAGATAACACTTCTACTATTTATTTCCTTTTTTGCAACAAGACCCCCAAAGCTTGTATCCTTTCACACCATAACTATATCCAATCAAGATACATTTCATAGCCTTTTTGTAACTTTTCTTGCTTCTCCTTTGGCATATGTGCATATTCCTTGCAACAAAAAAATATAAGATGTCTTAATGAAGGCTTGCAACCTGACCATGCCTCTATTGGTGTCTTATCACAAGAGTTGATGTAGGAGACCTATAGTGGTAACATCTTCACTTGAAAAATCTTTGTTTTAGGCTATCACCACTCAACATACTCCTAGCCTTCTCCATCTATTTCATTTTCATTCTTTCAAAAACTCCATTCTATTGTGAAGAATACGAAGTTGTCTTCTGTCTGTAAATACCACAATCTTTATAGAATTTATCCAAATCATTAGAGAAAAAATTACCTCCATTATCAGTCCTCAAAATTTTTATTTTCTTTCTAGTTTGCAACTCAACCATTGCTTTAAATTCTTTAAATCAATTGAAAACTTCAGATTTACTCTTTACAAAATATACCTACTACTATAATCATCAATAAATGAAACATAATATGTGAATTTACCAATTGAAGAAACATCTATAGGACCAAATACATCATAATGAATAAGATCCAATACACCACAAGATTTATGAGAACTCGAGTAAAACTGAATTTGGTTTTGTTTTCCATAAATTCAATGCTCATAGAAATCAAATTAAAGATTAAAATTAGAAAAAACTTCAACAAGGTTTTTATTTTCAAGGTCCTTAGAACCTTTTCTCAAATGTGGCCAAGTCTTTGGTACCATGACATAGTTTTCTCTATAGGTAACTATGAATGCTTGGTCTAGACCTACTCAAACATGAATAAACAATCAAACATTATTCAATAAACAAGTCTAAACAAACATTCCCCATGAGATTTGTTCAAACACAAGAACATTGGAATCAAAGAAAAATAACAAATAAAAGCCAATGAAATCATATTCTAAATGCTCAAATCAACATCCTATGGGGGAATTGGTGCTTCTTTGATGTGGAAAGAAGCCCTTTCCCAATTCCTTGACAAGCTTGATGATGATTGATTGATTCTTGGTGAAAATCGATAATAACCTAGCTATGGATGATGAATTCTATGAAAATATGGATGAAATTGCATGAAATCTGTAGATAATAACTTTGCATGAAGTAGTGTCGCTCAAATCAATAGAGAAGTACTCTATTTATAGGAAAGAAGGATCGAGGATTGAAGAATAGGAAGAATATGGGATTAAGCTTGAACCAATGGAATTGTGCCACTTGTCAACATGCTAATGAAGGAGAGTGGAGCACATTTTGAACTATGTGCATGTTAAATGCATGGAGGTGGAATTTGAAATTCATAAGATGGCTTGTGTAAGAAGAGTTGTAAGAGGAGTTAATGCCAAGTTGGATCTAGAAAAGGACATGTAAGAGCCTTTAATGCCATGTTGGAGGACAAAAGTCCTTTGGGAGGGAGATTTCAAATTGGTGGAATATTCCAAGGATATGCCACTTTTTGACTAATAGGAGAAATTTATAGATCAAATAAATTGATTTACATGTGCAACTTGCAAACACTAGAGCAATGGAGGATTCAAGAGTTAATTAATTTGTGATTAATTAAATTATATGAAGTTGGTTGATTTGAGACTTGATTTAGATATTTAGACTTATTTAAATCAAATGAGAGGATATTGGGAGATTAGTAATTTAATTAAATAAATTTGATTTATTCAAGTAAATGAAGAACATTAGATTTAATCAAATAAAGGTGATTTATTTAATTAAGAGAGATGAATTTAGGATTTAATTAAGTAAAGTTGATTTATTTAATTAAAAGAGATGACATTAGGATTTAATTAAATAAAATTGATTTATTTAATTAAAAGAGGAAAATGGAGGAATTTAATGAATTTAATCAAATAAATATTATTGAATTAAATGGCTAGTATGGATGTGATTAAGGAAGAATAACCTTGCCCCTCTTTGGAGCAATGTACTTACTGCATTATCAAAGAATAACCTTGCTGAGATCAAAATTAAAAAAAAATCTAATTTTTTCGGATGCCCCATAGCTTCCCCAAGTGAAAAGAATTACGTTGGTATTCTTCGCTTTGAAGAGATTAGATGAAAATTTGGATTTTTGGGTGATTTCTCAAAAAGGAACAAGCTGCCTGATCATCCAGAAAGGCTCCAAGATGCTGAAAATATGCCAAACATGAAAAAAAAATGCAAAATGAGCTTCAGTTAGGAAAAAATTGTGTCGGGGGTGCAAAACCCTAGTTTGACGGCTAAAAAGGGGCAAAAAACCCTAAATTCCATGCTTAAATAGCCTTGGAGGGGTCACTTTCCATTCATTTTTTCATTCACACTTTGAGATTTCCAAGCTTTTGAGATCTGACCCTCCTATAGAATGGTGCAAAGATTGCTTCCCTGACACATTTCTAAGCTAGTTTGAGTGTATCATAGACCTCCAAGTGTAGGACCACCAATATGTGACCCTAACCTAACTTTGAAATTTGAATTTTTAGCACATTTATTATGTTTTGAAAATTCAAAGTCCTCATCATCACTATATGCCAATTCTCAAAGTGAAAAATCGATGACGCTAGGGATCAAATAGAGCTGCTATTGTGAATTGTGATGTTGCATTGCAATTTGGCTTTAGGGTTTTAAATGTCAAATGGTGATTCTTGTGTAAAATGTGATGCTACAGTCAAGTTTAAGTTTAGGGTGTTTAGGTCAAAAGGGCCCACTAGTGTAAATAGTGATGTCATGGCTTGGTTTGCTTTTTAAAAGGATCCAGTGTTGTTTGGAGTTTTCAAATGGTGATGCTTTTGCAAATTGCAATGCATTCATTGTTCTAGTGTTGAAAACTTCAAACAGGGTCAGGTCCTTTTTACAAATTTTGATGCTATGGCTCTATGGGTGTAAGAGGATAGAGAGCATGTGCATTCATATGAGCATTGACCCTTGGTGTTGAGTGGATTAAGTAGTTTACATGAGTTATGATAGGAGTAGTTGGGAAAGATTGGCCTTTGGTACATTGCTTATGCGCCCGTCGTCCAGACCCACCTAGCAATAATGATTGTGTTGGTTGAGAGGTGGCACATTGAGACCTCATCGTTTCACCTTCCCACTAGCAAGGTGATTGTTACATTGGAGGACATATGGAAAATCCTACGATTGCCAATACATGGTGATCATGTGATAGATGACATTGATGCCAAAACCAATGCATGGTGATCATATGTAGACTAGTAGATCCAGATCGGCAAGGCCGATACTTCAACATAGGATGCAGATTGGCTTGGGAGCAGATGCTTTAGCAGAGGACACTATTTTCCTGGGGACTAGTGATGTTGGTCTCATTAAACCATGATTTACATGAGTTTCCCTATTGTGATAGTCGAGTGATTGGTACCGACATGACATTATTGCACATCTGAGCCTAGGAGCATATTTTCGTGCTCTGATCGATGGCCATTATGGTCAATGTAGAGCCTGATGATCTAGTAATTTGGAGATACAGGGGTGGAATTACCTTGAGACACACAGGATGGCAAGGTCTACCCCACTAGTGTAGAGTGATAGATGAGATGATAGTTTTTACATAGAGGCCCTGGTTATAGATGCCTGCATGGTATGATGATGCACAATAGTTTTTTTATGCTTGACAAGATTGTCTAATGCAGGGCCATGAGCATATGATAATAGAGTACTACCTACTAGGCAGGGTAGCCCACTAGTTCAAAGATGTTCAGGATCAACTAGATGATCAGTATGTGGCCATCTTTTCCCAATCATCTAAAGAGACCACATGGGGATGGATGATTCTAGTATCTGACATAGTTGATTTCTTTCGTCAGTTGGTGGCTTGGCCATGGGCCTATGCTCAGGGATAGGTAGATCTAGGCATTACATGTGCCTATGATGATTGGTTTAAACTCCCACTACGGTTGAAATTTCAAGGGGTAGCACTTCCACGGAGGAGACCTTGAGGCAAGAGAACTTCAAAGAGCACATGTGTGACATGATTGTGGGGTATCTAAGGGATATGGGAAATCTCCCCATCAGCCAGATCAGCTGAGGGATTAGAGGGACTAATAGCTACATAAGCCACACTAACCATTGCAGCCAAACCCATGAGATGCCAAGATTCAATAGCTACAGGGGGAGATACAAGGTTTATAGGGACCCTTACTACAGTGAGAGATCATGAGTGCTAGCAGAGGCAGGTGATAGAGCTACAGCTAGCCCAAGAGTTGGCCAAAGGCAATAGTTAGAGAGCATAACTGCCTCATCCTAGGGGAGGATAGTACCTACACAAATGTATCGAGATGTTGTTCAAGAGGAGGAGTATTACATATTCCACTATCGACAGGCCATACCTTTAGTTGCTTGGGTGCCAGATTATTCTCAATAGACAAGGTTGAGATATGCAGAGGACTAGATAGAGAGGCATCTAGGTGAGGGTAGCAGCCATCAGGGCTAGCTTTTGCACAAAATTTTTTGATCACAACATTCAATTCTTTTTGAGACTCACAGGCTCTTTTTTTTAGAGCCATATGGGCATTGTACATTGATTAATATGCACACTTAAGTCATATTTGTACCATGACAATGATGATTTTTTGATATATATATGATATGATTGATTTATGATGCAATGTTTCTATTTTATTTATGGTTTATGGATGGATGCATTTGATGTTCTATGTGATTCTATATGATATGATGTGATGCATGGCTTTTATTTTATGTGATGGTTGATTATGCAGATGTTTATGGATGTTATAGATGCATTTATTTTTTGTATTATCTCCATGTACTTTTATGATGATGATGTTTGTAGTATGGATGTACAGATGCATGGATGTAAATGTTTATGATATGAAAATGATTCTAAGATGTTTAGACTAATAGATCTACATTATGCCCTAAATAATAATGCAAGATGGATGATGTGATGATTATGAGATATTATGAGATGTTATGACATGCTCATTTTCTTTTTCAATATCTTTTTTATGTTTGATATGATGATGCCTATATGATTATGGAATGAATGCAAATGTATGGTTTATGAGATGCTTAGAATAACCAATCTATATTATGCAATGATGAGAATACAATGCATATGAGATGATCAATGTTTCCTATTATGAATGATATGCAGTATACTGATGACTTGTGAATGTAGGATGGATACATTGGTGATGTTTAGTTGACTATCATGGTACCATGGTAGCATTGAGAGAAGAAAGAAGAAATGAGATGGTGAAAGAGAGGATCCAACAAGTCTATGATTTGATGAGAATTTATTAGAGATGATGATGGATGATGTTTCACTTATTAGGAAATGGGATTTTAAAAGAGCTTACTTACCTTATGTTTGATAACACACATATGTAAGATGCATCAATGTATAGAGAACCAGGATGATGTTGTACCTAGTGTGATGGACTTTGACTCAACAATCAGATAGGAGTATCCTTGTTCACATCTAGCATACAAATCCCTATTTAGAATGCAGATCAGGTATTTCAAACAACTCAGACCAAAACATAGTAATAAGGCAAGCCTTCCTACGTGGTCAACAAGACACATAAAACACACTCCCTACAAACCAACCAAAGTATGCATGACCAAAATTATATTACAAGAATATCCAAAAATCACAGCAGACAAAAGATAATGTTCATTGCTCCATTCCTTTCTCTCTAAATAATTCTGGTTGGACATCATCGAGAGGTTATTGGAATGAGTGCAATAAGAAAAATCAACAAGAAAAAGATCAAGTAAACAAACAAGCTAATGTTCTTAATTCATACTGCTAGCCAAGACTAAACTACGGTGATGCCTGATGTTGATGTTCATTGTAGGAAGGATGTATCCTAGAACATGATGTTATCAGATGATTTTTGGATTAACTGGATGATGGGATATTAGTACCAAGAGTTGACCAATTTGTTTACCTACTGACCTAGACTTGAGACCTTGACATTTGAGTTCTCACTTTTAACCTGCTAGACTTGTTTCCGATTGTTTCACCAAAGGTTGGGGGAAACGATGATTTATTATGAGTGGACGTTTATCATAGGTGAATGTGAGATATGATGGATGGATTTTTTCAAATAATTGGATTTTTTTGATATTTTGAAATATTTTGAGGTTGTTTTTTGTATTTTCAAGATGTTTTATGAATGTTTTGATTTTCAATTTTTCAATATTTTATATGTTTTTTGAGATTTTGACCAAGAATATAACCTAAAGACCTATCCTAGGGGCCTCAGGAGCTGATCAAAGATTAGTTTGCCTACATTATACATGCAGAGACCACGTAGTTCGACTGACACAGACTTGTTTATTGATGAGAAATGAACAAATGGATTGTCAGTTTATTATGAAAGACTCCTAAAGGACTGACCTAAGTGTCTTGGGGGCACATTAATGATGGCCTTGCCTACTTTCAGAGCTCAGAGACTTGTAGTTCCATAAGATGACTTTTCTTTTTTACTTTTTGACCTATTTTTGGATTTTTGAAATTTTTTGAATGTTTTAGGATTTTTTGGATTTTATGAATGTTTTTGGAGTTTTTGATTCTAAGGAAGACTTCAAGAATATACATGAAATTTATCCAAATAAGAACATGCCCCCAGTGTGGTGCAATAGACTACTTTGATATAGGCAAGACAAACTAACCTTAGGAAATGTGCCAAGTAGTTCTAGGAGGGAACATGATACGAACATAGGATCAAGCTATGATATAGATTCATATGGGTAATGGATGGAGATATGGAAGTGTGATGGATGGAAGATGTGGAACAAGCTATAGAGATCATGGTGAATGGAGAGTACTTATTTACACAAGGTACTTGTTTGCCAGGTTTTCACCAAGGTACTTGCCCAAAGCACCACTGAAGTGGTTTTCACTAGAGGATGATTTTTTTTATTTACTATTTTCAATCCTTTTTCTAATTTTTTTCGATTTTTATATTTTTTTATGATTTTTTTGTATTTTTTAGATTTATAACTTGCAATTTTAGGCATAAATTTTTTGGCGATGAGAGTTGTTCATGGGCTCCTGCAAAGGCTCACTTTTTGTGTAGATAGCTGATATGCTCATGATTTATAACTTGCTATGACAATGAAGGGTCCCAACCAATTTGGTTCAAACTTTCCCTTGTTGTCTAGATTTGGCACATTTTTTTTTCTCCTTCAATATGAGCTCCCCAACTTGAAAGATCTAACTCCTGATCTTCTTTTTGTAGCTCCACTTGAGATGGTTTTGGTAGACTTGCAAATGGTTCAAGGTATTTTTTCACTGCTCATCCATAAATTCCAGCTCATTCAATCATGACACCCGATATTCTTGATCATTGATGAGATTTTGTAATGATATTCTTAGGGATGGGAGCTTGATCTCAATGGGGGAAATGGCTTCTGAACCATAGACCAGGGAAAAAGAGGTTGCACTTATTGGCATGTGGATACTCATTTGGTAAGCCCATAAGGCAGGATTCAACTGTAGGTGCCAGTCACAACCATCTTCATTGACTATCTTCTTTAGGATTTTCAAGATGGTTTTATTTGTAGCCTCAGCTTGGCCATTTACCTGGGGGTAGTATGGATTGGAAAAGTGATTTGGATATTGAAATTTTGGCATAGATCTCAAACATCTTAATTTTTGAAAGGTGTCCTGATATCTGCGATAATTGCTTAAGAGACAATGTAGTGGAAAATTAGGTAGTTCAAGATGAACTTGGATATTTGCTTTCCTGTAATATAGGTCATGGGAATGGCCTTTACCCACTTCATGAAGTACTCCATGGCGGTGATAATGAACTTATGTCCACTAGATGAGTTGGGGGTGATTTTACCAATGAGATCGAGCCCCCATTTTAAAAAGGGCCAAGATGTAATGATTGGGTGGAGCTCCTGAGTTGGTGCATGGATGAGGTACCCATGCTATTAATATTGTAGGCATATTTTGACATATTCAAGAGCTTCCTTCTCCATTGTAGGCCAGTAGTACCCAATCCTCAATAGTTTGTTGGCCAAGGTCATACCACTTGAATGTGAACCAAAAATGTCATTGTGTACCTCAGTTAAAGTAGTAAAAGCTTCCTCAACATTTAGGCATTGTAAAAGGGTTCCTTCAATACTCCTACGGTACAAGGTGTCACCTAAGATAATAAAGAGAGATTATTTTTTGATGAATGTTCTTTTTAGGTTCAAGGTGATATCCAAGGGAGAACTCCTATTCTCAGGTAAGTGTATATGTCATGATACTAGGGATCACTGGGATCAATGATTTTGCACAAAAATTCAGACTTTGGTACCTCAAATGATGCTATGAGAAGTTGTTCTATAAGGAATTCATGCTTAGGGATGTTTTGCAGGATATCTAGTAGTGATCCAATTATCGCCATAACATCTACTGCTCTATTTTTTTCTCTCAGTATTTATTCAAATGTGATATCAATGAAGAATTCCTTGAGGCTTTCCACCAGTTTTTTGTATGGAGTCAATTTTTCATCCTTTATTTGGTACTCATCATTAACCTAATTAATGATTAGCTATGAATATCCATAGACCTTAAGTGCCATGATCTACCATTGTACTGCTATTCAGAGTCCTATGATAAGAGTCTCATATTCTACAATGTTGTTTATGCAAGGAAATGATCACTTATATGACTTTGGTATGCAATCCCCTTGTGGTGTGATGAAGAAGACTCTAACTCCTGACCCATGCTGTGTGTAGGACCTATCAAAGTAAACCTTCTAGTGGTCAACTACACTAAGATTGAACATGGACTCATCTAGGAATTCTAATGCAAGTGGATTCTCTAAATAGATGGATTCTTCTACTAGTTGATCTGTAATTACTTGTCCCTTAGTAGCCTTTCATTCCACACATTCAATATTATATTATGATAGAATCATAACCCACTTATCCATCCATCCTGTGAGTGTTGATTTAGAAAGTAAGTATTTTAGTGGGTCAATCTTGGCAATGAGTTTTATTTGATGGGCTAACATGCAGTTCCTGAATTTTTGTGAGGAAAACACTACTGCTAGGAAATCCTTTTCAATGAATGTATATTTCAATTCATGCCCTGCCATGGTTCAAATGATATAGTAAATAGCTCTCTCCTTCCCATCTTCATCATGTTGAGCTAAGAGAGTACCAAGGGCTACTATTGTTGCTGATATATACAAGATTAATGGATTGTTTGGAATTAGTGGGATAAGTACTGGTGGTGTGATCAAGCACTCCTTGATCTTATTAAATTCTTGATTAGATTTATCATCCCATTTGTACATAAATCCCTTATGGAGTAGATGAGAATATGGGATAGCCTTATCTACTAAATTCACTATGAATCAACAGATGGATTGGAGTCTTCCTTGTAAGCCTCTTAACTACTACAATGTTTTAGGTGCTTCCATTTCAAGAATTTCTTTGACCTTGGAAGGATATATCTCAATTCCCCTCATAGACACAATATATCCGAGTAGTTTCCCTAATTGTAAACTAAAGACACACTTCTTGGGTTTGATCCTGACCTTGTAGTCCTCTAGCCTATCAAAGTGGAGCTTAGTGCTGCTATGTGATCTTGATGCTTTTTGGATTTGGACAATATGTCATCTACATAGTCTTCTACAAACTTTATGAATCATATCATGGAAGATTAGTTTCATAGCTCTTTGATAGGTAGCCTCTAAATTCTTCAAACCAAATGGTATCATGTTCCAACAGTAGGTCCCCCATGGACAAGTAAAATCCATCTTATGTTGATCATCCTTAGCTATCATGATCTGATTGTACCTTGAGAATATATCCGTTAGTGATAACATTTCATGTCTTTTTTTCATATCCATGATCATGTCTATGTTTGGGAGGGGAAAATCATCCTTGGGACATGCTTTGTTAAGGTCTCTGAAATCTGTACAGATGCAAATGCCCCTAGTGGGCTTTGAAATAGGTACAATATTTGAGACCCACTTTGGATAATCAATTGGCCATATGAAGCTAGTATCAAGAAGCTTTTTTAATTCCAATTTGACCAATAATGTTATTTTGGGATGTATCTTCCTCAACTTTTGTCTCACTAGCTTTGCCTCTAGATATACAACTAGATGGTGAACCACCATTTTTGGATCAAGACCAGACATATATGCGTAGATCCATGCAAATTTTACCTTCCTTTCCCTTAGGAATGCAACTAGGAGTTCTTGTTCTTCTATCAACAGTGATTCTGAATAGAAGGTTATGTGTGGTGTTTCTTTTGTTCCTAGGTTAACTAGATTACACTTCTCTGCTAAGACTGTTGACTTCTTCTGATGAATATCACTAAGAGGAAGATTGAATGCCTCATCCTTTAGTGCCTAAGAGAAGTTTTCACCATTGTATTCTTCCTTTTTTATTACTATTTTTGGGTTTGAAAGTGCCATAGTGTGTTTTTCACTTAAAGACGTAGAGATTTTTCTTAAATTTTCACTTTTGTGACTGAGGGATTCAGTTGTTTCCCCATAGTAGGCATATGTGTCTAGATCAATGTTGAATCTTGATTTATGATTCCCATATGGTATAATATCCCACAATCCCATAAATTCCAAGATAGCCTAATCATTTTCCAATGTGTCCAAAATTGGTGGTCCTTGTTGGTCATAGTCGATGAGTTGGGGATATACTAACTTTAGCTCATTGGTTTGGTTGTGCGACTCAAAAGACAAGGTACTAATCATAAAGAGGTTGGAATCTTTGAATAACATGGGTAGATCCATGATGGGGTCCTCTTCACACACATCAATTATATCTAAGGTAAAGTTATCTAAAGGTAACCCTATGGATACTAGTAACTAAAGAAGAGCTTTGACTTTTTTAACTGGGGCAGCTCTGCCAAGTATGGTTATCTTCGGTGGGGTACATCAGAGGCCAATATTCTTTAAGTGCTTCTCAAAAATAATGGGTTGTAAAAGGCCATTATCATTTTTCCTAAGTTTCTTGCTCTTGTTGTAGGCCATGCCAAGCATCATCTATAGTCCTTTGTTGTCATCATCCATTGGGAGAGTGGGCACAGGTCTTTCATCTTGGTATAGAAAACTTGATGGGTTCTTTTTGTCTACCACTTCCTGGATTAGGTGCCCCCAAAACTTGAATTTGGAGGGGTTTTCTTTAAAGGTTTGAGATAAGGTGTTGTTTGGATGTGGTTACCCATGAGATCTAGGAGATTGTGGTAACTCTCCTATTACAAAAGAGGTCTTCTTCATTTTGTAGTCCCCACACCCATTGTCTTGGATAATGACTTTGATATCAGAGATTCCAAGAATGGCGGGTGTCTTTTTCTTAGAAGTGGAGGCTAAGGTATATTGGTCCACATAGGGAGTCATAGGGCCTTCATTATTCTTTGGGACTTGAGGGATCTTGTAGTACTTGGATTCCAGCTTCTTGCAATAATAAAATGGCTTAGGATCACCATGGATGGTGACCTATTGACCTTGATAAGGAAACTTGACACATTGATGGAAGGTGGATGCCACAGCTTGCATCCCATGGATCTAGGGGTGTCCTAAGGGGATATTGTAAGGTAATTCAAGATCAAGAACTTGACATGTAGTTTCCTTAATAGCTAGCCTTGGGACACTAGTTCCTGGTCATCATATACCCTAATCATTATACCCTTACCTTTTTCAATGACATCCTCAGAGAATTGCAAATTATTCATGAACTTGAGGGTATAAATATTGAGACCCACACCTCCATCCACCAAGACTCTTTTGACTTTATTCCTATGGACCAAGACTTCGAGATGGAGTGCTTGATTATGAGATGGTTGTGTTGGGAAGTCTTGATCAAAAAATGTTAGGAGATGTGGTGTGGTGATGTGTCTGACCATAGCTTGGAACTAATTTACATCAAGATTTGTTGGGATGGAGGATGTGGCTATTGCTTCTTCTAGGATTTTCCTATGTGTGGGTGATATTTTCAGCAACTCCATGATGGATATCTGAGCGGGGGTTCTTTTCAATTGGTCTAAGAAATTATAACCATTGGGGATGGATTTCAGATTAGAGGTGGATGCCTTGGGTGGTTGTGATGGTCCAAAAATGGTAACTCTACCACCACATATGGTGACTCCACATTGGATGTGGCTCCCTTGATAGTGATAACAATGACCCATTCATCTAAGGATGCAACAACATGATCATAGACATGTTTTATAATTTTATACTTACCCTTGCCATTGTCATTATTTCCCTTATTATGATTTGGCATCAACTTTGTGTATATCTTTAGGTCCTTATTTCCTACAGGTTGTTCAATGTTTATGATTTTGTCATTGATAAGGTCTTGGATCAAATTTTTCAGTCTCATGCAACTGGTCATCGTGCGCCCCTTGATTTTATGAAAATCAGAAAGATGATTTTCATTATACCATGGTGGTTTCACTTGGGGCTCTTGATAATTCTCATAAACAAGGATTTTAATGAGATCTTCCTATACTAGTTTCTTCATGGTGGTTTCACTTGGGGCTCTTGATAATTCTCATAAACAAGGATTTTAATGAGATCTTCCTATACTAGTTTCTTCATGACATTCAATTGATTCCCCAAGGGGTGTGTATTTCCACTTGCGGGAATATTTGTTCTGCAAGGATGGTCCCCCTTGATTATTTAGATTGTTCACTATTTGATTGTTTGGTTGTTGTGATATGGTGTTGGCCTATTTGTTGTTTTGGTTATTGGCTTTTGGTCATTGATATGTTTGTGCATTTTTCCTTGGGGCATTGATTACAACTTTGGCATCAACGACACCACCATTAGTGACATTCTTGTTTTTTCCCCATGTGCAAGGTCTTTTTTTTGTAACTAGTGGATGGATGGTTGTCTTGTTAAGTAGGTGTTCCCCCTTGTATGATAAGGTCTCTTACGATGTTGATCACCTTGGGGATCAACTAGTCGTATTTGGTGATGCATTGCATTTTTAGATGGAAGCATAAGCTCCCTTCAAGATTGGAAATGATAGTGCAGATTTTTTGTTCTTCTGGAATAGCCTATTTTCTTCTATTAGCCTTGGATCACCATTGTTGTAAGAAGGATGCAAATGTCTCCCGCCAGGCTTGTTTTAAGGTAGATATTTCTTCTAGACTCACATCCATACCTATGTTGAATGAGTAATTATTAGTTTAATTAATTAATTAATTATTACACTGGCATAAGTTAACTTAGGTCTTGCATTTAATTAATTAAGTCCTAGGTTGCATTATCAGAAAAAATCATTTAAGATATAGGATAATATTTCCTTCCTAGTTTGTTGGATAAGATTCCTTCTTGATCTTATCTCATCTTTTAAAAATCATCTAGATAGGGTTTTCTTTTTGCCTTTATATTCAGGCATCTTGCTCATTTGTAAGATATCTTTTTCATCATATCAATAATAGAATCTTTAATCAACATTCCATTGTTGCAACACTTCTCTTTGTGGTTGATTATCTTTCATGGCTAAAGTCCTTCTTTGAAGATTCTGGAGCTTCGGGGGTTGTGCAATCCATTATCCCAACATGGTATTAGAGCTAGTCCATTGAAACATCAACCCTTGATCCAGGAAGTTGGAGTGCAAGATTCTTGCAGACTTTGAGTTTTATGTTGCAAGCTAGTTGGTTCTACCCAGTAGCCAAGCTGATTTCTAGTGTAGATCAGGCTCTCTCTGACCTCTCCATTGTGTCCAGAAAGCCTCAAAACCCATAGATCGTCTCTTTATTTGTCAAAATTGAAGTAGTTTCAACCGGGAGCCTTTGAGGTACATTTTGGGTTTTCATTTTTTTGTACAAACCCATACACATGTGCAGAAAAAAATATTCCCTCTCAATCCTCGATCAAGGCAAAAAAAATTTAGAAAAGTCAAAGTCAAACTAGCTTTTTTGGGATAAATTTTTCAATAGTTCAAGCAAAAATTTTATTTTTGGGCAACCCGGTATTTAAATAGACAATCGGCTTAATTATTTTCATCAATGGATATAATTTTCGGTTTGATTTTTCCACCAATAAACATTTTTTTTTTTGAATTGCAATTTATTTGCAATATTCAAAAAAATCTATCCTCCGTCGGCTTTCACCGACCTCTACATAGTTTTGTCAACCTGCTCACATCACTGTACCCGACCTCCTCTCTGTATCACCTCACCGGAGCTTCTTCTTGATGGTTATGAAGTCACCGCCGAACATCCTATGATAGCTCACGCCTCAGTCCTATCCATGATCGAGGGCCTCTGCTTGCTCCTGAGTGGTGACACTATGCAAATGGTCGCACCACCATCACTCCACCTATCCACCACTATGACACCACCTCATCCGATGGGGTTTTTTTTGCTAGAAGTCTAGCCCCACAGTCATATCAATGACTGGGGGCTTTTTTTTAGCTCCCAAGTGCTTCACTTTTGTGCCTAGTTAGCTAGTGCATCACCAATCAGACAAAATTCTTCCAAGAGGCATATCTTCCACATATGACATCAAAAATTCACAAACAATATATCATTGGAAAGCTACTTTTGTTTAATTTCTAGAAGTGTGCTCTATTTTTAGATTCTACTCTTATCACATTTTATTGTCAGTTGAAGTGGAAACCCTAATTTTTGGGTTTAGAGGTGATTTCTAGTTTTTTAATTTGTTTCAAAAAGCTTCACTTCAGTTTGTAGTTCATCAGATATCTGCATTTATATTTTTTTGTCATAAATATTTGTCTTGGATTGTTGTTCTTCTCCAATGGCTAACACAGGATTTGAGATTCTTACTCCTCACAACTATCATACATGGAAGGTCAATATGTAGAGACTTCTTTGGTCTCAGGGACTTAGGTCCACCTTGAATGAGAATCAGCCACATCTCACCAGAGAATATGAAAAATTCTAGCATCAGATCAAGTGTGAAGAGGCAATGGGGCTCATTGCTCTACATGTCTCTACCTTTTTATTCTTCCATATTGAGGTGTGCCAGACTCCCAAGGAGGTTTGGGACAAGCTCAAGGATCTTTCTGGTTTTGTTAGTGATGTTCAAGCTTTGCAATTAGAGGATGAACTTGCTTCAACTATTGTTGATCAATTTCCTTCCATTGAAGACTACCTGGTAAGGTTCAAGTCTTTAAGAACTCAACTTTTAGGATGTGGCAAAGATAAGTCTGACAAAGAGTGCATATTCATGATTTTAGCTAAGTGAAGAGGTTCCTTTTCCTATTTTGCTACCTCTTTCTATTCCACCATGGATGGTCTTTGTAATAGCTTTTTCATGCCATCATTTGAGACATTTTGTGAAAGGATAACTAGAGAGAAATCCAAGCTCAATCAGGTTGATACATCCACAAAGTCACATCCATTGGTGGCAAGACCATCAAAAGGAAATGGTAAGCATAAGGGAAAATCAAAGTCATGAGCTTCTTCTGAATCATCATCTCAGCATAAGGAAGACAAGCCAAAGAGGGAGAGGCCCAAGTGTAACTTCTGCAATGGGCTTGGTCACATTAAGGATACCTATTTCAAGAGAGAGATACATGAGCTTCAACAAATACTTAGAGATCACAATATCACTCTCCAACCAACTACAGTCAAATCTCCTCACTCCCCCTCCCATGAATAGTCATCATCAAGTATTGCTAGCATTGCTACTATTGACAATCTTGGAAAGGGGAATGCTTTGATAACTACCTTGGTTGATAACAAAGAAGGATGGGTACTTGACTCTAGAGCTTCCCAGCATATCACTTCTTCTCAACAACATATTCTGTGGGATACTCTAAGGCCTGCCACCTTTGATCGAATGTTCATAGCAAATGCAGATATTGTCTATGTTACTTGTATTTGTGATGTTGCTCTTGATGGAAGGAGATTAGAAGATGTTCTCTACATTCCTCAGATTGCTCTTAATTTGTTGTCTATTTATCAACTTGCTCAAGAGGGATTGAAAATTGAGTTCACTTCTAATCTTGCTATCATCAGAGATAGGTTTGATGTCCTTGTTGCCTATGGTCAAGCAGATAATCATTCCAAGGTATACAAGCTCACCAAATTTTGGGATCGAGATCATCCTACTCATGACTCTCCTAACTCAAGGGTAGGAAGCACATCATCAACTCCTCCTCGCCAAGCTTGTGGAGGCTGGATTGTCTTGGCTCTTTGCATGGCACCATCTTCTTCATTTGATACCTCCCAGTTGAGCTTTGCTTCAGCAAGGATGGATACATTTACTTCTTCAGACTTGTGGTACATGGATGGGTTCTATTCAGGTCTATCTGACTTGGCTACTAAGTTTCACACTGGTCTTGAAGACATTCTAGAGGGGACTACTCTCCTTTATGGGGGGGCTATCTAGTCCACATCTTTTTGATATTTTGTATATATGTGATGGTTGTAGTCCTTAGGGGGATAATTTTGAGTCCTCCAAACTTCACTCTTCCATCTTTCTTTCTTTTTATCTCCTTTTTGGGGAGGGGTTTTCTTCCCACTAGGTTTTTCCCTTTTCTCCGATTGTGGGCGATTTTTTGCATCTTCATGTAAATGGGTACCTAAAATGGCCTTGTAGCTGGGACCCATCATCATCATCTTGCATAATCATTGCATTTTCCTCCCTAAGTTGAACTTATGGGGGAGTGTTAGTGTAATTAATTAATTAATTATTACACTGGCATAGGTTAACTTAGGTCTTGCATTTAATTAATTAAGTCCTAGGTTGCATTATTAGAAAAAATCATTTAAGATATAGGATAATATTTCCTTCCTATTTTGTTGGATAAGATTCCTTCTTGATCTTATCTCATCTTTTAAAAATCATCTAGATAGGGTTTTCTTTTTGCCTTTATATTCAGGCATCTTGCTCATTTGTAAGATATCTTTTTCATCATATCAATAATAGAATCTTTAATCAAAATTCCATTGTTGCAACACTTCTCTTTGTGGTTGATTATCTTTCATGGTTAAAGTCCTTTAAAGATTCTGGAGCTTTAGGGGTTGTGCAATCCATTATCCCAATAGTAATTTTGTATGAATGCGTCCACAATTTCTTGTAACTTTTTGATTCAAGGGGAGACACGAGAGAACCATTCCATTGTGGATCCATCCAAACTCTAAGGGAACAATCACATCAAGTAAGAATTGTCATATGTGACTTCCATACAATGCACCTACAATTCCCTGATGTGATCTTCAGGATTACCCATCCCTTTATATTTGTCAAATTTATGGATTTTAAATCCTTATGGGAAGGGATTCATCACAATGCTTCAGTCGAATGGATAAGGGCACAAATTATTTAGTGTTTTTGTTGTGAGAACATTTTGATTTGTGCAGACACATCATTTTGTGGATCAGGTGGTGGGATGAATGTGTTTTGAGCTGGTTTGTTTGTCTGAGTGATGGGCAGATTGCTTTGTGTGTTCATGGGAGGTGGTTGCAAGTTTTACTCTGCCAACAATGCTTGTTGGTATGCCTATGTAGACACATAAAAATGTCCTAGACTCACAAACCAAATTTTTCTATGTCTTATCATATTTCGTCTATTATCCAAATTCAACTATTAATTAAATAATTCTTAATTATTTAATTAATTCATATCTTTTATTCCTCCTAACTATTTAAATACACAAATTATATTTATTTAATTTAAATATGTTGCTAACTCCTTATGTCTCTTCATAATTAAATAAATTCTTAAATTTATTTAATTATTACTTGTCCACTTTCTATTTCTCCTTGATTATTTAAATAAATAAACTTTCTTTATTTATTTAAATATGTCATTAATATCTCATGCCCTCTTATAATTAAATAAATTCTTTAATTTATTTAATTATCCTCCACTCCTACTTTTTCTAATTTTAAATAAACTGATTTATTTAAAATTGTCCCACTTTCTATTTTCTTTCTCCAAGTAAATAATTTAAATTAATTATTTACTGTCACATGACCCCACCTTTTTGAATTAAATTAATTTTACTTTAAAATAACAACTTTCCTCCATAAATCAAGTAATTTCTAATATTATTTGATTTTCTAGCTTTTTCCTTTTCTGTGCCATTCTTATCTCCTTGTCACATGCAACCTTGTCCCTTGATTTGATTTTTCTAAAATCAAATCTCAACCTTCCATTTCAAATTTTAACCTAATATTTCCCTAACCCTAATTGTGGGTTTGTCACATTCAATTTTAACCTTTGATCTTGGGGCATTTTTCAATCTTCAATCTTGTTCCTTCACCTAAAATTGTATTTTCTATAAAAAGGAAATTTTAGCCTCATTTTGTCACTTCATGCTAACTTCATCTCTCATATCTCTCACATCTCACCTCATGCTTTCATGTTCTTGACATTTTGGCATTCATAGGCTACTTTTTGCATACACTTAGTATTTCTTACTAGTTGCATAGTTGCATAGCATTGCATTTTGATTCAAATCCTTCAACATTTGCTTTGGTCTTGTCATAGTCAATTGTTGCTCATCATAAAATCTTAGGGAAAATATCATATTTCAACAAATAGAGAAGGTGTAATGGAGGTGATTCGTGGAGATTGAAGACATTTGGTGAGATTGTTCCTTTTTGTTTTCATGTTATTCTCATTTGTTCTTCATTATTAATTTGGGTTATTTTGTTTATGCACTAATCATGATAACCTAGGATTTTTCCCATAGTTACATTGGTGAACCTGATGCCAAAATCAAATAGTTTTTTTTTTTTTCCATAAGATTGTTTTTTTGGGTTTTGTAGGTATAGGTACAGAACACTATATTTTTTGTTTCCTAAGCCGCATTCACTACATCACAACACATTCGACACCCAAAACAACGCATACACTTTTCTACAACACATCTAACCTCCAAAAAGCTACATTTGCTTAGGAACGACACATCCAAGAACTAAAATGACACATTTGAAGACTACGATGCATTCGCTTTGTAGATTGATGAAATTGACTCATAAATTCTAGAGTACAGACCTGAGATGCATTTGCTTTGCAGAGTGATGCATTTGTCTAGTAAATTTTTATTTTTAGTTTTTTCCAAACTTTTTCAGATTTCTCATTTGAAGTTCGTAGCTTAGGGGTTTTCTGGTTACTAATGTATTGTTGTAGCATGTGGCTTTGAATTTTCATTTGTCCAAGATATATTTTATACTACTAACAAGTGGTTTTATAGGTTTGAATGTTCAAGGCTATTATTTTGAAACCTCTTATGTTTGCTTTAGATTAGAAAAAAATTACATTGGTGCATTAAAAAGAACATTTGCTTGTCCCACTTAGATTTAATTAGGAGGTTAAAGAACTTTGCTTGATTGTGCTTGAAGGTGGTAGGTGATTATTCTCTCACCTTGTGTAAACTAAGTGATTAGAAAACCAAACCCATCTATTTTATGTGTCACCCCGATTCAATAATCGAAGTATCCTCTCCCCTTGTACACTTGTGTGATCCTGGGTGCAAGAGAAATAGCTATTGACTCTAGGAATTTGGTCTTACTTGGTGTAAAAAAGTACTCACCCCAAGGTGACTCAAACTGGCAATGGGGCTCTTTGGCTGAGCTACCCCCAATCGGTATATAAATGTGAATCCTAATAGAAAGCCTAGGATTACTAGTGTGGATGTGTCATACGGACAAGTGAACTCCCCAAAACCCTATTGTGTGTAACCTCTTCAGGTTGGAGTTCCTCCTTATCAGAGCTAATCTTTCCCCATGTATGGCCACTCAAACAGTAGTCCTAAACTAAAAAAAATGTTTAGTAGCCAAAAACCCATCTATTTGCTAGTGTAACAACAATTGTTTTAAAGGAATCCAAATTCTCATAGTTCTTAGTAGAGGTGATTAGCCTACCATGGTAGTTTTATAGGGGTTGGAAGCTTGGTCAACCTAAGAAGTGAGTGCACTATAAGGGGGAGCCCATGTGGCCAAGCTTCTAGATTCATCTACTAAGAATACGTGTGGTTGGGGAAACCCACAAGGAATCTAGTGGATATTATCCTTGCCTAACCTAGGGTTGTGCTTGTCTACATTGTGCCTATTTTCGCACTCAAAGATAGAATATTGTGTTTGCCAAGTGTTTTCTGGATATTGAACAAAACAAACACCTTTTTATAGATTTGGAAATAATCATTCAACTTGAAACACTTCATATTTTTCTTGCCAAAAGTTCAAACATTTTAGACTTCATTCTACCTATGATGCATTTACTACAACATAATCACTTTGTTGCACCATATTTGAGACATTCTTCCATGAATTCGCTCTGATAAACCACATTTCATGCTTTTTGTGCTGCATTTACTCTGTGAAAACACATTTACTTTCTGAAACAATGCATTTGCCTAGCCCAAACCACATTTTCTTTGTAGAAAACTACAATTGCTATACTGAACTACAATTGTTGCCTGTAACACAACATTTTCCTAAACTGAAACATTTGAAAAAGTGTGACACATAGGTGACTTGTAACAATGCATTCATGCAAAAAAAAACACTATCATAGACCAAAACCCAAATTTAGACATTTTCAATCTACCATCAAACATATTTTTCCAAAATCTTTTGTCAAAAACCAGACTAGGAATTGCTCAAATCATCCATTATTTGCATCTTTTAGCTTGCATTTTACTATAGGTTCATCCTTGCAAACTTTAGTTACACCCATAGGCTTCATCATCATTATCATTTTCCAGCAATAAACGAGTCTTTAGGCTTTCATTTGGCTACAAACTTTGGATTAGGAAAACTTACCATACCTTGCAAAATATTTTCCTTCAAAAGTAGGTTATCATTGGACTTAGTCAAAATCATTTCCTTTAGTCATTGTCCTTTTGTGAGACCTTTCCAATTCAAAATTCTAGTTAGGAAACCTCACTTTATCATCTTGTCATTGTCATCTAGTCTTTCTAGCAAGTCCTTTGATATTCCAAAATAGAGACATAGACCTAGCTTTGAGTGTTTGAGTAAACCTTTTCCACAAGTCCTCATTTTGTATCCCTTATCCTAAAAATCTAAAAATTCAAAAAAATAGTGGCATACTTTTAATCCTAGTCTTCATTGTCATCTTTGCATTTGTCATTTTCTTAGACGATAGTGTCACTTTGCATTATTCATTTCCTTTAGGAAAACATTATCATTTTAGACTCGTTATCCCAAAAACACCAAAAAAATAGTCTTAGTCTCATGCTATCCACCATCATGTCTTCAAGTCACTTTGACATCCTTTCTAGTCAAATTGAATGCCAATTTATCTGTAATGGTCAAGCCCAACTAGCCATTGACTTCAAAAGAAATTATGTCCAATCCAAATCCAAATCAACCTCAAACCATGGCCAATCATCCATCTATCCTTCCTACCAACAATCCATAAGTCCTAGTCCTCCATTCATCTACCCTCACTATCAAGAGTCCCTTGACACAAATCCTACCATTAATTCACAACAAATGTCTACTTCTCACCCTAATCCTAACTTTGAAATGGGAAACCAACCATCCACTAGTCCATCCCAAGTCTTCATGTCCTATCCTAGTCAACAATCCACTAACCCAAGTCAAGCCTCCATGTCCTATTCTAGTCCATTATTAACCAATCCAATCCAAGTCCCCATGTCCTTTCCTAGTCCTTCATCCACCAAACCCTTTCAAGTCCCCATGTTCTATCCTATTCAACCATCCACTAATTCCTTTCAAGTCTCCATTTCCTATCTTAGTCCTCCATCCACAAATCCTTTCCAAGTCACGCCATCCCAACAAAAATTTAGTCATGAAAATTCTATCCTTGTCCAAATTCATATTCCATTGTCCATATTTGAGGATACATGTCAAGACGAAAACCCAAAGCATGACAAGATCAAAGTAGTCCATCTCATGACCCTATCTTTAAGTCCATTCAAGAATTCCTAGACAATAATGGCACCCAAAACACACCTATCCTTGAAAAAGATTCCATTCCTAATCATGTCATCCAAGACAATCCCATATTTGAGCAAGACACTACCATTGGCCAAAATGATCCACTCCTTGACCTTTATGTCATTCATGATCAAACACTTGAAAATGACCCTATCAACAATTTCCAAGATGAGACACTTGCCTCCATGGGACACAGACAATATAACTCAAGAATAAGAGACTTCTACTCTAGAAATATTTTCAAATGATCAAGCTATAGTTGAATTCACTAGATTCTATGACAATGACCATCAAGATGGTTTTGACATTGACTTGGAAGCACCAATAGAATCATATGAACCTGATATGTCACAAAATTCGATTGAAGATGTCAATCAAAAAGATATCCAACATGTCAATGAAGTGACAACGTCTTATCAGCTAGGATCATCTATCTTTGTTATAGTATGCTTTCCTGCAGACAAGAATATTCCAAGTAACACTATCCACATACACAATAATTGGTTTGCATCTTGCTTTAAAAACAATAAATACCCCATCACAAAGAAAATATGTCAAAGCATGCAGTATCAAGGAAAAGGACTAGGAATACACGAGCAAGGCATTCATGAACCAATACAACTTTAGGAAAATTATAGACATCAAGGTCTTGGTTATTCCTCAATCAACAAATCAAATGGTGTTAGTGGTAACTTTTCGATATTGGATGTAACTTTGTCTGATACAAACATCAAAATGGAGTCCATGAGTAATCCTTGTCATAAGATTGTTTCCAACCCTCCTTCCATCCATTCCATAAACCCTCCTTCTAACATGAGTAAACCTTCCATTTGGAATGAACAAAGAAAAAAGTCTTTGAGACATAGATTTTTGGGAACCTAAATGTTGGCTCTTGCACTTCTAGGGTTTTTCACCTAGGAGAGAGATTTAGGTCTGAAAATGCTTATGTAACACTCAAATTAGGATGGTATCAATGTGATATGATGTAAATGAACTTAACTAAATGTGACTGACTAATTAAAATGCACTAAAATGAATGCAAAAGGTAAACTTAAGCTATGTTTGAAAATACATTGTGATATGCAAACAATTATGAAAATGAAGAAACTATGCAAAACAAAGAGTACAAAGATAAATTTGAGTTCACTTGGATGATGTGTGAGCTTTCTGGAATGTTAGGAATGCTATTGAAATTTACAAATTTTCCACAATGGGACTCATTCACCCAAGGTGGCAAATCAGTCCTCATTTTGATGAAAAACTATCAGGAGTTGATTTCTATCTTTTGGGATATGAATTCTAACAACACTCAAGTTTCTAGTCCTAAGCTGGGACTCACTCACCATAGGTGGTGAATCAATCCTCTCCCAAATTTTTGAAAACCAAGAGAGAACTCTACAACACCAGATCTGGGAATGTCTGCTTGTCGGGTTGTCAAAGTAAAATTTGTAGAAAGCAGACAAATAAGTCTCTCCAAGCTTGAATTTGACTTATGTTGACTTGAAGCACCTAGTCGACATGAAAATCAATCTTCAACACCCAATAACCTATCAAATCTACAAACAAAAGGCTACAAATACACAAGCAAAAGGGGGGAAACGATTAGGGTTAGTGAATAGGGGTTTTCCTTGGTCAAACCCACTTTTGGTAATTAAACCCTTGAAAAGATAATGAAATGCAAGAGAAAGATAAAGTAATAACATGCAAATGGGTAAAAGAACAAAGTTGTCACACTTTTAGCCAACTTATTAGCACAACTTAATTTAAGTATTTCTTACTAAAAATCAATTTTGGTCAAACATATGATATAGTAAGATTAATTCTAGCTAAGTTAGATACTTCAACAACTTTCTCAACTAAAATTGTTGGCTAAAAAAATATAGAACACCACTTTGAGTCCAATTTACCTAAAAATTAAAATTATTTGAAAAATTTGAAGTTTCAATAAATCCTACTAATGTAAATAACATTTTTAAAAAAATATAAAAATACCCTTTTGTAGATCCATAAGTGTAGCTTTCAAAAATATATTTATTTTAATAGTTTAATTATTATTTGTATTTTATATTTTATTTTTACTAAAAGTAGGTCATCAACACAAAATATTAGGTTGATTACCATGCCTAGGAAAAATACTAAAACATATTAAAAAAAATTGTAAAAAAATGTGATGCACTAAATAAAAAAATCTATTTCAAGATGGTATAATATTTTTTCCATTTTAGATAAATATTTAATATGAAAGTTGACGTCTGATGCAAACAACTATTTTTTGATTCATGCACATTTTAATATTTATTTAAAAATATATATTTATCAAAATAGGAAACAAATATATCCATGCACTAAAGTTACAAGTTATAAATACACACAAAAAATTTGAAAGAAAAAAAATAAAATTTAGTATAAAAAGTTTGACGTCCCATGCAACTTCATTTTTTCAGCATTTTATCAGCAACTAAATTATAGTGTTAATTTATTAAAAACTAGTTATATATATATATATTAAAATACAAACATAAAATATACTAAAAAATACATATTCTACTAGTTTACATCATCTCAAAATTCAAAACATATATGCCACTTTTTAGTGATTCAAGTTTAAAAGTTGGATCAGTATTGGTGGTTTCCATTATAAAGTGTGACAACTTTGTGCTTTTACTCAAATGATATCAACTCACCTAACTCTTGATCTTGTAATTATGAAGTAATGTCAATGGTAGCTTCAAAGTGTTTGAAAAGTGCTCTAATTGATTATGTAAATTGCTTGAATGCTTGAAATGTGAGATTGAATGCTTGAATGAGTGAGGAGATGTAAAATGGAAGCTTCAAAGTGTTTGAAAAGTGCTCTAATCGATGATGTAAAATGCTTGAATGCTTGAAATGTGATATTGAATGCTTGAATGAGTGAGGAGATGTAAAATTAGATGAAAATCACTTATTTATACATTTCTTATTCCTTACTATCCATTCATACCTCATCACAGGCTAACATCAAGTAGTTTTTAATAAAATCCGAAAAGGAAATTTGAAATATTTTGAATTTGGGGCCAAGGGGGACTCATTTTCCACCCATGGCGAATGGGTCCCACCTAAGTCCTAAAAAGAAGTGTCGGGAATAATGTTGTATTTAATGTTATTTGTCAGGATAACATTCAAAAATACACTTAATTAAGTCATATGGGGGCATAAAAAGACAAATATAAAGTATGAGAAAGGTATAAATAGTGAAGATATGCATAGAAAAGCGTGAAGGCTTGTTACAAGAATTACAACACTTCAAAATAGGACTTTGTTGATGAGTGAAAAGGTGGATTTTAGGTAAATTGTATTAAATAGAGTCTAGAAGAATGTAGAAATGTCTTACAACACTTCACAACACCTTCACAAGACATCATTGTTTGAGTTTTAGTGCCTAAATAAGCATGTTCAAGCCATGATACAACATAAAATCAAAGCAACATAGTTCCAACACTATGAAACAAGACCAAAAAGGCCATGAAAATGACAAGGGGCCATTTTTCTATGACACATTTAGCCCCCACTTTAGTGAAAGGATGAACCTAATTCAAGCTCACATTAAAGTAGCCATGAACATCAAGGGGGAGGGTTTGAATACACTTACGTTAGCAAGATGGAATGACAACAATCAAGAAGGATGATCAAGCCCCCAGGATGAAGATCCCATTGCAGACTAAGCATAAGAACAAAGGAACACACAAGTGTTGAAATGATTTGGATGAAGCTTTGATCATCAATCCAACTAGTTGTGAAAAGATATCTAGGCTGATTATTTGAAGAAGAGAGTGTGTGCTCACTTTGGTGCCATGGAACTTCAAGCGGTTTGTGGGGTGAGAAGGCCCACAAAGGTAAGATACATACGCTAGTTGGTATGCACTCACAAAATGCAAAAGTGGCTATGGGGAAAAGTCATGCTGCTAGGTGGGCTTCCTGCTAAACCATGTTAAAGCTATACCAATTCGATAACTTTAACAAGGCACCACAAAGCAAAAGGAAATGTAAATGTTAAGATTTAAACAATATGATACTACAAGCATGCAAGTTATGTTATGCAAGGTGGCCAAGAAATGAAACAATGCAAAAAAATGTAATGTGAAAGATTGTTCAAAGGAGTCTTGTTCAGTTTATGCAAGGTCAGTCACTTAGGGAACATTGTTTCTAATGTCTCCAAGAGAGGACCAGGGTATGTGCAGGATCATCATGGAAAAAACAGGCCCTTAAGTGGCAAAAAATTCAGAAAAATCAAAGTTAGGAAACTTGATCTAAAAATTTGAATAAGTTATCTTTATTATTTCAAAAATATGTAAGAATATAATCTATATAAAATTGAATGTAGTTTCTAAACTACTAGGTTTTAAAAAAAATAAAAATCTATTTGGTGAAAATTTGCAATTTCAATGCAGTGGTACTTAAATTTCAGGGAAAAAATAAGTAGGTGTTTGTCTGGCCACCCTAACCACAATAAAATGATAATATTTTTTATAATATTTTATATATAAGTAGAGGACTCATGCCCCGATGTGATGCATATTTTTTTGTAATTTTTTTCAAAGTAAATAATTAATTATGAATTTTTTATTACAACTTTTTAAAAAATATAAAAACTCGTATGTCTGACCACCTTAACTTGGTCAAAACTTCATGAAATTATTTTTTTCTTTTTTTAATCCTATAGTATGAAAAGCATAGAATGTGACACATGTTTTGGATTCAAAAAATGTGATACCATCTTAAAGTTATAGATGTTTTTCAATCAACCTATCAATCAGGAATTTAGTCATAATTTGAATAGAAAATGAGTAATAATTACTTATTAAATTCAAAGTAAAGAATAATTTATATTAGTAGAAAGTAAGAATCTCCTTTTAAAACCCTTTTCGTTTCATCAATTTTGGGTAAAAAAATAGTCGTCAGCCACATACCCATCATATTGCCACTTTTTGGTCCATCATGATCCTACACATACCCACCAATCAAAGAATAGTATATTCACAACTTAGGGGATGCAATGTGTCACATCAAACCACCAAGAGGAATGAAATATGCTTAGAAACATCACACTTATGAAAGAAATCACACCCAATGTCATCCACAAAATGACAAACACATCATGTAAATGACAAAGCTACACTAAGAATCATGAATGCACGATGAAATAATGGTAATGTATGCCCCCCACTTTAAAGGAATTGCTACACATCTTTCTATGAGAAATTACTTGAAAGTAGAAAAGGAAAGAAAATTAAAAAAAAAACAAGACATGAGAGCCAACTTGGAAAGCTCTATGCCAAGTCATATGTTTTGAAGCTATACTATGTCATGTCAAAGAGAAATGACAAAAAAGAAAGGGATTTTACCCCCATAAAAGAAAGTATAGAAAACACACAAGGGATCTATGTATTTTGGGTCAGTATGCTCATTGTTGTAATGTTTTTATGAAAGAGCGAGAAACTATCATCATTCCCCAAATACACATAGAATTGGAATAATGACACAAAGACAGTGAAAATAAAAGAAAAACAAAGTCCATTTTGAGTCAACATGGAAGATACATTGCAGTGTCAATGCCTTGCATCATCCCTTAAAGGAAAAAACAAGTGAAACAAAAACAAAAAGGTGAAGGAGAAATTTTGGTCTCAATGCCTTGCATCATCCCAGAAGAAGAAACACAAGAATAGACAAAGGAAACAAAGAGCAAAGGACCATTTGGGTCAACATGGAAGAGACATAGGGCATCTCTACGCTTTGTGTCATCCCCAAAAGGAAAACACAAAAAAAAATGAAAAAGAAAAGAACAGTTTGGGTCAACTTGGAAGAGACATAGGGTGTCTCTACACTTTGCATCATCCCAAAAAGGAAAAAACAAAATAAAAATGAAAAAGACAAGAACCTTTTGGGTCAACATGGAAGAGACATAGGGCATCTCTACACTTTGCATCATCCCCAAAAGGAAAACACAAGAAAAAAAAGAAAAAGACAAGAACTGTTTGGGTCAACATGGAAGAGAAATAGGGCATCCCTACACTTTACGTCATCCCCAAAAGGAAAACACAAAAAAAAGCATGAAAAATAGAAGAAGTGGACAAAGAGATGAAAAACATCAAATGTACGATACAGGGGAACATGATACACACATGAAAAAGAAAAAGGGAAAGGGAAAGGAAAAGTAATGAAAATGTAAGAAAACCATTAACTGAGTTATTGGTTTCTCAATCTTGGATAGACAAGTGGAAAAAGGAATAACATGGTTAAGAGACAAAAATAGATGCATTACGAGGACAAGGATAACAATGTCTTGCCCCTCACAAAGTATAAAGGCAAGAATGAGCTGAGATAGGTGATGGGAAAGGGTCATGAAATAGTGCGAATTAGAAACTCTACAACTATAGCATGAAAAGGGGTTTAGATTGGTTTAAGGTATGACAGGAAAATAGTTGGAATTAGAGAAGTGATACTTATCTAGTATGTCCTTCAATGTCCAAAATTCTTCTATTCAATGTCCAAGAATACAATTATATTTGTAATATGGTATATGAGAATCGTCAGGATGGATGACCAATCTATTAGAAGGTGGTAAGAGTATAGGACATTTGTTTAAAAATAGTTGAAGTATTCGTTCACATTCAGGTGGAGGATGTGTAGGAAACGTTATCTTCTTCAATTTGTATGGTCATTTTCATTTACTAGGCTCTCCTTTTTCATGAATAGAAGGAGGAAGGGGATCCATAGGGATCCTAACATCCTTGTCATTAGAAGGAGAGAATGGTTGTTCATGTGGAAGGAGAATGTTCAAGAACTAGGAGGAGGATTCAAGACTATTGTACTAGCATCTTGAATTCTCCTAGGTTGAAGAGGATGTTTGTTAGGATGAGAAGGATCTTGATATCCTAGTCCTATTGTATGTGCTTCAGTTGATTTTTGTTCAAGAATTTGATAGATGTCATGTTCATGTTTTGTGTCACAGCCTTGTTTACTTAAGATAGTGAATCCTTTACCATATGTTTCTTCAAGGTTGATAGGAATGTTTGTGACTTTTTACTCATAGAATGGTTTGGTTTGTGGTGGTTGAGAGGAACTATGTCTAGTAGAGGTAGGAGCCATATGTTCTATGTTGACTTCAGGATGTAAATAAGCAAAGTGATTAGGAGGAGCAACAAGAGGAAGTTCTTGTGATCTCATAGAGGGGTAAAATGTTGTATTTTTTTCTAGGTTGTCAAGGAAATAATTGTAGAAATTTTTCATGCTAACATCATCTTCTCTAATGATTTCTACATCATGAGGAGGACAATCATGAGGGGTTAAAGGAGCATGAGATTGTTCAAGGTCATTAAGGTCATAGAAAAAGGTATAGTTGGACATGTCAACCAATGATTTGAAGGATTTGCAAAAATTATTGAAGGAGAATTCCATGATGCGAATAAATTAAGATGCAAGAAATGAGGAAAAATAGAGAATCTATAATTGAAAACAAAATGCAGGAACAATGAATAGGAATACAACAAAATTTCAAAAGAAAGAAAAAAATATTGTCTAAAAAATGTAGAGGGACTGATTCGCCTTGGGTGGCGAATGAGTCCCAGGATGCAATTTTTTTGTCTTTTTCAAAATTTTAAGGATGATTTAAATGTTTTGAAAAATGAAAAATGCATATTTTTACTTTTTTTTTCAATGAATGTGAATGCAAAAATGAAAACTAAATGAATGTTTCACTAATGCAAAATGAAAGGTCCTAGAATGCAATAAAAAATCAATGCCCTACTTGAATGCTAATGCAAATAAAAACTAGGTTGAAAGATATGAATGAAATAAAAACTTTAAAGTGTTCAAATGTCAGGTTCACCAAACTAAAACAAAGATTTTTGGGAACCTAAATGATGGCTCTTGCACTTCTAGGGTTTTTCACCTAAAAGGAGAGAGATTTAGGTTAAAAAATGCTTATGTAACACTCAAATTAGGATGTGTGAAATGTGATATGATGTAAATGAACTTAAATAAATGTGATTGAATAATTAAAATGAATTAAAATGAATGCCAAAGTGCAATTTAAGCTATGTTTGAAAACACGTTGTGATATGCAAACAATTTTGAAAATGAAGAAATTATGCAAAACAAAGAGTACAAGGATAAATTCAAGTGCACTTAGATGATGTATTAGCTTTCTGGAACACTTGGAGTGCTGATAAAATTTACTAATTTACCATAGTAGGACTCATTCGCCCAAGGTGGCGAATCAGTCCTCCTACTAATGAAAAACTGTCGGAAGCTAATTTCTGTCTTTTGGGATATGAAGTTTGACAAAACTCAAGTTTCTAGTCCTAAGGTGGGACTCATTAGCCATAGGTGGTGAATTAGTGCTCTCCCAATTTTTTGAAAAACTAGGAGACAACTCTACAACACCATATCTGGGAATGTCTTCTTGTCAGGTTGTCGAAGTCAAATATGTAGAAAACAGACAAATAAGTCTTTCCAAGCTTGAATTTGACTTATGTTGACTTGAAGCACCTAGTTGACATGAAAATCAATCTTAAACACCCATTAACCTAAAAAATATACAAACAAAAGGTTGTAAATACACAAGCAAAAGGGGAAAAATGATTAGGGTTAGTGAATAGGGGTTTGCCTTGGTTAAACCCCACTTTTGGTAATTAAATCCTTGAAAAGATAATGAAATGTAAGAGAAAGATAAAGTAGTAACATGAAAATGATATCAACTCACCTAACTTTTGATCTTGTAATTCTGAAGTAATGTCAATGGTAGCTTCAAAGTGCTTGAAAAGTGCTCTAATTGATGATCAGTAAAATGCTTGAATTCTTGAATGAGTGAGATGTAAAATTAGGTAAAAATCACCTATTTATACAATTATTGTGCCTTACCATCCATTCATACCTCATCACAAGCTGACATCAAGTGATTTTTAATAAAATCCCTAAAGGAAATTTGAAATATTTTGAATTTGGGGCCAACGGGGACTCATTCACCACCCATGGCAAATGGGTCCCACCTAGGACCTAAAAACAAGTGTTAGGAATAATTTTGTATTTAATGTTATTTGTTAGGATAAAATTCAAAAATACACTTAATTAAGTGATATGAGGGCATAAAAGACAAAATAAAGCATGAGAAAGGTGTAAATAGTGAAGATGTGCCTAGAAAAATGTGAAGGCTTGTTACAAGACTTTACAACAATTCAAAATAAGACTTGTTGATGAGTGAAAAGGTGATTTTTAGGTAAATTCTATTAAATAGAGTCTAGACTAATGTAGAAATGTATTACAACACTTCACAACACCTTCACAAGATGTTATTATTTGAGTTTTAGTACCTAAATAAGCATGTTCAAGCTATGATACAACATAAAATCAAAGCAACATAGTTCCAACACCATGAAACAAGACCTAAAAGGCCATGAAAATGACAAGGGACCATTTTTCTATGACACAATATTATAAATCAAAAATTCAAAATCAAATGTCAAAGGCCATTGAATCAAACAAAAATACAAGTGGACAAATGAAGTTAAAATGGATCCCAAAGAAAAATGGATCAACTAAAGAAAACATGTAAAAAGAAAAATTCAATCAACATGTGGAGCCACAAGTAAAGAGGTATCTCACATATAACAAATGTCCACCCCCTTCAAAATGGTCATCAAACAAGGCATCTAAAAATGGTGGTTCCAAACGCCACCCCAATCAAGTTCTAAATTTCATCACCCACCCTCCCAAGTTTGGAAAATAAAAAGCAATTCATCTAAATGTCCAGACAACCCTTCCACATCTACCATCATCAGTCATAATCTTACATCTCACCTAAAGTCCAAAAATTCCATGTCACAAGTCCATCGTATCTTGGCAACAACTCTTTATCATAAGGACTCTCATGGCACTTTGTAGTGATGTGCGTATTCTAATAAGGCCAACTCTAGTACCAGAAAGGATAACAAGACCATCGATTGGTTATATACAAGTGCTATGATCCTAAAAAGGTAACTACTTTAGAAAGGTCATTATTGGTATATCATGGCACCAGTCTCTACATTGGAAGCGTTGACAATTTTAGAGCAATTAGTGGGCTTCCAAGGCATCCTATCAACATAAAAATTGAAAAAATACAAAAAAAAATTGGAAAATATAGAAAAAATTGTCACCATGATGAAAACCTACAAATAAGCATCTTGGTGACACCAAAAAGAAATGACAATAATAGTAAAGAGAAAAATTTCATCTAATGGTGAAAACATGGCAAATAGGAACCTTGGATAAGTACCATGATGAAAACATGGCAAGCAAGTGTCATGTGTAAAATAAATTGTCTATGTGGACCATTACACTTGGGGGCAAGTCATTTCATTTCCCATGCCTTTCCTCATGACATTTTTATCTGACGATTTAAAGCCCTACATTCACACCTATTTTACCACCTACCTTGGTCTTGACATAAACCATGCAAACATAAATCATGCTTTGGGGAAAGATCTTGACATGTCAATCCCTTGGTCACAAACTATTCATGAGACATCATGTCATAACTATCATAGCCTCGGTATCCCTATGCAACACAGTCATTGAAGATCATATGCCACTTCCTCTAGTCTCATGTCATATGTCTGTTACCAAGGCCACCTATCATCCTTTCATGTTTGTCATCTATCTTAGTTTTTCCCTTGTCAAACAATCTAAGGATACTCCATCACCTCATTTAGCCCTAAAAACAATGTCATTCCAAATGCAATGAGTCCAACCCATCCAAACGTCAAACAACCTCTCAATTGGCATTCAGCTTGACTAGTGGCACGATCATGTCTATCCTCAACACCATTCATATGCATAATAAAACATAAAAATCCAAAAAACTCAAAATATCGTCAAAATAAAAAAATAGAAAACGTCAAAATCCAAAAAAATCATAAAATCGAAAAAATCGAAAAAAATCATAAACTGCCAAAATTCCAAAACATCAAGATAACTTTCAAAATCCCCAAAACAGAGTCAAAGTTTGTCATGTCAATCATGTTAGTCTTTGTCATTGTCAAACTACGTCATCTCTGCACATTTTTTATGTAGGTAAGGCTCATCTTTGAGTCCTTGAGACATTCAGTCAGTCCTTTTAGGTTCTTCAAAATAAAAGTCAGAGTCAGCATTCACCACATTAGTCACGTTATTCAAATAGGTTAGACATAGTCGCACTCAAACACAAACATTCATTTGACCAGTCAACATTCAAATCATTAGAAAAATAGACAACATAGTTCAGTCAGTCATCTAGTCAAATTAGTCAAATTATCAAAACAATGTTAATCTTGTCACTTTTGGTCCTCTCCAAGATGTGTCCTTCTTGGACTTGGACCTCATCAACATGTCATTTTCCTTTTCGGGATGTGTCATTCCTAATAATAAGCATCATCAAACTATCAGATTGTCAAACTATCAAACCATCAAATTGTCAAAACTATCAAACTATCATGCAATAAACCTTTGAAAAATAAAACACATTGAATGACTCTTGATTTTTCTGGTCTACTTTGTTTTATATTATGTCCATTTTGTCTGATCTTTTTATAATTTTGTCTTATGTTTTATCGTTTTGTCTCTTGGTCATGTTGCTAGCTACCTCGAGGATCTCCCATGAAGGATTTAGAGGTGTGATGAAGTCCCATGATCTATTTTGTTTTTTCTTTGACTACTATCTATGGATTGTAATGACAAAAAGGTTGGGGCAACTTCACCCTTAGTATGAGTTAGGACATTTCTTGTCTATGACTATCTATTTTGCAAGTAGATGACCTTGCACACCTTGGTCTATGTCATACCATGGTGTTTGTTGTCCATTTGTGTCATTTTACTACCCAATGATGATTCAAGCAACATCTATTAGTATTTTGGAAAATTTTGAAGGGTTCTTTCCCTTCCCACCCTTCTTCTCTTCCCCTCTAACATTTCCTCTGGTCCCTATTTTTATCATCCTTATCTGTTTAACACTATCATCTTTGTCCCTTCATCTTCTAGTCTCCTTGTCCATTTTGAAAGCACACTCGTGTTCTTGGAACCCATATATCCTCTCAAGGGGGCATACAACTACCTCATCGTATTTTGCATTGGGGCATACTTTTTACTTATTTGCTTTGCCACAATACGATAAACTACATTATGATAAAGAGGGGCAAAATGTAGACACATAAAAATGTCCTAGACTCACAAACCACATTTTTCTGTCTTATCATATTTTGTCTATTGTCCAAATTCAACTATTGATTAAATAATTCTTAATTATCTAATTAATTCATATCTTTTATTCCTCCTGACTATTTAAATACACAAATTATATTTATTTAATTTAAATATGTCGCTAACTCCTTATGTCTCTTCATAATTAAATAAATTCTTAAATTTATTTAATTATTACTTGTCCACTTTCTATTTCTCCTTGATTATTTAAATAAATAAACTTTCCTTCTTTATTTAAATGTATCATTAATATCTCATAGCCTCTTATAATTAAATAAATTCTTTAATTTATTTAATTATCCTCCACTCCTTTTTCTAATTTTAAATAAAGTCATTTATTTAAAATTATCCCACTTTCTATTTTCTTTCTCCAAGTAAATAATTTAAATTAATTATTTACTGTCACATGACCCCACCTTATTCAATTAAATTAATTTTAATAAAATGACAACTTTCCTCCATAAATCAAGTAATTGCTAATATTATTTTATTTTCCAACTTTTTCTTTTTTCGTGCCATTCTTATCTCCTTGTCACATGCAACCTTGTCCCTTGATTTTATTTTTCTAAAATCAAATCTCAACCTTCCATTTCAAATTTTAACCTAATATTTCTCTAACCCTAATTGTGGGTTGTCACATTTAATTTGAACCTTTGATCTTGGGGCATTTGTCAATCTTCAATCTTGACCAAATATTCACCTAAAATTGCATTTTCTATAGAAAGGAAATTTAAGCCTCATTTTGTCACTTCATGCTAACTTAATCTCTCATATCTCTCACATCTCACCTCATGCTTTCATGTTCTTAACATTTTGGCATTCATAGGCTACTTTTTGCATACACTTAGTCTTTGCTTACTAGTTGCATAGTTGCATAGTGTTGCATTTTGATTCAAATCCTTCAACATTTGCTTTGATCTTGTCATATTCAATAGTTGCTCATCATCAAATCTGAGGGTAAATATCATATTTTAGCAAATAGAGAAGGTGTAATAGAGGTGATTCGTGGAAATTGAAGACATTTGGTGAGCTTGCTCCTTTTTGTTTTCATGTTATTCTCCCTTGTTCTTCATTATTACTTTTGGTTATTTTGTTTACGCACTAATCATGCTAACCTGGGAGTCTTCCCATAGTTATAGCCTGCAATTGTTCTTGTGCCAACAACGCTTGCTTTTAGTCTTGTTGTTGTTGTACCAACAATGTCTATTGTTGGATTTGTTGTTGTTGTGCTAGTAGTTGGGCAGCTTCTTATTGCTCTTGATATTATTGCAAATTTTTCTAGTATGCTTGCTCCTGAGCTTCTTGTTGTTGTGCTTGGTATTATTTTTGTGCTTGAGCTTGTTGTGCTTGATATTGAGCTTGGGCCCTGAGCTTGAGCTTGTTGAGTAGCTTGTGTAGCTTGGGCAGCTTGGGCAGCCTGTGTAGCTTGTGTAGCATGTATGACTTGTGAAGCTTGTTGTTGTTGCAATAAATCTTGGGCTTGTGCTTGTGCAACTTGTTGCATTTGTTGTATGACTTGTGCTTGCACTTGTTGTGCAGCTTGATGTGCAACTTGTGTAGCTTGTTGATTTTGGTATTGTTGGGGTGCCTTTTGATAGGCCTGTTGGGAAGCTTGTAGTGTAATGTTGTAATGGTTTGCCATGCTTGGATTTGGAAGTGGTGGTGGAGGATTTGGAATTGTTTGAGATGGTGTGATGAGATTCTATTGAGGTGGTTGTTGAGATGTTGTTTGAGTGATTGTGGTAAATGGAGTGATTAATATGTTGGGTCCTTGCGAGACCACATTTTGAGGTGTAGTAATTCATGGTGTTGCTTGGATCGATGTCACCCATTGTTGCGATAGCTGTGGTATGTTTAGAGGATTTGGTACACTGATTTGATTTATGGTTGAAATATTTTTTTGGTTTGATTGATTTGGGATCGGTATATTAGGTAAAGGGGCTTTCCCTAAACCAAGGATTGATGTGGATGTTGTTGGTAGAGGAGGTAGTGGTGGAGAAATTGGTAGTGGAATTAGTGGTGGAATTAGTGGTATATTTCCTTGAGAAAGTGAAGATGAGGCCCTAAATATTTCCCCTTACATTCAAATAGACCCACTTTTCCTTGTGGTACCATTGGGAGAGAAACTTGTGTGTTAAGAGAATATGTCAGTGTTACAATGAAAGTAGATGGATTGTTGGTGTCACAAAAGACAAGTGGAACATATGGATGCTTGGGTTCTTGGGGGATGGTATTTTATAGATCCAAAATGGTGTTTGAATCCAAGTTTTTATTATTTAAAAGGGGGTTTGTTTGAAGAGCATGAAGTAATGAACTCCCCTTGGTGACCATGGGTTGAGTTGGAGCAAGGGATGATGTGGGTTGTGGGATGGTTTGGATGATGTTTTGAAAGGATGGTGTGAATGACACAAGTAACATATTCTCAAGAAGATTTTCCACAATAGTGCTTACATCAAAATCATAAGGGATTTTAGCCTCTTCCTTTGCTAATTCTAGCATGTATTGTGAAGGATTAAGTCTGATCATGGCATTAACCATTTTGTGATTTTCAGGATTTTGGACCATTTCTATGATTTCATCTTGAGACATTCCAAGGACATTGTTGGTAATATCCTCCACTACAAAACCTTCCTCTTGAGGATCTTATGGTAGTTGGGGAAGGTTGAGTGGGGGATTGCTAGATCTAATGGGATTGATTTCAGGAGTTGTTTGAGTCAAGTCACTCAAAGTAGATGTTTCTTTGTTGGCTTCCATGTTTTTCTTGTGTTGAGATCTAGTTTGGATTATAAAATAAGGATCAATTTTCAGGAATGTGGGAGGTGAACCTATAACTCCTTAGATTGATCTAAACTTTAGGCACAAAAAGGAAAATATAGGATGATTAAGGATCAAAGGGTGGTGATGAGATAAATGGGAGATGGATGATGTGAATGATTGAAATCTTAAGAAATCTTGAAGGGAGATACTAGACTCTAAGACTTTTGGATTTTTTATTTTTGATTTGATTTGGTTTGATTTGATTTGGATTTGATTTTGACTATGATTTGGATTTTGGATAATGAACAAATAAACCCCAAGATGTTGGATGTTATCTTGGAATAAAGTTTCTCACAAGATGATAATTTAACTAAGTGTATGAAGAAGGATGCATCCACACACACTTAGTCAAACAAGATGATTTTGATTTTTGATTTAAAGGATTTTCCAAAATTCTAGCATGAAGGATTTTTTTTTTCAAGATTTCTATGAGTTGTTTGTGAGATGGTTTTTGATTGATTTTTGAGGATGAATGAAGATGTTGATTTTTGTCCTAAGTGAACCCAGAAAGACTTTTTCTTACAATACCTTGGTATTGAAGAACATGCTATACTTCCTATGTGAGGAACTCAAAACGTTGAAAAAGACTTGGATTTTGACAATAATAAAATGAATACAAATTGGGATTGTCCTTTGATGCACATTTCTAAAAGTTATAGAGCAATCTTCCCCTAATTTTGTAAAGCATAGATTGACATTTCTTGAGATTTCTTGGACTAAGATGTTTGGACTTTGGTTTTGGAACTTTGATCATGTGGGAAATAATTTGAGAAAACAAATGTGTGGGGTTCAATTGTTTGTTATCTTGCTTAATGAGTCCTTTTTACCACAAACACTTTCTTTCTTTAGTTTTTCAAACTAAATTTCTAATGTTTCAATTTCCTTTCATCCCACAAAGTCCATTAGGTGGAAATCAAGAAAACCAAGGCAATAGTTCCCTAATTTTGACTTTAGAGGGAAACTTGAGATATAAATCCAAATACTTAGAAGTCTCTAAGGATGAAATCCCTAGGACAAGTAGTAGCACTTGGATTCTTCAAAGGTATTTTCTCCTTCTAAAGGTTTAAAATTTGATGTCCTTGTTGAATGTTTGTTTTCAAGATTTTGGATTGAAGAAATGTGTGTAACTGACTCAAAGATTACACAACCCTAGGATAGAAGAGAAAATATTTGTTGAGTTCTCACTTGGATAAATCCAGCTATGCTTATTAAGGGCAAATGACTAGAAGCTTGACCACACTAGCTCCCCTCCACGATACACACTTCTCAGGTTAGCCAAGCTTTAGTTCTCATAAATATCCCATGACAAACTTTTCATCTCTACAAAGAACCACAAGTATGTGAGACAACTCCAAAGGTCTGACCTCCTGACGCTGACAAATATTGGGATTTTTGGCTACTAAACAAAGGTTTGTAATAAGAGAATCCAGTTCAAAGGACACGATGATAAACTCCCTCAAGAGGTCTCCCAACCCTTATAACAAGGGCTTTACGCATCATAAAGATACGATGGGAGAGATATGATGCATCACTAAAATGATTACAAACTTTCCTTGCAACCACAAATTTATATAGCGGTTTGGAAGAGCCTGGCTTATGCTTGTTACTGCTTGGGTCATTCCCTTGGGGTGAGTAATTTTTCCCACTAAGGAAGGAACTCTAAAGGTTAACAATAGCGAGTAAGTACATCCTTAGTTCGATCAATATTTGTTTTCCTGAACAAGGAGAGAACACAAGCGATGTATTTTCTCACACTACCAAGCATTGTTCAATTTTAAAAACCCAAATTGAAGTGTGGAGGCAATCTTTTAGACAACCTAATATCACAAAAAATACTTTTGATTCTTAATATCACCATGAAGTGTGAGAGAAGTGCATACGCCTCTAGATTATATTAGTTTGTAAAAATGAATATGAAAAAAGAAAGACACATGTTCATTTTAGACCTCAAAAATGGTAATGGGTTCTTTTTATAGCACAAAATAAAGTCTTTGAAGTTGTTTTCTTCAATTATTAAAACCCAAAACCAAATCTAGTGAGTTTCTAATGTTCTTTTTAACCCTTTGATTGTTTTTTTTAAAGCCTAATTGAAATGTATTGGAGTCTTAAAACTAAAGATAACAAGATCCTAAAGATGGGATTATAAATGCTCCCAAAGTGTTTCAAAGCACTTGTTACAATCATGAAATAGTGTCATAAGATTCCTTCTCCTTCTTTCCTCCTTCCTTTCTTGATCACATCAACCTACAAAACCTAGTCAATCTACAAAAAACTAGAGCCACAAAACAAGTTAAAATTTCAAGGTGATCAAAAACAAAAAGCACATGTTAAAATAAACTTCAAAGTTGACCTTTTACCCCAATCTAGCATCACAATCCATGAACGAATCATTGTTTGGAGATTCAATGTCGCTCTATGGAGAAACATAGACTGTGATTTCATAGGTATTTTGCACGTCACCCTTTGGGGTTTGACAGATATGGCCCTTAAGAGAATCACTGTAGCATCACTTTTTGGAGTAGAGGCAGTGTCGCTATATAGCGACACTAGATTGATAACATCATTGTTTGTCCTTCTAAGAATTGTTTCCTAGAAGCACAAAAATTTGGAAAATAGTGGAATTGGCCAAAAAAAAATGCTAATTTTAAAGATTCACCCTCCTAGTGCTAAAATGTGAATTCTTGGTCTAGACCTACTCAAACATGAACAAACAATCAAACATTAGTCAATAAACAAGTCTAAACAAACATTCTCCATGAGATTCATTCAAACACAAGAACATTGAAATTAAAGAAAAATAAAAAATAAAATCTAATGAAATCATATTCTAAATTCTCAAACAAATATCTCATGGGGGAATTGGTGCTTCTTTGATGTGGAAAGAATCCCTTTCCCAATTCCTTGACAAGCTTGATAATGATTGATTGAATCTTGATGAAAATTGATAATAACCTAGTAATGGATGATGAATTCTATGAAAATATGAATGAAATTGCATAAAATCTATTGATAATAACTTTTCATGAAGTTGTGTCCCTCAAATCAATAGAGAAGTCCTCTATTTATAGGAAAGAAGGATCGAGGATTGAAGAATGGGAAGAATTTGGGATTAAACTTGAACCAATGGCATTATGCCACTTGTCAACATGCTAATGAAGGAGAGTGGAACACATTTTGAAAAATGTTCATGTTAAATGCATGTAGGTGGAATTTGAAATTTAAAAGATGGCTTGTGTAAGAAGAGTTGTAAGAGGAGTTAATGCCAAGTTGGCTCAAGAAAAGGACATGTAAGAGCCTTTAATGCCATGTTGGAGGAAAAAAGTCCTTTGGGAGGGAGATTTCAAATTGGTGGAATATTCCAAGGATATCCCACTTTTTGAATAATAGGAGGAATTTATAAATCAAATAAATTGATTTACATGTGCAACTTGCAAAAGCTAGTGGAATGGAGGATTTAGGAATTAATCAATTTGTGATTAATTAACTTATATGAAGTTGGTTGATTTGACACTTGATTTAGATATTTAGATTTATTTAAATCAAATGAGAGCATGGTTGGGAGATTAGTAATTTAATTAAATAAATTTGATTTATTCAATTAAATGAAGAACATTAGATTTAATCAAATAAAGTTGATTTATTTAATTAAGGGAGATGACTTTAGGATTTAATTAAATAAAGTTGAATTATTTAATTAAAAGAAATGACAATCAGATTTAATTAAATAAAATTGATTTATTCAATTAAAAGAGGAAAATGGAGGAATTTAATGAATTTAATCAAATAAAAATTATTCAATTAAATGGCTAGTATGGATGTGATTAAGAATTGGTGTTAGTGAATCATGATAGAGTGAATGATATTAATCAAGATAATTTGAGCATCTACAATAACTTTGTATTAGAAGAAATAGCACTCTTGGGTACCCAAAAGCCATGACCATTTGTTGAAGGTGAAACCATCACTTCTTCTACAGACTTTCTTTTCACATAAGTACTATTGCACTCAATAGTGCATGCACTGAGCTTATATAATGCCCCATATTTGGTACCTCTAGCAATCAAAAGAGCACCACTAACCATCATGTATCTTGCTTCAAAAAATACTACATGCACACCCACATCTATTAGTTTTCTCATAGATAAAAAGTTTCATTCTAATCTAGGGATTTGCAACACACCATTAATCCTTTTTATTCTACCACTAGGAAATGATATTTTAAATTTTCCATGACCAACAATGTCTAAATGAGAATCATATCATCACCCAAGTACACCTTACCTCCATAAAATTCTTCATATTCACAAAACCAATCTCTATTAAAGGTCATATGAAAAAATGTACCTTAGTTAATTAATCATGCATCATTACTTGCACAAGTTGTCAAAGCTACAATGAATTCATCACCATCTTCCTTTATGAATTTAGAATTAGAATCAAATTTCTTCTTTTTCTTCTTTCTTCTTTGCATTCCTTATGAACTTGTCCACGCTTATCACAATTCTAGCAAATAACTTTGGATTTTCCAAGAGATTTAGATCTCCCCTTGGAATTAGACTTTCCTTAGGTCTTATAGGAACATTTAGGGCCTCCTTGGTAGTGATGAATACCTTCATCCTCATCTATTCAGAAAGAAAAGAACCCACCACATTTTTATTCTTCAATATAACATAAATACTCCCAATATCCATAACAAGAGAATTTGATGCATCAGGAAAAGAACAAAGAAAGATCTGACATTTCTCCTCATCCATATTTAGACCAACTAATGCCAATTGAGCCACCAACATATTGAATGCTTCTAGGTGGTCTATGATTCATCCACCCTCTTCTATTCTCAAGGAATACAACTTCTTCCTCAAGAAATCTTGTTCACTAAAGATTTTTCCTAATACATCTCACCAATCTTCTTTCATATTAGTTTTTGTGTAGAGGTATGTTCATGGAAATTAATTAAAATAGAGTCTTACAAGAATAATCTGATTAGACCCTTGGCTTTATAGTCCATAACATCATATTGAATAGCTTGAGTAGGATCTCCAAGCCTTGAAACATTCTCATCAACAACATCCCACAGATTTTGATTTATTAATAGATCCCCAATCTTTAGCCCCCACATCTAAAATTTTTTTTCAGAAAATTTCTCCACCTCTATTCTCCTTAATGAACTTTTCATCTAAATATTGTTGTAACAAGATCACAAAGTTTCTTCTATACAAGCTCCCACTCAAATCTGGATTAGTTTAAAAAACTCAACAAACCACAACTGAAACCAAAGGGGATCAAGCTCTAATACCACTTGTAAAGAAGTTAAGGTAGAAAACAACTTCCTACACTAATCTTGAGAGGAGAAAAATGAAAATATTTACGGATATTTACTAGTTACAAAATCTTAAATAGAAATAAACACAAATATCATGCATACCACAACACAATGATTTACATGGGGAAAACCTTTTCGGGAGAAAAATACCCCACTCAAAAAGTCACCCAATATATTATTCAAAAATAAAAAAAATTACAATATAGTTGTAGAGCAAGCATCTCACAAGAGTATCACCACTAGAGATCAAAAGATAACACGACCGCTATTAGACTCTCAGAATACACCCTCATCTACATACATCCCATCTTCTTATAACTAGTAGGTATGTGTAGGATCATGATGGGCCAAAAAGTTGCAATATGATGGGTATGTGGTTGACGACTTTGTTTTACCCAAAATTGATGAAATGAAAAGGGTTTTTAAAGGAGATTCTCAGCTTTCCACCAATATTTAAATTATGCTTTACTTTGAATTTAATAAATAATTATTTTCTATTTTCTATTTCAATTACGACTAAAGTCCTAATTGATAGGCTGATTCAAAAACATCTATAGCTTTCAAACAATATCACATTTTTTGAATTTGAAGTATGTGTCACATTCTATGCTTTGCATACTATAGGATTAAGAAAAAAAAATGAATTTCATGAATTTTTGACCAAGTTAAGGTGGTCAAACATATAAGTTTTAATATTTTTTAAAATTTGTAATAAAAAATTCATAATTAATTATTTACTTGGAAAAAAATTACAAAAAAATATGCATCACATCGAGACATGAGTCCTCTACTTATACCTAGAATCTTACTAAAAATTATTAATATTTTATTATGGTTAAGATGGTTAGACAAACACCTAATTCTTATTTTTTCCTTGAAATTTAAGTACTACTACATTGGAATTTTAAATTTTCACCAAATAGATTTTAAAAAAAAAAAAAAACTAGTAGTTTAGAAACTACATTCAATTTGATAAAGATTCTATTCTTACATATTTTTGAAATAATATAGATAACTTATTCAATTTTTTACGTCAAGTTTCCTAACTCTAATTTTTTTGATTTTTTCATCATTTAAGGGCTTGTTTTTTCCATGATGATCCTGCACATACCCTAGCCTTTTTGGAACCCTACAGGACAAAACCTAAACAACAAAAAAGGATAATTTTTTTTTTTAAAGTGCAATGTTGCACAAATGAAATTGAACATAAACTTAATTACGATCCTACATCCTCTAGGGTGCATGATTGCATTACTTATTCCATTAACCAATTTACAAACCACATAACTTAGTAACAACCAAACTCTAATCATCATTAAGCATCTCATCACACAAAATCAAATAAACCATGAGATACAATCGTGCTATAACATAAAGAATAACCGATTCATTCATTTCAATTAACATGCACAAAATCACTAATTACATAATTCTTTGAACATACATGAGATACATGAGTTAAATTTTACAATTAAAATTATATAGTAATACTTCCTCGATACAAGTAAGGATTTATTAACATATGATATATGATACATGATAAAGATACAATATATTTACAAGTATAATGATCAAACTTCCAAAAGTAGATGCAGTACAAAAGTCAATGGATCAGATGAAGTCACCACATCACATACAAGAAGAGAACCCAATGGAGAATGTAACGTGTTCCACCCAACCACATGAACCTAAAGGTTCACCCCCCATGCTAGGAGGTAACAAAGGGCCCCACCATAACTAATAGACATGGACAAAGACATCACAATACTGACATAACTCACAAGGACAAGGAGAAGATCAACAATAGGAAACTATGACTATATTTCCAGAGGCACAAAATTACTCAAGGTGGTTGTCGTAGGGTAAGTGTTATCACATAATTGGTCATAGGTTATCTAGGTAGATCTTCCTAGGCCCCAATCCCCAACCTAGGTTATCTTAGAAGCCTCTACTGATCTCCGACCCCTCATGCCAACTTATGGGTATGTGCAAGATCATCATGGAAATAATAGGCCCTTAAGTGGCAATGAAAATTCAGAAAAATTAGAGTTAGGCAACTTGACATAAAAATTTGAATAAGTTATATATATTATTTCAAAAATATGTAAGAATACAATCTATGGCAAATTGAATGTAATTTCTAAACTACTAGGTTTATTTTTTATTTTTTAAAATCTAGTTGGTGAAAAATTGAAATTTCAATCCAATAGTACTTAAATTTCAGGGAAAAAATAAGTAGGTGCTTGTTTGACCACCCTAACCATAATAAAATGATAATATTTTTTTATAATATTTTAGATATAAGTAGAAGACTCATGTTCGGATGTGATGCATATTTTTTTATAATATTTTTCTAAGTAAATAATTAATTATGAATTTTTTTATTACAACTTTTAAAAAATATAAAAACTTGTATGTCTGACCACCTTAACTTGGTCAAAAATTTATGAAATTCAATTTTTTTAATCCTATAGTGTGCAAAGCATAGAATGTGACACATGTTTTGGATTCAAAAAATGTGATACCATTTGAAAACTATAGATGTTTTTCAATTAGGCTATCAATTAGGACTTTACTTGTAATTCTAATAGAAAATGAATAATAATTATTTATTAGATTCAAAGTAAAGTATAATTTATATTGGTGGAAAGCTAAGAAGCTCC